>OV815289.1:28386260-28932231 GCA_929108145.2 Limnephilus rhombicus
ACCTAAACTTTTAAATAAACAAATATATTTTTCAATGGTGTTTTATATTTCCGTGTGTTGTGACGCCCTGGGGATTATTCAACTGGCGGGCGCAGACATCCATCGCGAACTTGTCACAATGCAGGTGTTCTTCTTGGGTGTTGACAGTTAGCCGAAAAAAATCCCGTATTTATGGAAAATTTAGTTTACTTGTAAAATTTTGGAATATCGATTCACATGTAAAATAAATCAATATGTCGCTAATATTTTTCATATTTAGAAGATACAGATTTTTATAGAACTTCTAAAACTTTTTGTAGTTTATATTTTTTAAATAAAAAAAAATATATATAAATAGATTGAAGTGTTAAACCAATAAACAACTCACGATTTGCTTCTAAAATCATTCCAGTTGCATATTGAATTTCCGACAGTTTTTAAAAAGTTGTTCAAATAATATTTTTTTAAATAATTTTCTTAAAAATAGGGAATCTTAAGGGAAATTTTCCCACGTTATGGGGAAAAATAGAAATCCAACGGTCAAAACGACCGGCCAAGATATAATATGCCAATATTTAATTTGTGATCGGGAATAATCGTGTAACTTCGGATTTTTACGAGCGGATACTATTATCAAATCCATTTTTAGTAACCATTTACAATAAATTTTGATAGAATTGAGTTAAAAAGCGATGAGGGCGACACAAGCGACAAGCAATTAAACTATTTTAGCAAATTTCGATAAAACCGATTGTCCTGCTAGGCTCTTAAGCCAAAACCAGGGCGATTGCGTTGAACCATTGGAATCTAATTCGTAATGATAGTACTCAACTGCGACACGCCACGCAAGGTCTTGTCCTACTAGTTATTAAATTGCATAAAAAAGCGCCAAAATGCTCTTGTAAAATGTAATTGTCTTAGTGTAAGCGAGTAAGCGGATCTTGGCATCTGTCATCTGTAATGAAGAATATAATATTTGGCGGAAAAACGCCACCGATCCCATATCTAAGACGTTATACACACAAATTTTTTTAATGTCTATCTTTAACATGCATTAATAATTTTGAATTAAGAATTTACTTCAAGTAATTGAGATTATTTCACACCTGCTACATCTATCTATGTGAGACAATGGTGAATCTATGTATTTTATATAACGCCTTTGATAATTTATATAAAAATAAAAGTGCTTTGAACTATTTAGAAGAACTAAATGCACTTTAAATAATGTAACAATTGTGAAGTCTTTCGAATATTTCTACAGATTTAAACTGTTCCAAAACACAGAAGCTTTGAACAGCATTTACCAAATATCGATAATTTTAAAATTTAACCTTTTAGCATCAAGGCATAGATGTCGCGAATGCTGTAAAAACTGATCAATTAAGCGCCCAGGGAAATATTCTTACAATAAAAAAGCACCAATTAGGGAAGATAAGTTTTACATAGTCAATTATAAGAATAACTTACATACAAGGCGAAGCGCAGTGGTCAATTCCAAAGCATTGAACAAACGTCACTAGAAAAAAAAAGCTTGAATTTTAAGATATTTGTGATAAAATTGTTATGGTAATTGAAATAATCACAAAATGAAAACATTTAACACAATACTTATTGTGTTGTTTATACACAATATTACTTCGAAGGGCGGAACATCAATCACTGCGTGTGAAGCAGGGGCGTAAATCTTGGCTTTAACCTTGAAACTGACAGGAGTGAACCAAATTCTTATAGATAAAGCTGAATTTTATTATAGACAGGTCTAACTTTAAACGTCAAATTGCGTCATGCGATTATCAAACGAACTTTAATTTGTGTTGTTGACATCGCCATGGGCATATTTCATTTAAAAATCGTTTACAGGAATTCCAGAGGTGGAAAAATGTTTCAAATGTGTCCGCAATTGATCCAGAAATCAGGTAATTACATGAGACATTAACATTCAGCTTAATTTATCTGTAAATCTATTTGAGGTTAAATGACATATTGATAAAATATTCTTTCAATTTTACTTTAATAAGTATAATTGTAATACGTACGTCATATATATGTCTGTTAATGTTATATTATCGTTAACACAAGCTTATGGGTCCGAGTGGTTAATGTTTCACAAATATTGTTTCAGAAAATGTTCCAGACTTTGAATGATTTTGGAGCTTTACGTTAGGAACACCTTATAACATTGTTTGGCAGACCATAACACCGTTAATGGCAGGTAAAATTAATAATGCTACTAATTTATATGTTCATATGAACAGAAGTGAGATTACTTTTCCCTTGTGATAAACAAAGTATGTCATCATAAGGGAAAAATACTGTATATTCTGTTCACAAACTTTGTTTAATGTGATATATTTTTTTCAGAACACATGATGCGGTTTTTACCGTGAGATGGCTGAAATGGGTCCCAGATGAAGGTATAGGTACTCTGTTTAATTTCGGTTGAAAGGAAGTTTAGAATATGTAGATTTTTTTATTTCATTCTACAAGAACTGTACGGTGACTGCTGGAAAGGAAAAATGGATAAAACGCTATATAGATGTGACATTGAAGATGAACGTATATAAACAAACAATACAGCTATTGTTTATGTTGATCTTAATGTCACAGCTGTATGACGCTTTAGCCATGTTTCCTTTCCATTCCTTTGTCGATATTCTTTTTCAAACCATTTTTCAATTCATCGAATTCACCGAACCAGTGTTTTTATGTGCTATTATCGATTGTCTTTCTGAAAATAAAAAGAATATAAACATGTACCCCCGAGTTATCATTTTTCAAGCAGAAAAATGTAAATTCGTCGTAGAAAACCAATCATTATTTGAAAATGTTTTCCTTTTATAAGGAGTTCATATTTCAAGTATTTTAGGTTTTTTACAAACGCTTGAATTTTTGATTTCCTCAGGATAACAGGTTTCCATCTGACAAAGCTCCTTGCTGAGGAAATGAGCTTTAAAAATTATGTAAAGCTCATTCCCTCGGGCTTTGTCAGATGGAAGGTTTGTTTCTTGGGGAAACTAAAACATTTTTCTGCTTTCAAGCATTTTTATTTTTAAATAATTTATTTGGCTAATGAATTAATAAAGTAGGTCCAATGCGATTATATTGTCTATGGTGGCAAATGGCCTTGAACTTCCTCTATGTTATTAAGACAATAGTCTTTGGTGGACCATTTTATTTTTGGTTAAGTTGGTGACAGTGATGACGAAATTTCTAGTATGGAGAAGGCCCGAAGATATCGATCTAGGGATTGGTTTATTTATGGTGTGAAGGTTTCAGGGTTAGTAAGCAAAATGGACATTTGACATAACCATAGACAACGATGGACAAACAATATGGAAGATTAAAGATAATAATCTGGAAAGTAAGCACCGGTCATTTATAGTGGGATTATTGCAACACCAATCGGGTTTAGCTTTAAAGGTGCCTGTAAACGATCAAATTTGTTTGTCAAATTTTACGTTTGCTCGTCACGTGTTTGATGAGCAAGGCCGCAGACGTTCAAATGAAGTTTGTCAAATATTAGTTCATTTATTAACAGCTTTCGCCGGGAATTGTCTTTTGACGTTTATTGTATCCGGTCTGAAGTGAGGTGAATAGTGAAATATTTTGTAATTTTATCCATATAGTCCCTGCATTTTACTTTCCACAGTTGCGGCAGATCACGATGTATAGATATAAAATGCAATAAAAAGTCTCTTTCGCTTATAATATTCGATGACGCAGCACTCTCCATGGTGATGGCAACACGAAACTGACGTTTGTTTGATAAACACCCCCGCAAACGTTCAAACATGTTGTCAAATATCGTTCAAACTTTCCGTCAATCAGAATTTCTGACAAACACTTCAAACACGTAGTTTATTTGACAAGCACATCAAACAAGGCCGTAGACGTTCAAATAATTTGACAAACACGTAAATTTGACAAACAAATTTGATCGTTTACAGGCACTTTAAGAGATTCCGACACTATCAATAGCAATTTCTTTCAAGCACGTAGTTTTTTGTTAAGCTGGCAACACTGCGCGTAGTTTTCGTTTAAGCGAAGCGTTTTGACAGTCTACGGGATTGGTTTATTTATGCAGTCTACCGGGAACGCTTGAAGCAAGCTACGTGCTGGCGGCGAGCTTGATGCGAATTGATTTATTTTTTTAAATTATTTATTTGGCTATCACTCATTAAAAGTGATCTTGGCCATTTCTTGAAATTAATTACATTTTCGAAACAATCGCAGAATCATAAAATAGGACCCCATGTACATTAATAGTTAGCGTTCTTCGACATAAAAGAAAAGATTTTTTTCAAAATTTGTTACATGTTTTACGCATCATGAAACAATTCTATAAATTAGATAAAATTAATATGAAATAAGAATTAATTGTTTTTGTGTTTAATTTGTAGAAATGCATCTGATTTTTCTGTTAAATATTATTTACATTAGGTAATTTAAAAGTAAAATCAGATGCATTTCTACGTTTTAATTATTGTTTTTGTGTTTAATTTGTAGAAAAATCAGATGGATTTCTACAAATGAATCCCTGTTTCCCTTGGTCACGCTATAACTTCAGAACCACTTTACCTATTTCACTCATCTTTTTTTTAGTTTTCTAATACTTTGTAGAAGGTTCTTCCGGAAAGAAAAAGTAAGAAAATTGGAGGGAGGGGAAGGAATTGAAAGTTTTTTTTTAAGTCTTCCGATACTTTGTGGAAAGATCTTACGGAAAGAAAAATTGACGGAAGTAAGGCTCTTGACTCGTAAATCGAAGGTCGGGGGATCGAATCCCGGCGTGTCAAATAAATTTTATTTGATTAATTTGTGTTATTTCACAATTTATTTATTTAAAATAATATAAAGTATATTTGCGGCACGTTCCAGATTGGAAGATACTCTAAGTATCGCCCTGGTAGACCACCATTCAGAATTGAAACGTTGCTTGAAATGGCATAAGCCGTGATTGGTGACCAGATCAAAATAGCCAGGTACTTCCCCACCTTCCTCTTTCCTATCTTCTTCCCCACCCCACTACCTTCAGCCTCACAACATACCCCGATCGGGGATACCATAGTCTCACTGGCTCTAGACGGGAGCAGTTGGGACTCTTGTGCAGTATTCTCGGAAAGGGACTCCTGATGTCAACGCGGATGCACGGGAAAGGACATGCAGGGAGAATTAATTTATTTCTTTGAAAGGCATTGCAACGCATGCCGGGTACCAGCTAGTATTATTTATTATTAAGTTCTGCAAGTATTTTTTTTCTCTCATTGTTTAATAATATTGTAACTGCTATTAATGTTATTAAGTATTCGGTTCTGCAAGTATTTTTTGTTTTCTTATTGTTAATGATGTAACTGCTTTGACTGATTTAAAATATTGTTTAGGTCTTGTGAACATCTGAGAAATAGGTAATAAATCATTTTCCTTTATCAACTTAATCAATTAATGTTTTATTAAAATATTAATTATAACATTTATTCATAATATCAACGGAAATATACAACAATGCTTCGTAAGTACGATTATCTATTTTGAAAAAATGCGTGTAAGTAATCATTTGGTGCCGTGCCTGTAATACGCTTTGTAAATGCTTATGAGTAAAGCGGGATCACAAATTGTACCATTCTTGACACCAATTTGGTTTATTTTTATTAAAATACAAAGATAACCCAAGAGCTAAGAATGCTTTGTCTCCGTTATATTCCATTTTATTTCAGCCGCACAAAATTTACTGTCAACCATAAATAAACCAAACAAACGATCGAAAATCACATCTAGGCATAGACAAATGCTTGCCAGAACGCTTGTAGACTATCAAGCGGCTTGACGGCCAGCACGTAAATTTATTTTCCGTTATTGTCTATGAATGCTTGCCTCAACAGCTTGATGCGCGCTTCAAGCCGTTGAGCCAAGCCTTAGTCTATGCCTTGACGATTTTTCATTCGAGAGGTACTCGAACATATTACTCCTTTGTCTATGGCTTCTTGTCATTTTCGGTAGTTGAAAGTGATTTTTGTGCGAGATGGAATCTAGTAAAGAAAAAGAATTATTTGTTATGTTATAATAAATGTTATATATTAATATTTTAATATAACATTGACGTAATAACATTATTAAATTATATTTATATTAATTTAAAAGAAAAATCCGATGGATTTCTACACATTAAACACAAAAACAATTAATACCTTTTTTGTAATAATTTAATCTAATTTTTATGAACGTTTTACGTGATACGTAATATCTAAAATCACCACTCAGGTACTTATTTGTCTATGATTTGTTGTCTACGCTCAAAAAATATAAATTCGCTTCAAGCGTTGCGCAATAACGTAGATTATTGCGCAATGCTTGGCTCAAGCGTCAAGCCACCTCTGGAGACGGTCAAAATGCGGTCAAAACTCTAGCCATAGACAAAAAACTACGTGATTGAGCCAAGCCGCTTGATAGTCTCGCTAGCCCTTTACTTTAAAGTTAAGTGGATAGTCTACAAGCGTTCTGGCAAGCATTTGTCTATGCCTAGATGTGATTTTCGATAGTTTGTTTGGTTTATTTATGGTTGACAGTGAATTTTGTGCGGCTGAAATAAAATGGAATATAACGGAGACAAAGCATTCTTAGCTCTTGGGTTATCTTTGTATTTTAATAAAAATAAACGAATTTGGTGTCAATAAAGGTACAATTTGTGATCCCGCTTTACTCATAAGCATTTACAAAGCGTATTACAGGCACGGCACCAAATGATTACTTACACGCATTTTTTCAAAATACATGATCGTACTTACGAAGCATTGTTGTATATTTCCGTTGATATTATGAATAAATGTTATAATTAATATTTTAATACAACATTAATTGATAAATTTGATAAAGGAAAATTATTTATTACCTATTTCTCAGATGTTCACAAGACCTAGACAATATTTTAAATCAGTCAAAGCAGTTACATCATTAACAATACGAAAACAAAAAATACTTGCAGAACTGAATACTTAATAACATTAATAGCAGTTACAATATTATTAAACAATGAGAGAAAAAAAATACTTGCAGAACTTAATAATAAATAATACTAGCTGGTACCCGGCATGCATTGCAATGCCTTTCAAAGAAATAAATTAATTCTCCCTGCGTGTCCTTTCCCGTGCGTCCCCGTTGACATCCCGAGTCCTTTTCCGAGAATACTACACAAGAGTCCCAACTGCTCTCGTCTGGAGCCAGTGAGACTATGGTATCCCCGATCAGGGTATGTTGTGAGGCTGGAGGTAGTGGGGTGGGAAGAAGATAGGAAAGAGGAACGTGGGGAAGTTCCTGGCTATTTAGATCAGGTCACCAATCACGGCTTATGCCATTTCAAGCAACGTATCAATTCTGAATGGTGGTCTACCAGGACGATACTTAGAGTATCTTCCAATCTGGAACGTGCCGCAAATATACTTTATATTATTTTAAAGAAAAAAATTGTGAAATAACACAAATTAATCAAATAAAATTTATTTGACACGCCGGGATTCGATCCCCCGACCTTCGATTTACGAGTCAAGAGCCTTACTTACGTCAATTTTTCTTTCCGTAAGATCTTTCCACAAAGTATCGGAAGACTTAAAAAAAAACTTTCAATTCCTTCCCCTCCCTCCAATTTTCTTACTTTTTCTTTCCGGAAGAACCTTCTACAAAGTATTAGAAAACTAAAAAAAAAAGATGAATGAAATAGGAATGCGGTTCTGAAGTTATAGCGTGACCAAGGGAAACATGGATTCATTTGTAGAAATCCATCTGATTTTTCTACAAATTAAACACAAAAACAATAATTAAAAAACGTAGAAATGCATCTGATTTTACTTTTAAATTACCTACTGTAAATAATATTTACATTAATTTAAGAGAAAAATCAGATGCATTTCTACAAATTAAACACAAAAACAATTAATTCTTATTTTATATTAATTTTATCTAATTTATAGAATTGTTTCATGATGCGTAAAAAATGTAACAAATTTTGAAAAAAATCTTTTCTTTTATGTCGAAGAACGCTAACTATTAATGTACATGGGGTCCTATTTTATGATTCTGCGATTGTTTCGAAAATGTAATTAATTTCAAGAAATGGCCAAGATCACTTTAATGAGTGATAGCCAAATAAATAATTTAAAAAAATATATCAATTCGCATCAAGCTCGCCACCAGCACGTAGCTTGCTTCAAGCGTTCTCGGTAGATTGTCAAAACGCTTGGCTCAAACGAAAACTACGCGCAGTGTTGCCAGCTTAACAAAAAACTACGTGCTTGAAAGAAATTGCTATTGAAAGTGTCGGAATCTCTTCAGAACAAGGTACGCTGAAGTTAGAACCCTGACCAACCAAAGTGACGTACTGGTACCAAAGTGTCGTACTCCAGTCGTCCAGTTGATTAGTCAGATATCTTCAAATACCAAGCTTTCTGATAATGAGAAAAGCAGTATTCGGATGCTCACCATAAATCAAATAGTTTTTACACATGTCTGTGTTTTACATCACTAACTATGCTATTAAATAACACCAGGAGCATAGCGGTCCGTAACATTGGTATGACATTCTGAAATTTCCTACTAGTAACCCAAAAACATCAATTTTATGTTTTTTACACTTCAGACTTTTATTAAACTGAAAAACTAAATGAGGAAAATATAAACGCATCTAAGAATGTAAAATACTTGTGACACATTATTACTGAAGACCTCTCGGATGACGGTGATATTGAACGACAGCGGAGAAGTATCAGTATACTGTCTAATATGATTGCCCGAAGATTCTTCAAAAGGCAGTAACAATGTAAAAAAAACATTGTTCAATGCATTTTGCACTAACCTATATACATGTGAAACATGGTGTCACTACCGTACCAGCTCAATAGAACGACTGCGGATCCAATATAATGATGCTTGCAGAGTTATATTTGGATACAGAAGATTCAGCAGCGCATCTTCAATGTTTACGGAGCTAGGACTACACGGATTCGCCGGTCTGATGAGACACCGGGTCACTGGAGCCAGGATGCGGCTAATGGCTTCCGATAACAAAGTGGTGATCGCAGCCTTCCAGCACCAAGCGTCACTCCTGAGCGAGCGCTGGGCCCTAGCTCACTCCAGACCACGTCCTACATTATAATTGATTATTAATTTTATTTCTATTATCGCTTATGTCTTTTATATTTGTTTGTTCTATTTACTTTTTTTTTTACTTTATCTGTTGTGTAAATATGTACAACTTTATGGGACGTGTGGGATTGCACTATCCTCCCCACATCCTGGAAAGAAACATTATTATTATTATTATTATTCATCATAATTGATTTGGTGATGTTAAGAGCCTTGCAGGATAATCGGTTTTAATCGAAATTTGCTAAAATAGTTTAATTGTTTGTTGCTTGTGTCGCCCTCATCGCTTTTTAACTCAATTCTATCAAAATTTATTGTAAATGGTTACTAAAAATGGATTTGATAATAGTATCCGTTCGTAAAAATCCGAAGTTACACGATCATTCCCGATAACAAATTGAATATTGGCATATTATATCTTGGCCGGTCGTTTCGAACGTTGGATTTCTATTTTTCCTTATAACGTGGGAAAATTTCCCTTAAGATTCCCTATTTCGAAGAAAATTATTTAAAAAAATATTATTTGAACAACTTTTTAAAAACTGTCGGAAATTCACTATGCAACTGGTATGGTTTTAGAAGCAAATCGTGAGTTGTTTATTGGTTTAACACTTCAATCTATATATATATTTTTTTATTAAAAAAATATAAACTACAAAAAGTTATAGAAGTTCTATAAAAATCTGTATCTTCTAAATACGAAAAATATTTGCGACATATTGATTTCTTTTACATGAGAATCGATATTCCCAAATTTTACAAGCAAACTAAATTTTCCAAAAATACGGGATTTTTTTCGGCTAACTGTCAACACCCAAGAAGAACACCTGCATTGTGACAACAAGTCTTCGCGATGGATGTCTGCGCCCGCCAGTTGAATAATCCCCAGGGCGTCACAACACACGGAAATATAAAACACCATTGAAAAATATATTTGTTTATTTAAAAGTTTAGGTTTTAACATTAATTAGTCGTTATGTATTATTATTAACATTGTTATTATTTCCTATGAAATAAAGGTATTCTCCTGTGAAAGCTGATGTATAAAAATGACTTATTATATCATACTGTCATCATCACTATCATCCTAAGGAATGCTGTGTGGAGGGTTTTTTAAGGATTTTAAAAAGTTTTTTTAAGTTTTTTTAAAATATGGAGACGAAGTTCTAATAAGGAGTTCTGGGAAGGAAATAGGTATTAGGGATTGGTAGGAATCTGGGGGTCAGTGTATCGAACCAGGCGTAACAAACGTATGAATCCATTTCAGTGCAAGGCGATGGGTCGAGATATTCACAGTATGGAAGATCTACAGTCTCTCGTATCTAGGGTGTACGAAGAATGAGTTAATAATGAATGTAAGTAAAGCCTAAAGCCATGGTATTTGAAAGAGAGAATATGAAAATAATATGCAACATAGTTGTGAATGATGAAAACTTGGAGCAATTGGATGAGTTTGTGTATTTGGGAAGTATGTTTACGAGAGATGGAAAGGCTGATAGAGATATTTAAAGAGCAGTGAATGCAGGTAACTCTATTAATGGAGTACTGGTACCTACCCTGATGTATGGCAGTGAGTCATGAAACTGGCAGAGAAAGGATGAAAGTAGACTGAATGTTGTAGAATGAGATCCCTGAGATGTATGGCGTATGTGTGGTAAAACCATGTAGGATCGTGTGAGAAACATGGAGATCCGCAAAGAATGCAAGGCTGATGTAAGTGTAATGAGTAAGATGAAGAAAGGAATGCTCCGATGGTTTGGGCATGTAGAGCAAATTTATTTATTTATTTATTATTAGTTTCAATAGCAAGGTTTGTACATGTATGTATAATGTATAGTATAAGTATAGATTCTTTTTTTTTTCACAGACCTCCTCACTAGGATTTCCTGTTCTGAGGTGGCCTGTAGTTTTTTTTTAAATATTTGTATTTGGTTATGGATTGTCTTTATATCATCTTCATGATGTTTGTAATTTTATTATCACTTTGATCTCTCAGCCATGTTTTTACTTTTGTTTTAAATATATTCATTTCCTTTATATTTTTGATTTGATCTGGTAGAGCATTGTATAATTTCATAGCATGGAATTTATTATTTCTCTGTCCAAAAGATGTGTTCAAACTGGGAGTAACCAGGATGTTATTGCTTACTGCCCTGGTTGAGTATTTATGTTGGGCAGTGGAGTATACATATATGTTTTTTTTCAGTTTAAATAAAATATTTTTTGAATAAAGTTTCTGTACATTGAAGACTTGAAAGTTATTAAATATTTCTTCCGTCGGAGTTCTAAGCGGAACTTTCAGTATTGTCTTTAGTACTCCTTTTTGGGCTATATTGAGTCGCTCTGTGTGAGTGCTCAAGGCAGACCCCCATCCAGTTATACCGTACTCTATTTGTGATTGACACAAAGCATAGTATACTTTTTTAATATCGTTTATGTTGAGGATATTACGAATGTTTCTAAAGAAGTATATGTACCTGGTTAGTTTTTTTGTAATTACGTCAATTTGTGAGTTCCATCGGAGATTATCATCAATCTCAATTCCAAGATATTTGATGCTTTTGGAGTGTGCTATAGTGGGACAGAGGCATGATAAGCCTAGATTTTGTTGATAAATTCCTTGGCATGTGTGTAATTTGAGATTTAAGTCCTCCGACGGCTGCCCTCTGGCTGTTATAGAAAATGTAAGATATTTTGTTTTATTAACATTAAGCGTGAGGGAATTTCTTTTAAGCCAGGTTTGCAGGAGACTAAGCCCGTGTTCCGCTTCTTTGTAAGTATTTATCTAATCTTTTTCGTTAAATAAAATTACTGTGTCATCAGCAAAACCAATAATTTTTCCTCTTGTTTCTAGGTTACAGATATCATTGATGTATATCAAAAACAATATTGGTCCTAGTACACTTCCTTGCGGTACGCCATGGTTGATTAGGAGAGGTTCGCTTTTTCTCTTATTAATTTGAACGCACTGTGTACGCTCCATCATATAGCTTTTTAGCAAGTTTAGTGTTGTATTTGTCATACCAATTTTTGTAAGTTTAGCAAAAAGTATTTTGTGGTCTATTGTATCAAAAGCCTTTTGTAAGTCTATGAAGATTGCCAAAGTTTTTTCTCCACTGTCTAAACTTTTAGTGATCATATCTGTAATTTTTTCTATGGCGTCACTAGTACTTAAGTTCTCCCTAAAACCATACTGTGTTTCCGATAATATTTTATTGTCTTCTAAGTAGGATAAGAGTTGTTTTTTTAATATTCTCTCCAATATTTTTGAAAATGTGTTGAGTAGGCTTATTGGTCGGTAATTGTTTATGTCATTTTTACATCCTTGTTTAAAAATTGGTATAACAGTAGCCTTTTTGAGAGCCGTAGGGAATATGCTTTCAGTTATAGACAGGTTGACTAAGTATGTTAGAGGTATGATAAGTTCTTTACAGAGATATTTTATTGCATTGGTTGTGATTAAGTCCTCCCCCGAAGAAACATTTGATTTTAGAGAAGAAATTGTGTTTTTGATATCATCAGCTGTAATTTGCTTAAACTCGAGTTTCTTTCCTTGTTCAGGGGGTTCATTTATTAGTATAGCGTCATTACATTGTGTAGCTTGCTTTGCTAGATTTGATCCTATATTTATGAAAAATTTATTGACGTATTCAAGAATTTGGTCAGGATTATCAGCGTATGTCCTTGGGACATTGTTTATATTCAGCACGTCAATTGATGTCATGGTAGCAGATTTAGAACTGGTTATTTCATTAATTATTTGCCACATTTTCCGTGGATTTTGTTTACAATCTACAATTTTTTTCTTGTAGTAGGTTTCTTTTGTATATGTAATAACTTTTTTGCAAATGTTTCTATATCTTTTGTAGAATCTTAACATGTGTATATCGTATGGATTTTTTTTTAGTTTCTTGTGTAACTCGTCTCTTTTTCTTATGCAGTTTATAACATTCTGTGTAATCCATGGTATAATGTGTACATTTTTATGTGAGATTTTCTTAATAATTTTTGTGGTATTAGAGAGAATATTATTCTGAAAGAGTTCTATGAAGAAATTCCATGCATCATTTGCATTGTTCATACTTTGCAGTTTTTTCCAATCGGTACATTGTAGATTATGTTTAATGTCATTCCAGTTTATTTCAGTTTTTTCTATTGTTTGTGGTCTTTTCTTGATTTTATTTGACTTGTTTATTTTTATTGAAAGTATAGTTGTATAATGATCTGTTATAGTTGAGTTAAATACAATAGTTCGAGAAATATCTTTTGTTTTACTCATTATATGATCTATGCAACTTTCAGTGCTGTCCACTTTTCGAGTAGGTACATGAAATGAACGAGAAAAATAGTGTAAGAAGAATATACAACCGCAAATGTGAATGGTAGAAGTCGTGAACGTCCTAGAAAGACATGGCACGACTAAATGAATCAGATACTTTAGTCGGACCATATCAAGAGTCAGAATAATAGAAAAGCATGTATGAGACAATGTATGAATGTGAACGAGGCAAGGAGTGTGTGCTAAGACCGAGTTGTTTGGCGGTCCGTCCTCTCTGCCTACCCCTGCGGAGAAACGGCGTGATGGTTTGTTAGTTAAATTATGAATAATAATAATTAACCATTTATTTGGACAGCCCTATTTCGTGTGTAACTTGACACTCGCTTTTGAAAAATAAAATAATATTATGACGGATGATATACATGCCTTCTTCGAAAAAGTAAGACAACACGGAAATTTATTTCTTGTAAAAGCACTGATGGGCTTTTACAAAATGTTTAATTTTTACGTGGTTTTACTGCCAGATACGGAGATATCGAAAAATATTATACAGCTAGGTACAGTTCTGAATCTCAACTATTTAATAATAATAATTGGACGATTTGTATAATGCCGTATTAGTGAAAAATCACCCCTAGGAGCAGTTTCACTTGATCGTGCCATTCTCCCCCCGACTTCTTCTACCATACCTACACATTCACCTCATTCCTTCTCCTTACACTATTTTCTTCATTCATCTGCTCTGTAATGCATTCGTAATTAAATAAACTAAGTAAAAATGGTCAAAACGAATAAAACTTCCGAATAATAAAAGCCAATTGAAAATAATTCAAATTTGATTTATTACTGCTTACGAGTACCTAATGGCAGTTTTGCCTACCAAAGTCATCGCCAAATCAACAATTGTTGCCGGTACGCATATAATTAAAATCAATAAAAATATCTAGCAGAACTTAATTAACAGTAATTGATTTCAATAATAACATTAAAAATATTTTTCGAAATCCCACGTATAAAAATAAACATAAAAGCAGTTAAAAATTGATTCGTAAAACCGAGTGATCACTGTATTCATATTTGGGTCTACGAACAGGGCAATATGTAAAAAGGTACAAGTATATGACAGTCAATCCTTGCCACAATCGTTTTAAAATATATCTTTTTGAAACACTTCATTCACTTTCCCCGTACAAATTCAGTGGTCGAATTTCTTCCCTCCAGAGTATACGTATTCTATACAAAAACCAACACATGCAAATATTCTTCACACTACTTTACGGAACAGAGCGTTAGGAGACAACCTCTCGTGGCGACTGACTTTCGCGTAATGAATAGAAGTTGAAAATGGGATCGCATTTATCTGTTTTGGGTACAGATAAAAATGGAATATTACACAATAAATCGCAAAATTAATTTTATTTATTTATCAGTTTTTATAATGTAAATATTGTTTTCATACACATTATTTTTATTTTTTTCAAATAATTGTTTTTTAATACATAAAATCGATTTCAAAGTACATCGATTAACGTAGTTTTTAAAAATAATTTTACATCATTATTTGCGCATTTTATAAAAAAATATAAATGTAGAGGTATAGGTTGATATGTTTTCTATAAAAAAATATTTTTCAATATTTTTTTTCTTTTCGTATATGACGACAGATGGAAAAAAATCAGTGGTACATGAACGATTTTTTGAAAACTGATCTTTTATAAACAGTTATAAAGTAAGAAAAAATATTTTTTTAAATATTTAGTATTAACTTGGGGCATCGAAAATGCATGTATCTAAAAAAAAATTATAAGAAACTTTTTTTTTGAGGTGCTGTTATCGACACAGATGACTTCGAAAATATGCAAAAATACGCAAAAATACGAAAAAAAACATTAAATATTGAAAAATCCCTCGCGGGCTCTTAATGTGTAATTTGAATATTGTACCAGATAGAGGGCATACTTTTACATAGATTGTTCGAGATGTCGGACAAATCAACTGGACCATCGACATGTATTATTATTATTGTTATTAAAATTAATTTAGTTAATAAAATAATAGCACCATGTAAATCCTCTCTACTAACGATGTTCCCATGTAATTTTGACTCCTCCCACCGTTCTCCCCTCCACCAAATTCCCCCACTCCCACTACCCCCGCCTAATTAATTTTTGTAGTTGTATTTTTAAGTTAGTTTTAAGTTTACTCGTTAATGATACAAACGTATCGAAATTGGTCGCAAAAATTAAAATTAAAGTAACAAATGTACATTTAAGATTATAACTTTTCAACACAAAAAAAGAGTTACTCGATCTCTGGATACATATTATATCCCTAAGAGAATCCTAAATTATCTTGAAAATGTGTTTATAAGAACAAGCTGTAGCATATTTAACAGATTATGCCCAAATATCGATGTATTTAATATGAACCTAGCTAAATTCACAGCATTCATTTAAAAAATAACACTCCCTTGAAAGCCACATATTTAACTAATAACTTAATATATCATTGATATCTGTGTTTCTCTTTTTTTCTGTTTTTAGTTCGTCACATTTTCTCTCCTACTTTTAGCAGTTCGAATTTAAATAAAATCACTTCCTGAAAAAAAAAATTGATATCCAAAGGGTAACAATTATTATAAGCAATAATTATCAGACTGAAACACTCAATCTACATTGAAAAAATCTTCCGAGAAAAGATACTTGCCGCCAACGGGACTTGAACCCGTGTCCTTCTGATTGCCGGTCAGGTGCTCTGACGTCAATCAGAACGACTCAGGTTTGTCTCTGCTGTGAGTCAGCTTGTGCCTAGTGAGTTTACTCTTTTCAGAACATGAATAGTTGCACTCGGAACAGGAAAAAGGTTTTTCTCCGCTGTGAGTCAGCATGTGGCTTCTCAAAATGCCCTTTTGCGAACATGAATGGTTACACTTGGAACAGGAAAAAGGTTTTTCTTCACTGTGAGTCAGCCTATGCCTCGTGAGTTACTCTTTAAAGAACATGAATAGTTGCACTCGGAACAGGAAAAAGATTTTTTCAACCGTGAGTGGGCATTTGGCTTGTCAGATGGCCCTTTTGAGAACATGAATAGTTGCACTCGGAACAGGCAAAAGGTTTTTCTCCACTGTGAGTCAGTATGTGGCTTGTCAGATGGCCCTTTCGCGAAAATGAATAGTTGCACTCGGAACAGGAAAAAGGTTTTTCTCCACTGTGAGTCAGCTTGTGCCTCGTGGGTGCACTCTTTAGAGAACAAGAATAATTGCACTCGGAACAGGAAAAAAGTTTTTTCAACTATGAGACCGCATGTGGCTTGTCAGATGGCCCTTTTGAGAACATGAATAGTTGCACTCGGAACAGGAAAAAGGTTTTTCTCCACTGTGAATCAGCTTGTGCCTCGTGAGTGGTCTCTTTAGAGAACAAGAATAATTGCACTCGGAACAGGAAAAAGGTTTTTCTCCACTGTGAATCAGCTTGTGCCTCGTGAGTGCACTCTTTAGAGAACAAGAATAATTGCACTTGGAACAGGATAAAGGTTTTTCTCCGCTGTGAGTCAGCATGTGGCTTGTCAGATGGGCCTTTTGCGAAAATGAATAGTTGCACTCGGAACAGGAAAAAGGTTTTTCTCCACTGTGAGTCAGCATGTGGCTTCTCAGAATGCCCTTTCGCGAACATGAATAGTTGCACTCGGAACAGGCAAAAGGTTTTTCTCCACTGTAAGTCAGCTTGTGACTAGTGAGTGCACTCTTTAGCGAACAAGAATAATTGCACTCGGAACAGGAAAAAGGTTTTTCTCGACTGTGAGTCAGCATGTGGCTTGTCAGATGGCCCTTTCGCGAAAATGAATAGTTGCACTCGGAACAGGAAAAAGGTTTTTCTCCACTGTGAGTCCGCATGTGGCTTTTTAGATCGCCCTTTCGAGAACATGAATAGTTGCACTCGGAACAGAAAAAAGGTTTTTCTCCGCTGTGAGTCAGCTTGTGCCTTGTGAGTTTACTCTTTTCAGAACATGAATAGTTGCACTCGGAATAGGAAAAAGGTTTTTCTACACTGTGAGTCAGCATGTGCCTTGTCAGATGGCCCTTTTGAGAACATGAATAGTTGCACTCGGAACAGAAAAAATGTTTTTTTCCAGTATGATTGCGAAGGTGACTTACACAATTATTCTTATATGAGCAGGAGTAGTTACATTGAGAACAAGAGAATCGTTTATCCACAGGTTGCATCTTCAGATCTGTCGACAAATTTGAAAAAGAATACGGATAAAAAAGGCTCATTAAGACTTCTACCTTCGCCAAGTGGAAAAAATGGATACCGCTAAATGTTAAATCTTACTATGAAAATCTGTTTTACTTGCTGCCTGGTTCGTTCTTTCAATGTGTTCTAGGCATTCTTTTTTAACATCCGACAGGTCTATGTCAATTTCTATACAGGGAAAACTCCTTTCATCTTGCATACATTCTGTCCCAGTACATTTAGTTATAAAACAGCTCGCCTGCCACCTATTGCAATTTTTTATACAAATTTCACAATGCCAGAGCTCACGGGTAGTTACATACAAACCTTTTCCTGACAATAACGAACACAAAAAAAAAGTACTTATCAGATTTGGTACAGTCGTTCGGAAGAAATGCGCGTACATACACTTAAGCTATTTATTTTTATGTATATATAATAAATATCAAATAAGGCAGCCCTGAAGAAATATCAAATTATCGATCTATATCTCTTGTCTCAAATATTGCAAATTTTTTTGAAAAGATCGTAAAAAAGCAACTCATGTACTACATTGATAATAAAAAATTCTTAGTCCTAGCCAATTTGGATTTAGAGAGAAACTAAGTACTCATGATGCTATTGCTGAACTCTCCTCAACTATATGCAACGCATTAGATAAAAAAAAAAAACAAATGTCTTGGCATTTTCATTGTTTTACGCAAGGCTTTTGACAGTATCTCCCACACAAAACTAATTAATAAATTAAATGATATCGGTATTATTGGTAAGGTTAGGTATTGGCTGAAAAGTTATCTTACTCAAAGAAATCAAAAAGTAAAATTAAATAACTCTCTAAGTGTAGATGAAACTTTAGAATCTGGAATTCCCCCGGGGGCTGTTATTGGACCAATTTTATTTATAATATACGTAAAACAAATGTTTAAATTATCACTTAATGGTAAACTTATATCCTTTGCTGACGACACTGCAATAATTATGGAAAAAAAGACAAGGAACGATATTACCAATGCAGCCAATCAAGACATGAAGGTTTTAAAAAATTGGTTCGATAACAATTTACTATCACTCAACACAGAAAAAACTTATTACATTCCATTCTCTCTACAAGAAGATGTGCCAAATAATTTAATTAACATAACAATTCATTCCAAAAATTGTGCAAATGACGGTACATGTAATACGGACTGCGCTAAGCTGAATCATAAATCTAATGTAAAATATCTTTGAATCTTAATAGATAAAAATGTTAAATGGAAAGATCATATCAATCTCACTGTGGAAAGAATAAGAAAACTTATCTTTGTTTTCTATAACATACGAAATATTTTAAACAAGAAAACTATCAAAATTGCCTATTATGCATTAATTCAGTCTTTATTACAGAACGGCATAATTGGGTGGGGAGGGGCCTTTAAGGCTTCCTTACAGCCTATAATTATAATTCAAAGAATAATTATAAAAACCATACTTCTCGACGACTTCAAGACGACCTCCGTAGTCCAGTGGGTAAGACTCTTGACTCACGATCCGGAGGTCGCGGGTTCGAACCCGGCATGCGCAAATAAATTTAATTTGATTAATTTGTGTTATTTCATAATTAATTCATTAAAAATAATATATAGTATATTTGCGGCATGTTCCAGAGTGGAAGATACTATCAGTATCGCCCTGGTGGAAGACCACCATTCAGAATTGAAACGTTGCTTGAAAATGGCTTTAGCCGTGTTTGGTGACCAGATCTGAATAGCCAGGTACTTCCCAACCTTCCTCTTCCCCACCTCCTTCCCCTCCCCACTACCTTCAGCCTCACAACATACCCCAATTGGGGATGCCATAGTCTCACTGGCTCCAGACGGGAGCAGTTGAGATTCTTGTGCGGTATTCACTGTAAAAAAAAATATATATATACTTAGGAAACCATACGACTTCCCTACTATACAGATAATTCGGGAATTTATTGTAAGATCTATTACAGAATTGTATAAGAGAAACGCCTTATGCCAAATTTATAAAGAATATTTTATTCAATAAATTCACCCCTCAGATAGCATAAGCAATAGATTTAAAACTAATGGCTTAATAGCCATCCCTATGCTAAGAACGACCATGGCTCAGCACCACTATTTGTATTTAGGTGTAAGATGGTACAATTTATTATTATCCAATAACAAAATTAATATAACCGATAAGCTGAAATATGAATTATTAAAAAAACAAATTAAGTCCCTTAAATTGGATAATGACATATTGTACCCTTACAGCCTTACTAAAAAACCCAGTGAAAATTTTATTCAATTGACAAACGGCCGCGGATGTGAAAACATTACTAATTAAAAATTTGTTCTTTGAAAGAAATACACATGGTTTCCACGGCCTGAGAGGGTAGTTTATCTCTGTTTTAACCATTGATGTCCGAACGATATTTGTAATTTTTCCATAGTATTTTGAATGTTCTATATATTTCTTATTTTTGAAGGTGTCGTAAAAACAAATACCATTTATGAAAACTAGATAAAATTACCTTTTAGATTTGAGTATTTGAAATACACTTTAGCTTTCAAAAACTGCCATATTTTATGATTCAAACTCGGAAAAACATGGAAAAAAATTTCCTCCCACAACATTTTTGACCAAAATGTAGAGAAATTTAAATAAAATCAAAATTTAAAAAACACAGTCCTTTTATGTAATAAATTTGAAAGGAAACTATCACCTCACTTTTTATCGTGTATACAATAAAAAAATAATAAAAAATTTCAAAGTTTTTTTTATTGCCAAAAAAATAACTTAGAAATAATACCGAAATTTAAAACAGATTTCTTGCATCTCTAAAGACGTTAATTTTATTGATACGTTTACGAACACATGTATTAGATTTTAATATTATAAAAAATTATCACTTTTAAGAAATTCTCTTAAAATAAAGATCTTAAAATAAAAAATTTATCTTAAGTAACCTATAAAAAACAATATTCTGACAGTTCAACTTTGAAAGTACGGCGTTTGTACAATAACTTAATTAAACTGATGTAAACCACATAAATAATATGGTAAATATATCAATTATGTGAACAGAAGAGTAAATTCGTCACTACAATAGAAATTATTTAGTAAAATCACAACATTTAGGCACTAACAAAATTTTCCATATCCCGCCATAAACACACCGAACTGTTTTGTCATCGCGGGCCGATATGCACCGGCGCACCAATAATGCCCCTAGCGGAGAAGAATTAAAACAACATTGTTTCCTAGGAAATTAAAACCATTTACAATGTTGTCAGATCTTAATGCATTTTAACAGCGTGATCACGCAAGAAACGTTATTGGTAATAAAACGTGATTTAGTGTATACGGGGTCTAATTATGTTATTGCAATAACACAGTTAATTGGTCGCGCTGTTTTTTTTTTTTAGTAAGGCTATTAATGTTTACCCTTTATGTAATTAATTAATTTACCCTTACTTAAACAGCAATATTTAATATTAAAAAAAAATATTTTGATATTGTCCTTATATAACTATTATTGTCGAAATTGTGTACCTACCTAAGATATTTATTGCATTAGTTCTTTGAAAACTGTTTACATAAGCAATGTAATTCTATGAATAAGGTTAAATATATGGTGAAAAATTGGCTATCGGAAAAAAAAGATTTATATTGATTTTGATATGTATGAAAAAATGTTGAATCTGTAGATATAAGATGTAAATTTTAAATTTTTTAAATGTATAAATATGTAACTAAAATATAAGCACCTGTTGACAAGCCGGTTCAATTGGCTTAGCAGGACTTGTTTGTTGATTATATTATGTATTATCTATTATTTCATTTAAAAAAAAAAAAATAAAAAAAAAACATTATTATTATTTTGCAAGTAAAATACTCCTCCCATAAACACGAGCTCCTGGAGCTCAATTTATGGAGTAGTAGAATAAAACATGAATTATTTTGTAATCTTGCATATATTATCATTGTAATGTATAAACAAAAATCTTGAAATAAAAAATAATAAAAAATAAAAAAAATAAGAAAAAATTTAAAAAAAATTAAAAAAATATATATAAAAAAAAGACTTAAAAAAACACGATGAGCCACTAAGTGCCCAAATGAGCCAGTAAGTCGTTTTTGTCGTTTTTTTTTTAAGTCCATCAAATCAAACTCTATGAGACGAGTCGAACGGTGTAAAAAAAATTTTTGAGTGAATAAATGACATTTTTACATGGACCGTTAATGCTCCGAAATGCGTTTTTTATCAGTAAATATTCATCCATACTTAGAACATCAATTGGGTACATTTTTAATCGCATCTACAACCATCACGGCATGCGACGTTGCCGGACTTACTCGTCATACAATATCATTCAAACTCCAAGTCGTTTATTAAATTAAATTAAATTCCTTAAAATCTATTATCGCATGACATTGCTATGTCAGATTGAATTTTTTTGCGATATGTTATATGTTTGCCGGTATGTTATATGTTGTATTCCATCTACATAGGTAGCCAGACTGTCAAGCGCTCGCTGTGGGATGTTAGAAGAACAGACATTATTTTATAATATTTAGCGGCTATTCGCGCGCTTTTTTAAAATTGAAGATTGATTTACGAATTTCTTTTTTAATATCGTTATTAATTTTGTGTTAATTGTTTTTGTTTTTATTAAAAGGTTTATATTATTACGTATTTTAATACACATTTATGTAGTTTTTTCTTTAATAAATAAAATATTTGCTACGTAATTATGTATTTGTCTTTTGCGTTCCGAAAGCATAGTCAGTTGTAATGTAATGATATCTATATAGGGTTTTCTAAAAATTTCAGAAATATATTAGGTACTCATGTAATATGTTTTTTTCATATTTACATACAGGTATATTAATTTTTTAAATGTTTTTTTTAGTAGAACGTAATTTTTATAATGAATTATATTATCATATTTAAGAAATCTAACAAGTTTTTCATTTTAAAAAATGCTCCGTACCTAGGTAATTACTTTACGCGTGACTATTTTTCAAAAGCATTGTCTCTAGTTGTATTGTAGTAATAAGAAGGTGTTTTATTGTTGTTTTGGTGTATTTTATAAAAAAAATTATGAACAAAAATAAACAATAATTTAAAAATAAATTACAATATACGGCCTACATAGTCCAGGAGTAAGGCCCTTGACTCGTAATCCGTAGGTCTCAAATTTTATTTGATTAATTTGTGGTATTTCACAATTAATTCATTTAAAATAATATAAAGTATATTTGCGGCACGTTCCAGAGTGGAAGATACTATCAGTATCGCCCTGGTGTAAGTAAGACCACCATTCAGAATTGAAACGTTGCTTGAAAATGGCTTTGGCCGTGTTTGGTGACCAGATCTGAATCGCCAGGTACTTCCCAACCTTCCTCTTCCCCACTTCCTTCCCCTCCCCACTACCTTCAGCCTCACAACATACCCCAATTGGGGATACCATGGTGTCACTGGCTCCAGACGGGAGCAGTTGAGATTCTTGTGCGGTATTCACTGTAAAAAAAAACTCCACACAGGAGGCCCTTAAGAAAACGATTTCCCTCAAGGCCTATGTCATCTAAGATGCTGTGTGGAGGGTCTTTTTGAGGAGAAGAGGGAGTTAACATTGGTCTTGAAGAGACCCATGATGTAGGAAGGGGAAAACCCAGAGGCCGGCAAATCGTTCCATAGCCGAGCCGTTGAGCACAAGAACGAGTCGAAGAAGCGACCAGTTCTCATGATTTTGAATTTGATTTTGGATTTGATTTTGGATTTAGGGTAGGGTTCAAAAATCTAGATAATTTTTTTTTACATGAATACCGCACAAGGTAGTGGATAGGGGAAGGAGATAGGGAAGAGGAAGGTTGGGAAGTTCCTGGCTATTCAGATCTGGTCACCAAACACGGCTAAAGCCATTTCAAGCAACATTTCAATTCTGAATGGTGGTCTTACACCAGGGCGATACTGAGAGTATCTTCCACTCTGGAACGTGCTGCAAATATAATATATATGTATTATTTTTAATAAATAAATTGTCAAATAACACAAATTATAATCCCGCGACCTTCGGAGTGCGAGTCAAGAGCCTTACCGCTGGACTACGTCAATAAATATACAATATACTAATCATACCTAATCGAGATGACTTGAGTAAGGACTAATTGAATTATTATAAACGAGGTATTCCAATTTGGGAAGCGGGTATGGGTACCGCCGCCCCGGGAACCGTTACTGTATAACCAACACCTCTGCAAGCAGTTTGCTACGCTTGGTGACTAAGCAGGGGTGCCCGGGTTCAATTTGGGAGGCGGGAATGGGTACCGCCGCCCCGGGAACCTTTATTGGATAACCAACACCTCTTTCATAGGTCACCCCAAGTGGTTCGCTACGTTTGGTGATTTAGCAGGGGTGCCCGGGTTCATGGGGTGAGGTTTGTCTAGGTCTTGGAGGCGGATGACCAGGACATACTGAACCCCAGATTCCTACCCACCCCTTAAACCCTTTTCCTTCCCAGAACTCTCCTCTCCTCCCTTTCCCTAAAAAAAACCCTCCACACAGCATCCTCAAAGATGACATAGGCCCTGAGGGAAATTATTTTCCTCAGGGCCTCCTGTGTGGAGTTCATGTTAAAAAAAAAAAAAATGGTATTAGGTTTGTCCAGGACATGGCGGCGGATAGGTCTGCCTTGCTGCGTGGCGGGCCGGATAAGAGAGTTTGGTTGAGGGAGGTCCTTTGTCCTTTCCAGCCGGACTCTCTCGACCTATCGCCTTGCACCGCATTTGGAGGGATTGAATTTTAAGTCCGTCACTCCTAGACACATTGACCCTAGATTCCTATCCACCCCACACATACCTTATTCCTTCCCAGAACTTCCTATCCTTTCCTTCCTTAAAAAGACCCTCCACACAGCATCCCCTTAGATGACATAGGCCCTGAGGGAAATTATTTTTCTCAGGGCCTCCTATGTAGAGCTACTGTAAAAAAAATAAGATTGCGAACTTCGACTACGAATTCAAAGGTCGCGGGTGAGAGACATGAATCCATCTCTCCCACTGCATTGCAAGGCGATGGGTTAAAAGAGATTACACGTCTGCCCTGATGATGGACACTGCAACGCTGTCCGAAACTTTGGCTAAAGAAGGAGGTAGCGTAACACGGCATAATACCCCAAAAACTAATAACAAAAATACTTGTGGCCGTGAAAATCTAAAATCACCTCTGCGATAGGTCACCCCAAGTCGTTCGCTACGTTTGGTGACTTAGCAGGGGTGCCCGGGTTCATGGGGTGAGGATTATCCGGGTCTTGGCGGCGGATGCATCTCTGCCCACCAGCTGCATGGCAGGATGGATTGGGAGAGAGTGTTGAGGGAGTCCCTTTGACTTCTCCAGCCGTACTCTCTCGGAACATAGCCATTCACCGCAGTGGGAGGGATAGATTCCTGGACACACTAACTCCCAGATTCCTACCTACCCTTCATCCCTTTTCCTTTTGAGAACTTTCTCTCCTTCCTTTCCTAAAAAGACCCTTCACACAGCAGCCCCAAAGATGACATAGGCCCTGTGAGAAATTATTTTCCTCAGGGCCTCCTGTGTTGACCTAATGTAAAAAAACAGTCTCTCCCGATCCGTCCTGCCATGCAGCTGGTGGGTAGACGCATCCGCCAACAAGAACCGGACAAACCTCACCCCATGAACCCGGACATCCCTGCTAAGTCACCAAACGTAGCGAACCACCAGGGGTGACCTATGACAGAGGTATTGGTTATCCAAAAAACGGTTCCCGGGGATATTTCCAGATGGATTTTCTCGAAATAACGCCATGCACCGCAGTGGGAGGGATGGATTCATCCGTCCATCACTCCTGGACACACTGACCCCCAGATTCCTACCCACCCTTTCCTTCCCCGGACTTCCTTTTCTTCTTTTCATAAAAAGAAGCCCTCCACACAGCATCCCCAAAGATGACAAAGGTAGGTACTGATAGATTTTTTCTCAGGTGGACACCCGTGGAAGTAATGGCACGATCAAGTGAATCAGATACTTGAGTCGGGCCGTGTCAAAAGTCAGAATAATAGAAGAGAATGTATGATACGATGTATGAATGTGAGTGAGGCAAAGAGTGTGTGCCAATACCGAGTTGTTTGGCGGTCCGTCCTCTCTGCCTACCCTTGCGGGGAAACGGCGTGATGGTTGGTTAGTTAGTTTCTTTTAGATCGGTTTTATCCATATAGATCGGAGGTGACAACTTAAAGAAGCGTACGAATCAATGAACAAAGTAAATTATGTAATATATTTCTAATAAGTTTATTCATAATTTTTCGAAAACACTAATAAAACTAATATAAAATAATTATGTAGCAAATAAAAGAAACTACACCAATATGTATTTAAATACCTAATTTTATTTATGATAATAATAAAATAAACCTTAACACAAAAAAAAACAAACGTAAACACCAAATAAATAACAATATTAAATAGCAAATCATACTCCAATTTTTAAAAAACGCGCCAATAATCAAAAACGGCCGCTAGAAATAATAAATGTGTGAATAATCAACAAAGCAACATCCGACCTGTTCTGTCAACCTACCTACATATGTGACCAAATTCGTATGTATATGCAACATTAAACTTGGAAACGTAGCGTGAAGCGGTAAGTGTGTTCTTAAAATAGATCAACGAATGCACGTTATTTAAAGATATTTTTTTTAATAAATAAACATAATTTTTGATTACATATTATAGCTGACCATATTTTAAACAAAATTTAAAAGACAGCATGTTGGTACTTCATCTACGTAAGTATATATTACATGCGAAAGAATGAGCTACTAAAGTGGGTCTTCTAAGATGAGCCACAAAATGTGGTATGACATAAATATATATATATATATATATATATAGATTGTGTCACGTAAATAATTATCAATTTGTGATATAATTATTTACCTGACCACTAACCTGGTATTTTGAACAGCCCGTATTGGATTGGCAACACTTTTTTCTCGCTGGTTTTGACACTTCTAGAAACGGCGGCGTCTTGGGAACCGCCGCAGTTTCAACGAGTCAAAAATACTTTAATAATTTAAGTCTGATCGACATGTAAGAAAATCTGGAATAAATTCGGTGTTTGGGCTAAATTCCTAAAAAATAAAACTAGTTATTTTTATACTAATTTGGGGTCGGGGAATCCGAATCTGAAAGAATTAGGCGGCGGCAAGCAATATTAACAGAATTACACGACTTTAAAAATTTTTATACACATACAGGAAAATAGCTATTTTGGAAGCATTTTGATTCCTAGAAAATCAAACTAGTTATTTTTATACTAACTATGGGCCGGGGAATCCGAATCTGAAAGAATTAGGCGGCGGCAAGCAATATTAACTGACTTACACGACTTTAAAATTTTCTATACACACACACATGAAAATAATCATTTCGGAAGTATTTTGACACACGTAGTACAAAGATCATAGAAAAACAAGAAATATGCAAAAACATGTGCCGGTAGTGTTACCAGCTCTCAAAAAAATTTATCCCTATATCAATATGAAAATAGATAACAGCAGAAAAACATACCTTATAAATCGACCAAGTCTTCTTCGTCCGTCGTATCCTTGTCAAACTCGCTTGTCTCGAAGGGTTCCTGTCGGATACGCGGATCATATAAGAGTCCAGCTAAGCGGTAAAAGTAATATGGTTTGTGCCCCTTTATACCGCCTGCTCGCGTCCCTAACCTAACGCTAAGTTTGTGTAACATGGTTTGTGCCCCTTTATACCGCCTGCTCGCGTCACGGCAAAAAAACATCCCGGTTTTCAAGTAGTTTAGCGGCTACGCTAGGTTTGTGTAACATGGTTTGTGCCCCTTTATACCGCCTGCTCGCGTCACGGCAAAAAAACATCCCTGTTTTCGAGTAGTTTAGCGGCTACGCTAGGTTTGTGTAACATGGTTTGTGCCCCTTTATACCGCCTGCTCGCGTCACGGCAAAAAAACATCCCTGTTTTCGAGTTGTTTAGCGGCTATGCTAGGTTTGTGTAACATGGTTTGTGCCCCTTTATACCGCCTGCTCGCGTCACGGCAAAAAAACATCCCTGTTTTCGAGTAGTTTAGCGGCTACGCTAGGTTTGTGTAACATGGTTTGTGCCCCTTTATACCGCCTGCTCGCGTCACGGCAAAAAAACATCCCTGTTTTCAAGTAGTTTAGCAGCTACGCCGGGTTTATGTAACATGGTTTGTGATACAAAAGTGATTAAATTTTATAAAAAATAAGTACTTAAAATATAAACATGTTATTTTACGTTATTAATATTACTGCTTAATGGCAACACTTAATTTTGTGTGGTAAAAACATCTATGTTATCTTGTTTTTCTATGATCTTTGTACTACGTGTGTCAAAATACTTCCGAAATGATTATTTTCATGTGTGTGTGTATAGAAAATTTTAAAGTCGTTTAATTCAGTTAATATTGCTTGCCGCCGCCTAATTCTTTCAGATTCAGATTCCCCGGCCCATAGTTAGTATAAAAATAACTAGTTTGATTTTCTTGGAATCAAAATGCTTCCAAGATGGCTATTTTCCTGTATGTGTATAAAATTTTTTAAAGTCGTGTAATTCTGTTAATATTGCTTGCCGCCGCCTAATTCTTTCAGATTCGGATTCCCCGACCCCAAATTAGTATAAAAATAACTAGTTTTATTTTTTAGGAATTTAGCCCAAACACCGAACTTTAGCCGAAAATCTTAAGGATAACCGCAACGTGTCCCGCGGAGTTCACGCGTCGCTTGAGGAGCGTGTTCAAGTCTTTTAGTTCGTGGAGAATGTGTTTGTTCCGATTTTTATGATAATGGCTACCTGCCAGCCGAGTCCAATGTGGAATCGAAAGTTATTGGGGTAATCCTGTTGATTACCCGCCGGGATCGATTGATCCTTACAAACATCCGTCTTGTTGACTCCCGAGAAAATTGTCGTTCTCGCCCCGAAGGTTTTTGGAACCGTTGTTACGGATGGGGCACGAAATTGTCGTTCTCGCCCCGAAGGTTTTTGGAACCGTTGTTACGGATGGGACACGTGAAAGCCTGGAACCTCTGAGATTTTTGAGGCCTATTGAAGCAGCTGCTGGACCTATACCGTGGAAGAATGACCTTGGCCTTTCCCTGATGTCGAGTTCCCGTAAAGGTTATACTCGAGAACCCTTCCCCTAGTGTGGGACGAAACACTTCGCCCTTCGTACTCCGAGCTAGCATCCCCGTCGCATCGGCAACCTCAACGTCTAATAGAAGTAGATTAGCTTGGTTTAACCTCTGGTCCATCGGGTATGTTTTTGTTAATGTGTTACTATTCCTTTTGTCATATTATTTGGGTACACTTTGTGTATGTACTTCGCTTTACAATACATTTATGGAATCTTCCCAAACAATCTTGTTTCTTTTTACATTCTGGAACAAAAAAGCAGAACCTTCCCACATTACGGATCGCTAGGTCCCACATAAACCTGAGAGAGAGAGATAACCTTATAATTGTTTATTTGTTTATTAAGACATACCTACACACGGTACATTACAATACAAGTTATAAGATGATAAATTTTTACATGGATATGTACCTATTACGTAAGTTATAGAATGTCAGTTGGTAGTTA
Organism: Limnephilus rhombicus; assembly: GCA_929108145.2. Taxonomy (NCBI): domain Eukaryota; kingdom Metazoa; phylum Arthropoda; class Insecta; order Trichoptera; family Limnephilidae; genus Limnephilus; species Limnephilus rhombicus. Next base: position 28,415,534 of record OV815289.1, read on the forward strand.
CGCTTGACATTTGTAATAACGGGTTTTAAAACTTAATTAAAACTAGAGATAGAAGAAGAATATTTAATTCGCATGAGCTTTGAATATTTGGTTTTGCTTGGAATACTTTGCCAAAACAAAAACTCATATTTGAAACAAGGATACAATAATGACTGTAACTGTATTTTAAGCTCACGTTTGCCATTTGAAAACGGCTGGGAATCGCCATCAATAGTGGCAAAACTGAATATTATGTAAACAGTATCTATTTCTAAAGATAAACCGGTATTACATTATTTTGGATTCGCCATTCCGCATTTAACAGAAAATCGAAAACTAGATATAGAAGAAGAAGATTTAATTCGCATGAGCTTTGAATATTTGGTTTTGCTTGGAATACTTTGGCAAAACAAAAACTCATATTTGAAACGAGGATACAATAATGACTGTAACTGTATTTTAAGCTCACGTTTGCCATTTGAAAACGGCTGGGAATCGCCATCAATAGTGGCAAAACTCAATATTATGTATACAATATCTATTTCTAAAGATAAACCGGTACTACATTATTTTGGATCCGCCATTCCACATTTAACAGAAAATCGAAAATACTGGTTTAATAATGTGAGTATTTAAATCAATGCAATTTAAAAACTTTACGCTGGCAATCTTATTTAAGTAGAGGAAGGCATTAACAAGGGTCTAGTTGTAGAAACGGCCCCTTCTAATACGAAAAATATCAACTGTGTATGTTGGGCTAGCGTTTGACGTATTTCCCGAATGAGCACCAGTGCCGAAGGAATCAATGACGCAAGTTCCTCGGAGCATATTTTATTGAAATACCGGTAGAACAAGGACAGCTCCCACCCGACGCTTGTGCTTCAAAGATTGCAATCCGATTGTTAAACTAGGGTAATTTATCAAACTGATTTCTATTCCAATCCAAATTTAATAGGCGTCGGACCTTTGGGAATAACTTAATTCTCCCGTTCCTTCAATAGATTCATTGGCTACAAAAATCTCCAAAGTCTATTCTATATTGAATGAAATATAAAATAAAATGACCATATATATATAATTTAAAACAAAAAGTATAGTTAATCTCAAAGTAGCCAAAACCAGGGTAATTCGTTAACCATTGGAATCTAATTCGTAATGTTAGTACTCAACTGCGACACGTCGCGCAAGGTCCTGTCCTACTTGTTAGTAAATTGCATAAAAAAGCGCGAAAATGCTCTTGTAAAATGTAATTGTCTTAGTGTAAGTGAGTAAGCGGATCTTGGCATCTGTCATCTGTAATGAAGAATATAATAACGCTTAGAACTCCGACGGAAGAAATATTTAATAACTTTCAAGTCTTCAATGTACAGAAACTTTATTCAAAAAATATTTTATTTAAACTGAAAAAAAACATATATGTATACTCCACTGCCCAACATAAATACTCAACCAGGGCAGTAAGCAATAACATCCTGGTTACTCCCAGTTTGAACACATCTTTTGGACAGAGAAATAATAAATTCCATGCTATGAAATTATACTATGCTCTACCAGATCAAATCAAAAATATAAAGGAAATGAATATATTTAAAACAAAAGTAAAAACATGGCTGAGAGATCAAAGTGATAATAAAATTACAAATATCGTGAAGACGATATAAAGACAATCCATAACCAAATACAAATATTTAAAAAAAACTACAGGCCACCTCAGAACAGGAAATCCTAGTGAGGAGGTCTGTGAAAAAAAAAGAATCAATACTTATACTATACATTATGCATACATGTACAAACCTTGCTATTGAAACTAATAATAAATAAATAAATAAATAAAATATTTGGCGGAAAAACGCCACCGATCCCATATCTAAGTCGTTCATACACACAAATTCTTTGAATGTCTATCTGCATATGCATTAATAATTTTGAATTAAGAATTTACTTCAAGTAATTGAGATTATTTCATACCTGCTACATCTATCTATGTGAGACAATGGTTAATCTATGTATTTTATATAACGCCTTTGATAATTTATATAAAAATAAAAGTGCTTTGAACTATTTAGAAGAACTAAATGCACTTTAAGTAATGTATCAATTGTGAAGTCTTTCGAATATTTCTACAGATTTAAACTGTTCCAAAACACAGACAGCCTTACTAAAAAAAAACCACAGCGCGACCGATTAACTGTGTTATTGCAATAACATAAATAGAGCTCGTATACACTAAAAGACGTTTTATTACCAATAACGTTTCTTTCGTGGTCACGCTGTTAAAACGCATTGAAGATGTGACAACGTTGTATATGGTTTTAATTTACTAGGAAACAATGTTGTTTTAATTTTTCTCCGCAAAGGGCATTATTGGCGCGCCTATGCATTAGTTCGTCGGCCCGTGACAGCCCGCGATGGTTTATTTATGGCCCGCGATGTCAAAACAGCTCGGTGTGTTTTATGGCGGGATATCGAAAAATTTGTGATTTTACTTAATAATTTCTATTGTAGTGACGAATTTACTCTTCTGTTCACATAATTGATATATTTACCATGTTATTTGTGTGATTTACATCAGTTTAATCAAGTTATTGTACAAACGCCGTACTTTCAAAGAGAATTTCTTAAAAGTGATAATTTTTTATAATATTAAAACCTAATACATTTGTTCGTAAACGTATCAAAAAAATTAACGTCTTTAGAGATGCAAGAAATCTGTTTTAAATTTCGGTATTATTTCTAAGTTTTTTTTTTGGCAATAAAAAAAACTTTGAAATTTTTTATTATTTTTTTATTGTATACACGATGAAAAAGTGAGGTGATAGTTTCCTTTCAAATTTATTATACAAAAGGACTGTGTTTTTTAAATTTTGATTTTATTTAAATTTCTCTACATTTTGGTCAAAAATGTTGTGGGAGGAAATTTTTTTCCATTTTTTTCCGAGTTTGAATCTTAAAATACGGCAGTTTTTGAAAGCAAAGTGTATTTAAAATACTCAAATCTAAAAGGTAATTTTATCTAGTTTTCATAAATGGTATTTGTTTTTACGACACCTTCAAAAATAAGAAATATAACATTCAAAATACTAAAAATTACAAATATCGTTCGGACATCAATGGTTAAAACAGAGATAAACTACCCTCTCAGGCCGTGGAAACCATGTGTATTTCTTTCAAAGAACAAATTTTTAATTAGTAATGTTTTCACATCCGCGGCCGTTTGTCAATTGAATGAAATTTTCACTGGGTTTTTTAGTAAGGCTGTTAAGCTTTGAAAAGCATTTACCAAATATCGATAATTTTAAAATTTAACTTTTTAGCATCAAGGCATAGATGTCGCGAATGCTGTAAAAACTGATCAATTAAGCACCTAAGGAAATATTCTTACAATAAAAAAGCACCAATTAGGGAAAATAAGTTTTACATAGTCAATTATAAGAATAACTTACATACAAGGCGAAGCGCAGCGGTCAATTCCAAAGCATTGAACAAACGTCACTAGAAAAAAAAATGCTTGAATTTTAAGATATTTGTGATAAAATTGTTATGGTTATTGAAATAATCACAAGATGAAAACATTTAACACAATACTTATTGTGTTGTTTATACACAATATTACTTCGAAGGGCGGAACATCAATCACTGCGTGTGAAGGTTTCAGGGTTAGTAAGCAAAATGGACGCCTAAAATGGACATTTGACATAACCATAGACAACGATGGACAGACAATATGGAAGATTAAAGATAATTATCTCGAAAGTAAGCACCGGTCATTTATAGTGGGATTATTGCAACACCAATCGGGTTTAGCTTTACTTTAAAAGTTAAAAGAATTGTGAACAGTAGTGGAGAGAGGGGCGGGGCGGGGGGGGGGGGGGTGGCGGACCGCCCCGGGTGCCACCCGAGGAGGGGGTGACACTCGAACGTGGAGAAAAAACTTACGAAAGTACGAAATTGCCGTAAAAAATATTTTACGCGTTAACATTGACTGTTATTTTGCTCTGTGGCTTAGTTGGTCGGGGATTTCCGAAAAATGTTTTTTTTTGTTGCTAGCTCATTCGGAGATTTTCTTTTATAGACTGACGTGAATTAGTGAAGAAGTTATTATTGTGTTGTATGTTTATTAGTGCTGAAAGACCACTTTGTAAAACAAGGTAAGTGGATTTGATAGTTCACTTTTCTAATAGACGCAAAACTTGAATACATTCACACGAGAATCGATCGGTAACTGGTTGAAGAAAAATGATCAATCATCTGTATGTTTTTTTTTTCTGTATTATATTGTTTTGTGTATATGAATAAATGTTTTAGGAATTATAAGTAATTTGGAGAATTTCAGAAAACATTTTTTATGAAGTCCAAATATGCGTGAATGCGAAATATTTGAATATGACGACGAAGCGCTAATTACACTGATTATCAAGTCAACTGCCGACACTGCCGTGCACTGGGGTAGTTTCGCAAGCTAATGGCCGTTATACACGACATCTTTTTTCAGCCCGATTTCAACTAGACACAAAAGTCGAAATTTTTCACTCTAAGCGATCGCTTTTTTCATCTCTATTTTCATATCTACGATTTCAATTGTCATAACTGCAAACAACACATGAACCATGCTGTTTGCTCTGATGCCAAATGAAATCATAGAAATGAAAATAGACATGGAAATAGCGATCGCGTAGAGCGAAAAATGTTGACTTTTGTGTCTCATTGGAATCGGGCTGAAAAGATATGTCGTGTATAACTGCTATAAGGTACTTCTGAGAATTATATTTAAATGTCAACCTACTCATCCCTCAAATGAACTCTTTGCAAAAATCAGGGTCTTAGATATTCGACAGCTATTTACTAAAACAATCATTTGTTATATACGAAAAAATAATCTACTAATCGCTCCACAACATCAAGCACAAACCCGCTTTTCATCAAACCTGGGTTGCGTGATCCCAAAAACTAAAACCTCATTCGCTCAACGACAATTCTGGTTCATCGCTCCTAAAATATATAATGCTTTGAGTACTGACAACATAAAGTCAAGTAATTCTAATTCTCTTTTTTTAACACTTGTACAACATTGGACTTTCGAAAGTGGACGAGCGTACTTTAAAGAATAGGGTATTTCCACAAACGAGGGATTCTGTTGAAAATGTACGGAATATTTAAAGAATTTTTTTCTGATATTAATCATTATACTAAAAAAGTTTGTTTTTTATGTTTTCATTCAATATTTTTGATTTAAAAAACAGTCCAAGACCGACAAAATGAAAACGGTCCGTGATTGGCTATCGAATTGTGACGTCACAAGTGACTCTCGGCTTTGCCAGTTGACAGCTCCCAGAAGATTCCTTTGTGAATTGACAACAGGCGTTTGTGTCCGTGATTTTTACCGTATATTTTCTTATTTTCGAAGATAATTGTGATATTTTGTTAACTTTGTCATATATTTAACATCATTATTATGACTGACAGTGGTTTTGTAAGAGGACAGGCTGATAACTTGCCTAGAATAGACGTTCTAATGATGGGTTCTTTTTTCATTGACAATGCTAATTTTGTTAGTGCTGAATTTAAAGGATAGAAAGCAGCAAGGTAAGAAAAAATGGTAAATATCGGTTCGGACTGGCCACGCTTATTACGAATAATTTTTAGAAAAAACTTTAGATTCGCCTTAATTACTATAAAAGGAAACTTTTTGGCTTTGGGGCGGCGGAAAATACTGCATTTTAATTTTCAATTGCATAAATCCAAAATTCACTTCGCGAACCGACACAGCGAAAATCCGCGGCCGTACCTGTCACTGTTATGTTGGTATCCTTTATAAATTAACAAGAGCTGATACGACTGTAGCCGACTTAAGCCGTTAAGTTTGTGTAACATGGTTTGTGATACAAAAGAATGTGCCCCTTTATAACGCCTACTCGCGTCAAGGCAAGAAAAACATCCCAGTTTTCAAGTAGTTTAGCGGCTACGCTAGGTTTGTGTAACATTGTTTGTGATTCTGGCGTACAATCTCACAAGACGAAAGCTACGAAGTCGGCTACAGTCGTATTAGCTCTTTTTAATTTATCAAGGATACCGACATAACAGTGACAGGTACGGCCGCGGATTTTCGCTGTGTCGGTTCGCTAAGTGAATTTTGGTTTTATGCAATTGAAAATTAAAATGCATTATTTTCCGCCGCCCCCAAAGCCAAAAAGTTTCCTTTTATAGTAATTAAGGCGAATCTAAAGTTTTTTTCTAAAAATTATTCGTAATAAGCGTGGCCAGTCCGAACCGATAATTACCGAAAAAATATTGTATACTCTCTCATAATATATAATTTTCAGCATGTAGTTACATGCACTCAAATTATTTGTTTTTTTGCATTATTTTACGTAAATTCAATCGAAGTGTCTGTCACATAACCTGTTACTCACAACAGGGTCTTTTCTGTCACCATAATAAAAAGTATTACTTACTGTATTGACTTTAAAAATGTATTGCTGTGGCTAACGAAACCTTTTTAACTAACGCCATCTGTTAAATCAAATCCACACCGCCCGTTTGTCAGCCCACAGCCCGCTGCCCACTGCCGCTTGGCCAGATATATTATGTATTTCAACCTATTTACACAAAACCTTGACAAATTATATACCTTAAAACCTTCCACATGAATCACTCTATCTATTGGTGAAAACAGCATGAAAATTCATTGTCTAGTTTAAAAGATTTGAGCGCACACACAGCGTGAGCGACTTCATTTTATACTAAGTATATAATAATATAATATAATAAAGAGTAAAGATAAGCCCAGTTTAAATTAATTACTTTTTCATTGACTCAGTGACAATGATGATGCAAGTTTGGTCGCATAACCTAGACAGATTACCTGATTTATATTTTTTGATTACTATTATGGTAAAGTATCTTCATAAAAGCTTGAATGAGTCAATTTATAGTGTATTTTCATATCTGACCGTATATTGCTGGTAGGTTGTTTTCATATTTGTTTTGACATTTAAAAATAACTTTGTATTTTTTTATTATTCCAGGTGGCTGTAAACATGCACTTGCATTCCTTTCGTGGCTCCACAGGCGCAGTGAAGAACCTCCAAAGACCTCAACACAGTGCTACTGGAAAAAATCGAAGATGGCAGGGATAGGAACAAGCCTTAAATTCATCAAGGCAGAAGATATGGGAACAGTACCACATGTAAATTATCCCAACGATGATGGTACTTTCTTCAATGAGTTGATTAAGAAGAGTATCTCATGTAAATCTGAAATACTTAAATTCTATGTTGACTCAACACCCATTGAAAACCTTTCAATTCACAATATGATTTGCAATTTTTTCAATAATGATGTAGGATCTCTCCCGGAGGAATTTATTGACTTTTGTCAATCCTCAATGACCGCAAAAGCCTGTCAGGTGGCATTTGATGAGACGGCGGATCAGGCGGACTGTCCGTTATGGCACAACCTTAGATATGCTCGAGTGACCGCCTCAAATTTGTACGAGGCGGCTCACTGTAAAACGACAGACGGGTCACTTGTAGAGAAAATATTAGGTGCTAAATTATATGGGACCAAAGCCATGGAACGGGGTAAAACTCTAGAACCAAAAGTATTGAAAGTAGTCGAGGCTGCAAGCAAAATTAAATTTAAAAAGTGTGGGTTAATTCTATCAAACAAATTCCCAATTTTTGGCGCTTCACCAGATGCCTTGGGAGGAGACTTCATCGTAGAAGTCAAATGTTCTATGAAAGACTCGACGATGATACATTATTTAAGGGTCGGGTATCAAACCGCGCTGACGCTGCAGTTAGGTATTTCTTGTACTTGTAGACAAACACGGCCGCAGCTGACCGCCTGCGTCTGACTAGAGGAGATGTGGGTATACTAGACACTACGGACTTAGGAAATAAAAATACACTTGCCTTATAAAATTAAAATTTAGTTCCTACTATAATAATGGATACAGCTTAACATACTAAGAATCATATTGTGGAATAGCGTGGATAGCTCATAGAGACATTTGCGCCTGGGTCAACTGCCCATTCACTGCAGTTAGGTATTTTTGGTAGTTGCAAACAAGCTCGGCCGCCGCGATCTACTGTGTATTTCGGTTAGATTCAGGCACGGCTGGTGAGCATTTTGACAAAATACGGAATAAAAATACACTTGTTTTGTAAAATTTTAATTTATTGCCAACATAATTGATACAGCTCGACAGACTATAAATCATATTATGCAAGGGTAAGGATACGTGGACTTTTTTTAGCCCCTGGACCTTTACAGACGTCTTAGTTTTTGACTCAATGTGACATAGAATCTAATGGTGTTTTGATGTGGAAAAAATTTTTGGTTCATATATTGTTTGTATAATGTTATTAATTTTTTTATAATTTTACCAAAAAATAATGGGTGTGAATAAGTTACGACAACCAGTTTTTACTCTGCGCCTTAGAAATTAAAAAACCGGTAGTTTTGTTTTTGAAAGTTTATTTATATGCATACAATTTTTTTTTAATACCTAGTAAGAAAGAATATATTTTACAATTTATCTTTGATATATATAAAGTAGAACGAAGCACATTTAGAAAAAGACAGTCAAAAATATAAAGAAGTTCAGACAAATTTTTAAGAAACAACTAAATGTTTTATTTTTATTTTTATGTACCTTACAAAGTCCCAACTGTTATCAATCGCCTGGGGCCATTGATTGGGGTATGTTGTGAGGCTGAATAAGGTGGGAGGGGAATAATATAGGGGAAGTACCTGGCTATTCAGATTTGGTCACCACACACGGCTAAAGCCATTTCAAGCAACGTTTCAATTCTGAATAGTGGTCTTACACCAGGGAGATACATAAAGTATCTTCCACTCTGTTTTTTTATAGAAGGCTGTTGAAAAGTTTTTTTTTCTTTGTATAAAACACGCTTAACTCGTGTTGTGCGTGTTACAGGTAAAATTGCAAATGTTATATGTAAGTTCAAAATAAATTAATTATTACCCACAATTATTATAGTTATTTCACAGCATTATCCAAAAATAACAAAGTTACTATTATATACTTGTTTACTATTATATAATTTTACAATTGAAAAATGTCCTCCACAACACAGGTGAATTGCTAGCGTGGAGGACATTATACTATACATTTGTAATGTAAACTTATTAATAAAAAAAATACAAAACAATACAGAGTGATAAGTGTTAGCTCCTCATTTATTCATAAGACTGTCATTTTGTAATGACATCATCCTTTCTCCATGTCTATTATCGATAATTCTAAACATTCACAAAAAGTGTGGTAGATCATTCATTATAGCAAAAAGTTTATATGGAAGGCATTACTCAGGCCGCTTATGTTTATTTAAAAAAACTTACATGTTCACTGATAGTTTCTGTTATAACGACGTCATTTATATTGCTTCTGCTGCTTTCCTAAAAAAACATATAAAATAAATTTATTTGTAATAATACAACCCAGAATTTACCCAACATCGAAATTCATTCGATTTATCAATGGATCTGACAGTCGTTGTTTTCAATAAAACTTAGTTACAATTTGAACGGAATCGGTAGAGAACTCAAAATGGTCGTCGAAATTATGCATTTTGACATTAAATTCGAGTTCGGTGAACCCCAAACTCCTTAAACCTGATTTTGAACCAAATCGTCAAAGTACTTAAGATATTCAAGATGGATGCCGAAATTTTGCATTTTGACATTAGATCCGAGTTCAGTGCACGTCCAAACGCCCTAATCCTGATTTTGAACCAAATCGGTAGATAACTAAAGAAATTCAAGATGGATGCCGAAATTTTGCATTTGGACATTAGATCCGAGTTCAATGCTCACCAATACTCCCTAATACTGATTTTGAACCAGATCAGTAGAGAACACGAGAAATTCAAGATGGATGCCGAAATGTTGCATTTTGACATTAGAACCGAGTTCAGTGCACGTCCAAACGCCCTAATCCTGATTTTGAACCAAATAGGTAGATAACTAGAGAAATTCAAGATGGATGCCGAAATGTTGCATTTGGACATTAGATCCTAGTTCAGTGCTCGCCAATACTCCCTAATACTGATTTTGAACCAGATCGGTAGAGAACACGAGAAATTCAAGATGGATGCCGAAATTTTGCATTTTGACATTAGATCCGAGTTCAGTGCACTCCTAAACGCCCGAATTCTGATATTGAACCAAATCGGTAGATAACTACAGAGAAATTCAAGATGGATTCCGAAATTTTTAGATGTCAAAAAGCAAAATGACTTCAGTCCACCTTCGAACTACCTGTGATAGAAATCAGTAAAAAAATTAAATTTTTACATTATTACCTTATTCTCCTTTTCTTCCAGTGGGAGGGTCTATTTTTTATGGCACGGTAAGCAAGAATTCCTTTATTTTTACCCATTTTGAAGGTACCTGAAGTTTAAAAAAAAAAATCTGTAAAGTGTAAATCAAGTTAAAAATAATTTATTAGATAATAATAAATATATTTTATGTCTACTTACCCGGTTACTGTAACACCTATCTCCTCAATGATTCCTTCGAAAATCGAATAAACAGCGAACAAAATTGCTGCGAAAAAAATATGCGTGGCCTCACCTTGACCGCTATCTCACGACTGAATGAATTCTGTGAAATTCAACCGTTATATAAGACATCGCGCGGCGTATTATTTTGCGATACATTTTTGTATGGCGGAGAATAGTTGAAAAATTCAGAAAGTTTAGGCGAATTACAATAAAAATCTAGATACACTGAAGTGTTTTTAATTTAATAGCGTGTTTTAACATAGTGTTTACTCTGAGATTACGGAAGGATTTTTGGTAAAAATGTTTACAACAGGTTCAGGAGAGATAATCGCGAAGGCCTTTTTCAGTTAAAGTTGCAGTTGCAGTATGTATAACTTATAGAATTTGTAAGATAACAGTAAAAAAAATTTAATCACTAGTAACTTTACACATTTTTCTAACTACCCGTATATAATTTTCTAGTATTGCTGCTACGAGACGTGGATGCTACTGCTAATGCGGAGCGATGTTTTCCAAACCCGACCCTTAACGGCTACTGGAGAACCCACTCCAAAAGTAATGGCGCAAATACAATTGCAAATGTATTTTGCCCAGAAAACAGCTGCACTGCATTGTGTGGCCAATCCAGACTTTGAGACATCAAAAAAAATTACTCAATGTCACGTCAGGTTTGATGAAGATCTATGTAAGCTTATGATTAAATCTACACAATGTTGGTGTAATGCTGTCTTTTCTAGGCTAAAATATTAAATACATGTGTGTAAAACATGAATAATTAATCTTTAATTATCTTATTGACCTCTCTTTTCAAATTTTCATAATACATATACAAATAAATAAATATCTAACGCAATGCATTCAAATAATAAAAATAAAGAACTTTTAAGTATTGTTTTAAATATACATAGTAATATAATATGCTTTGAAAATCTTGTCTAAAATAAAAATATAAAAATAAAACAATATGTGTTTTCTTATTTTATTTTAATTACAATTAAAACATATGTATATTACAATTATTATGTTTACATGTAACAGTGGTGACAAAAAGTATTTCCGAAGGTTTTTAATAATTTTTTTATATACAGATTTATGTATACAACAACATTATTAAATTACATTACATTACATTTTCTGATGGTTAGGAAGAATAAAGACTAATATTGATAATAATAATATATAACATAATCAACAAAATGACAGCTTGAGCACAATAAGATTTAGATACATATATATATTATTTTTTTTTAGTATGTTTAGTCAGTTTTTTTTTTTTAATTTTAAATGTGGGCTATACTTTAATAATGCTATCTTGTAGATTAATGAGACTACAAACTACTCTAACAATTTGATTCATGATAGGAACATGATTATGGTGTATGGATGCATACATCTTGCACATCACAAATTCACGTATCCTACTAATAACCCGTTCTACGTGAATTCGCAGGGCAGCAATCCTTTTTGCTTGGATAACTTCCTCTGGAGTGCAAATGACATTTAATTAGCATATACACTGGGAGGACGAACTAGCTCACATTGCCGAATGTGAAGCAAATTGGTTATGTTTTTAAACCCCCTGTCTGCCATGATGCACGTACCCGGCTTCAAGATGTCAAGATATCCGCAATCTTCAACTATAATAGTGTCCGAAGCACGTCCACCATAACCTGAAGAAATAAAACTAATCACTCCGTTTGGGGTGCACGACACCAGATATTTAAGCGTATTGCAACTTTTATATTCCGACCAGGGGTCCTAGCACACTGAAATCGTTATCTTTACAATATCGAATCGATATGGCATAACAACCGACGATTTTGTACCGAACCGATATTGATGGGCAATGTAAGGTAATCAAAAAGAAATTGTTATACGCTGGCAACACTTGAGGTACTTTCTACGTAGCTGTCACAATGTCTATGGTATCGCAGTTATAGATCGGGAGCCGGTACATAAATCTTACGTCACAAACCTTACGAGTACAGGGATGAAACTACTTTTGTAGTGATAATGGACATTTAGTAAGCCTTAAAAAAGCTGGTGTGCCGCGCCTCTTGGCAGATTCCGCGCAGTCATGGAACTAGTGAAATTCTTCAATGGGATGGTTTAGAATCTAGACTACAGTTATTCCTTGGTTTCATTCGTGTACTCGATGACGTAAAATTTACTAATTTCTATCCCAATTTGGCAGACCTGCTAATTTTCTCATCTACCAATCGACCTTTATCATATGAAACCATTCCCGTTCGTGTACCCGATGACGCCATTTTTTCAAAAAAAAAATGAGTGTGCCTTAGTTTAGACCACACGACTTAAGTAAAACTTCACTAACTTATGCCGGGTACCCGTTATATATAATGTTATATAGCATGGAACCATTACAGTTGACCGCGAGGTTACAGGAGCCTTGCAACGCATGCCGGGTACCCTTCCCCATCCCCATCCCCGTCCCCGTCCCCGTCCCCGTCCCCGTCCCCGTCCCCGTCCCCGTCCCCGTCCCCGTCCCCGTCCCCGTCCCCGTCCCCGTCCCCGTCCCCGTCCCCGTCCCCGTCCCCGTCCCCGTCCCCGTCCTCTTCCCCGTCCCCATCCCCGTCGCCGTCCCCGTCCCCGTCCCCGTCGCCGTCCCCGTCCCCGTCGCCGTCCCCGTCCCCGTCGCCGTCCCCGTCCCCGTCGCCGTCCCCGTCCCCGTCCCCGTCCCCGTCCCCGTCCCCGTCCCCGTCCCCGTCCCCGTCCTCTTCCCCGTCCCCGTCCCCGTCGCCGTCCCCGTCCCCGTCCCCGTCGCCGTCCCCGTCCCCGTCGCCGTCGCCGTCCCCGTCCCCGTCCCCGTCCCCGTCCCCGTCCCCGTCCCCGTCCCCGTCCCCGTCCCCGTCCCCGTCCCCGTCCCCGTCCCCGTCGCCGTCCCCGTCCCCGTCCCCGTCCCCGTCCCCGTCCCCGTCCCCGTCGCCGTCCCCGTCCCCGTCGCCGTCCCCGTCCCCGTCGCCGTCCCCGTCCCCGTCCCCGTCGCCGTCCCCGTCCCCGTCGCCGTCCCCGTCCCCGTCCCCGTCCCCGTCCCCGTCCCCGTCCCCGTCCCCGTCCCCGTCCCCGTCCCCGTCGCCGTCCCCGTCCCCGTCCCCGTCCCCGTCCCCGTCCCCGTCCCCGTCGCCGTCCCCGTCCCCGTCGCCGTCCCCGTCCCCGTCCCCGTCCCCTTCCCCGTCCCCGTCCCCGTCCCCGTCGCCGTCCCCGTCCCCGTCCCCATCCCCATGTCGATCGTGCGTAAAGAAGATTTACTTCAAAAATCGCTCACTATTTCCATGACTGCGTGGAACCTGCCAAGAGGTGCACCGGCAGACTAGCTTGTTTAAGGCTTACTAAATGTCCATTATCACTACAAAGTAGTTTCACCAGTGTACTCGACGACGTGGGTTTGTATAGCCAGGCTCCCGGTCTATAATACCTGTCAAAAATATCGTGGAATAATATGACAACTAACTAATAATCTTCTCTTTTGAACATTTAAAGATCCATTTACATCGAGATTTTTGCTGAGATTTCATAATAATATTAAATACACACACTTTAATATACGTTGGAAGTCCGCATGTATTTTTTGACAGTAAAAAAAGGAGTTAATTGGACAATGAGATCATTTGCCGTAATACGAGATATATTCGTATGTACGAAACTGTCAAACGAAAACGTCTGAATTCCGATTTAATTCAATCCTGCAATCTTCGATAATCTGCCTCCGTTCATTAATAAACCAGTAATTATGCAGAAAGAATGTCATTATAATAAAGTTGTGTAGATATATCCCCAGTTAAATAAAGGACAGAGTATCTCGTATCGATAACGAACCGATTGCCCTAGCACGCTTGCGCCATCGATAGGCAGACCGACGTCGAAGGGAAATAAATAAGGAATCGACATACGATGGCAACACTGGGGATCTTTTGAATGAATTTTCGTTTCTTAATTTGAAATGTGCTCCTACGTACAAATGAAAAATACCAATAAAATGACAATTTCGAATTGAAATACGAACTCAAATAAATATTGGGGTTTCGCATGTTGATACTGTTTGAGACTAAACGACATTTTAACAAATTTCGTTTCTCGAAATTGAAAGCAATTAATTGATCGCCTTTTAAATGAATTACCTGAGTCTATGGGTCTCGCATACGATTTCTTTAAATTCTAAGAGTTTTTTTAGTTCACCTCTACTCATTAATTAGCCAGTTATTTTGCGTAACAAACGACATTATTTTTAAAAATCTGTACATTGACAGCTTATCTGTCACTCCGGAAGCCACGGTAAAAACGGCGTCTTTTGTCAACCGACTGTCGGAATCGTATGTTCACTGTACTCGCAAATATCGCTAACTGACCATAGACAACGGATTTATTACATTTCGTATTAATATTGGGGTTTTATCCATACAAGAATGCATACGATTTGGTGGGCTTTTGTCAATCGTCGGTCGGAATATCCCTTATCAATTGTTGAGCGTGCTAGCACATATTGATAACTGACCATAAATGACGGATTATACCGATATCGTATTGATATAGGGTTATATCGATCGACCATGCTAGGACCCCAGGGGAGTTTAATGAAGTACTCGCAGTTCGCGCACTTGAAGTGAAATGTCACAAAGCTAATAAAGATAATGTTATTAGGTAAATATTCGGAACAAACGTCAACGGTTAATACGCACTTGTTTTATAAAACCTTTAGATTCTTCTTAATTGCCATAAAAGGAAACTATTTGCATTCGGGGAAGTTGAAAATGTTACATTTTTAATTTTAGTTACGTAAATTGAAAATTTGCTTTCGTATTTAAACACAACGCTTCACCGTATGTAATTTGTAATGATTATTGTCATTTTATTATGTTGGTATTACTGATACTAAAACCTACGGCTAGAAACCATTGATTTTCTCTTTTTTTTAAATATTAAATAGTACCTACTTTATGTAAAGGGAAAGAATTTGAATGAAAATAACTAATATTAAAAATCTTTTTTTAACGCATAAAAGTAACATCTTGACTCAAAATGAATCTAACCTAACCTAACCTACTAACCCAACCCAACCTAACCTAACCTACTAACCTAACCCGTACCTACTAAACTAACCTAACCTATTAACCTAACCTAACCTAGCCCAACCTAACCTATTCTAACCTACTAACCTAACCTAACCTAGCCCAACCTAACCTAACCTACTAACCCAACCTAACCTACTAACCCAACCTCCTTTATTGATGGAAAAAATCGTTAAACATCAATTCTTTAAACAAAACATCCCAGGATTTATCTAGTTCGTATTCCAAGCAAAGTTTCTAACCAAATTAGTGCTTACCTAATTCAAAATTCGTGGTATAACTAATTTTCTAGCCACTCGTTATTTTATACAGCCAATGCAATGTGAAATATCAGTAATACCGATAAAATAGCAATAATATTGCAAACAGAGTGATTTGACAGTGTGAAAGCTAATTTTCAATTTACGTAAATAAAATTAAAAATGTAACATTTTCAACCTCCCCGAATGCAAATTAATGTCTTTTATGGTAATTAACCGTTGACGTTTGTTCCGAACAATTACCTGTTATTATTACCCGATGCTTGAGTATACAGCTTCTTAGGTGTGTCCCGAGTGTTAGCGTGGTCCCGAGGTAAGACTCTTGACTCACAATCCGAAGGTCGCAGGTTCGAACTCGGCGCGCGCAAATAAATTTTATTTGATTGATTAGTGGTGTTTCACAATTAATTAATTAAAAATAATATATAGTATATTCGCGGCATGTTCCAGAGTGGAAGATACTCTCAGTATCGCCCTGTTATAAGACCACCATTCAGAATTGAAACGTTGCTTGAAATGGCTTTAGCTGTGGTGACCAGATCTGAATAGCCAGGTACTTGCCCACCTTCCTCTTCCCCTCCCCGCTACCTTCAGCTTCACGACATACCCCAATTGGGGATGCCACAGTCTCACTGGCTCCAGACGGGAGCTGTTCGGGATTCTTATGCGGTATTCATATAAAAAAAGACCAAAGTAATGCTCAATGCATTTCCGGGCCTTGCAATGTATATTCTGTATATGTGGATTCTTGCGAACCGGGAACTGCATTTAATATTGGCGTTATCACGTACGGACGCAGTATAAATGCCTTCGATGCATCCTACCACTCCTGGAAATTGAAATTTTTCATTAAGTCTAAAATAAATAAAAGTACATAATATATTATACAACTTACGAGGTACATTTTATTTGTTTCAGAATCACACACACACCGTACACCATTTTTGGGATTTGCAACAAAATATATTTTTTACTAAAACATACCCTTTGTTTAACTTTATTTACCAATTACTCTGCCAATAAACTATTCAAAGGGGATGCAATAAGGACACTACTGGACTGATATGACGACTAACAGCCGTTTGCGATACACAGCTGTGTGTAGCATAATTACATGAATCTACAAATTTGATAAAAATAATCAAACAGTTCTTTAAAATTAACTGCATTGTCAGCCACCTACTACCCTCCAGGCGGAGGTCCTTCTCTCTCTTCTCCCACCTCTCTTCTAGACGAAGCCACCATTCCTCTCTTGCCTCTCCCCTCGCCTCGCTCGCCACTCTACTTTCCTCAACCAACAGGAAACACTCTTCTGTGGAGAACTTTTCTATTAGCTGAAACAAAATAATCAATAATTAATTATTTTAACATTCGTTATTTGTCTCAAACCATTTTTTTATATTATTTCCAAACTCTTATTACTATTTATTATTTCAGTGCTAAAGTACTTTTTTTTATAAATTAACTCCACACAGGAGGCCCTGCGGAAAATAATTTCCCTCAGGGCCTATGTCATCTTTGAAGATGCTGTGTGGAGGGGAGTTGGGAAACACGACAAACACGCGCCCAACATTAGTACACGGTTGTCATTAGTCACATGAGAACGGGTCGTTTCTATGACTCGTTTTTGAGTTCAACGGCTCGGCTGTACCCTTAGAATGGCACTCCAGAACTCTGACTGTGGCTCCAGGAATAGCCAGAGATATCCTCGGTTTGTTCTGCCGGTCCTTTCTCTCGGTCAGACAAAACCCAAAAAATACTCCAATGTTCCGTAACCTCGGCTGTAGGTAGCCTTGAAAATTTTCGGGGTGACTTAGCTCTCCCCGCTTTGGTAATTTTTTTTTTTTAAATCCAATTTGGTAATCCAATATTGTACTTTTAAACGGCTGCGCCAATTGTATTGTTCTTTTATTGTGGCCTTACTAGCCCACAAATAATGAGATGTGCACGTTAGTTCTTTTCGTCTATTTATTGTAATGTACAATGGATTGAATAGTATTATATTATTGTCTTACGTAGCGAGTGATTACTAAGGCTACTGAAATGGTTCTGCCCGCTGCCATGGGGGAGACCGCTGTCTGACCCATGAGACGTTCGTCAACGTTCGGCGGAACCCGAACGTTTCCGAATGATCCAATACATGGATAATTACATATACTACAGATTCATACTTCTGTCACCCCTGGACACGTTGATCTCCAGATTCCTGTCCACCCTCGTACCGTTTTCCTGCCCAGAACATCCACTCCTTTATTTCTCTAAATAGACCCACAAGAGAATTTTTTCCGCAGGGCCTCCTGTGTGGCGATAACTTTTAAAAAAATAACAAAAATGATCCCATCTCTTACAGTGCTTGAAATTTCCTTGGACTTGGGTTCTGTGTACTTTGCCGATTGGAAGGCCAAAGAACTGCGTGATTTTGACTGAATTTTATGAATTACACCCTGGTTAGTGGTTAACGAACGGCACAGAAATAGGACATTTTTTTAAATAATAGGTTGGGAAACCTTGGAACGGTTTAATGTTAACATTGAGATGTATTTCTAAATGTGGGAAGTAGGGTTAATTTTCAACAGAAAAAAGTAGGGGTGTGTCCAAACGTGTCTATAACAGGAATTAAAATTTTAATTGTAGAAAAAGGAAAAAAAAACTAAACCAGAAACTTTTATAATTGGAAACGATTGTGTAATGTCCATTCTCTCATGATCTCAAATACTCTATTGGTGGAAACTGCAAGCCCGCCTCTGGGCTGGAGGAGCAAACCTATATACTAGAGACATCCATTGGAGAACTATATTATAAACTTTATGAGCTACTGGCACTAAAGTCATCTACATTAAGAAGCTCCGACAACCACAACATGTTTTTTTACATTAGTTCCACGGAGGAGGCCCTGACGAAAATAATTCCTCTCAGGGCCTATCCTCATCTTTGGGAATGCTGTGTGGAGAGCTTTTTCAGGAAAGGAAGGAGAGGAAGTTCTGGAAAGGAAAATGCCATAATGGTGGGTAAGAATCTGGGGGACAGTGTGTTCGGGAGTCACGTATGAATCTATCTGCAGAGAATCTATCTAACCACTGCGGTGCAAGGTGATGTTCCAAGAGAGTCCTGATGGGGAGGTCAACTCCCTCAACGAGTCTCTCCCGATCCGGCCTGCCACACAGCTGATAGATGCATCCGCCGCTCAATTCCAGACAAACCTCCTTGCTAGGTCACCAAAAGAGCGAACCACTTTGGGCGACCTATCAAGTAAATGATTCCCAGGGCGGCGGTACCCATAAACCGCCTTCGCTTCTTATTGAAAGAAAAATGTCTATATGAAAAAATCTTTACGAGAAAATAGTCTTACCGTATATGGGAGATTAGTAGATTTTTCCTTAGAAACTTTTTCCCACATTTGTCACAGCACAAGGTTTGTCCTATTCCGTGTGCAACGGTAATGTGTTTCACCAGTTCCTTGGCTTGCCTGCAAAATATATAACTCTTATTTTACACATCCAGAACAGTTATCACAGAAATCTTTAGTCATCAACCTTTTAAATCAATCAATCAATCGTCATATCAATCTTTTTTGACCCAGGGCTAATATATCCATTGTCAATTTGTGCACGGGCCGCTCAGGGTGGGGTACTTTCAGCTTGACATTGTTGAATTTACAGTTGGTGGTGTCGCAAACGGACAAAGTACCCAGCGAGGTCCACATTACCATATAATGTTTAAAAACGGTGAAACATTTTGTGAGGCCGGTATGGGTACCGATGCCCCGGGAACTGTTTATTGGATAACCAACACCTCTGCCATAGGTCTTAGCGGCGGATTTATCTGCCCACCAGCCACGTGACGGGCCGGAAAAGGGAGAGACCGGTTGAGGGAGATTCTTTGACCTCTCCAGTCGGACTCTCCCAACCCATCGCCTTACACCTCAATGGGAGGGATAGATTTATACAAAACTACATTTTCCTTCCTTCTTTCATTCTTTTTTATTTAGTCTTAAAAAAGTAAAGTATACTTGCTTGAAGTTTTGTCCACAATCAGAGCAACATTTGGTTTCTCCGACATGCTGGTGCAGATGTTGAGTAAGATTTTTCTGGAACCAGAAAGACTGGCGGCACACTGGACAAGATAGACCACCAGAAGTCTCTGGACCAAGAGAGACTTGGTCCCCCTCTCCATCTCTATTCACTCCAGATTTCTGCAGAACTTCTGAAAGAGATAAATTTTGAAAACCAATTATACATATATATGTTATAGGTATATAATATGTTGAGAGATTTAATTCCTTTCTATTAATTTATAAATTAAACACTTGTGTTGCAAAGTTTTTTTTTAACAAACAAACGACAATGTTTATTTATATCACTTTTTTAATGGTTTCTTCTAACAAAAACTCATATTTTACAATCAAATAATAGAAAAACAAAACAAGCGACAACTGATGGTTGCATTCTAACTGACACTATAGGATTAAAAAAATGTTTATTAAATTAATTTCACATAGCTTCCGTGGTCACGGGTAAGGCTCCCAACTGGCAATCCAAAGATCACGAGTTCAAATCCCATAGAGAGCAAAAACATTTCATTTGATTTATATCACAATTAATTAATAAGAAAAATGTATAGTAAATTAGCGTCACGTTCCGGAGCGGAAGACACTCTCAGTATCGCCCTGGTGTAAGACCACCATTCAACGTTGAATTTAAATGTTGCTTGAAATGTCTTTAGCCATGTTTGGTCATCAGATCTCAATAGTCAGATACTTTTCTACCCTCCAAGACCTTCAGCCTCACAAGATACCCCAATTAGGGTCGACATCGTCTCACTGGCTGTAGACGAGAGCATTTGGAACTCTTGTGAGGTGTTCACATAAAAAAATAAACAGTCATATGTTAACTTAAGGGATGCTGTGTGGAGGGTATTTTTGAGGAAAGAAAGGAATCCTAAATGTTTAAGAGTCCCATTTTATAGGAGGGAGGAAACACAGAGGCCAGGAAATCAAATACAAGAACTGGACATATAAATGACCCATCCTAATGTGTTAAATTTCAACCAAATACAAATGTTGGAAGCACATTTGGCATGTTTCCCGCCAAAGCTTAAGGGACGAATGATGCCATTTATTCGGAGCATCTCACGTTGAAATATTAGTAGAACAACGACAGCATTCCCACCTCTCTGATGAGCTTTAAAGACTAAACTGCGTTAAGAATCTATCAAACGGACCTCCTTTTGCACCATGTCAAGTATTTTGGGCTCCAGAACAAAGGTGGCGGCCAAACACACTAATAATAATAATTTAAGTAAAATACAAAAACCTTCTAACATACAATCGATTCCTCTTTTAAGTTTTTTTCAGTCACCATCAGTTTTTGAAATTTTGTCTTCCATTTTGTTTTAATTTCTCCTTTGACAATACTTTCAGTACCTTTAACAAATTAGGAATTTTAAAAACCCTCAAAATCATTGTCGTCTGCTTTGAAATGTTCTGATGAACCATTATTTTGTTCTATTCCAATTTAAAATTCCATTTCATGTTCCACATTCAAATTTTCTTCTTTGATTTCAATTTTGATTGCCTCTTTGCACTCGAGCATAAAAACGTCTTAGTTCTACATCGCCCAATGACATAGCTTCTGTAAAGTTCTTTGAAGGTTTTGCACCATGTGAAATAGAACTTATTTGCACAAGACTTGGGGAACCCACTTCTCTTGCAAATATGCTTACAATTTGAGTGTTAGATTGTGAAAGTTTTGCTCCCAAATTCAATTTCCTTTATTATTATTTATTTACAGTTTTTTACATTTTTAAATTAAGTCCCGTTAAACTGATTGATATCAGTTTGTCAACGGGTTCTTTTGACAATTACTTTTTTTAAATTGAGACAGGTCTTCGACCAAGTCGAAGAGACAGGTACATGAAAAAAAAATTGTTAATAAAATTTATAAGAAATACAGAACAGAGAAAATGAAAGAAATAAAAGAAAAGACAAGAGAAAATAATAATGGAAAAAACATTAAAACGGAAAGCGGAAAATAACAGAAATTAGTACAAAAAAGTTCTTTCGCTTAACCATTTTTTTAGCGCACATTTCCTTCTGAAACTCAATTCACAGCTTTTTATTGCGTTGGGTAACATGTTGTAAATTATTGGAACAAGGTATTCTAGAGTTCTTTGACCGTATTTATTTAGGTATCTGGGAATTATAAGTCCATCATTTGCAGTTAGTCTTGTATTATGAACATGAACCACAGGGTTTATTTTATTCAGATTGAGATGTATGCTGACTCGCAATTTTAAGCCACAATATAACACGAACAGATAATACATTTACAGAGTTGTATAATAATGATTTTGGTATATGATGTCTTTGTTCGTATTCAGTTTTTTTTCATAATAATTTTACGAAAGAATATTGTACGTTTTGCACTGAAAGAAGATTTGTTTTTGTTGAATGTCCCCATGTGGTTATTCCATATCTTATTAGGGATTCCGCCAATGACAGATATATTAATCTAAGAGTATTTAGTGGAACAAAAAACTTCAGTCTATAAAGTTTGCTCACTATAGCTCTAAGCCGTGTGCAAACTTTTTGTATATGTATATCCCATTTAAAATTACAATCAATTGTTAAGCCTAGATATACGTATTTAGACACTAGTTCAATATTTTAACATGAGCATGGTTGTATCACAGAATTATGGATGCAATTAAAATCATGAGAAACAATTTTAGGAGTTATGGTGATGTTGGCATGAGGGGATCTGATGTGCATAAGCTTTGTTTTTTTAGCATTGATTATTAAACCTACATCATGTGACCATTTTTGAAGAGTGGCAAAGTCTATTTGCAGTAAAGTACTTGATTCTGCTCTTTTTCGTGAAAAAGAGCAGAATTTTCCAAATTGACCTGTTGACAAAAAAAAAACAAAAATATTAATAAATAGCAGAAAAAACGGGATATATGTAGGGGATTTGGAAAACTGAAACTTTTCCTTCCAAACCAAGGAAAACGATAGCCTTCTTAGAAAATGTATATAAAAAGGCCGCTA
The DNA here is from genome assembly GCA_929108145.2 of Limnephilus rhombicus. Taxonomy (NCBI): domain Eukaryota; kingdom Metazoa; phylum Arthropoda; class Insecta; order Trichoptera; family Limnephilidae; genus Limnephilus; species Limnephilus rhombicus. Next base: position 28,438,434 of record OV815289.1, read on the forward strand.
TGTATGCCTACTGGACTAGTGTAGTGAAACCACGCGCATTGCCTCAGTAACGTATCTCCACTCTATTAATTCATCTAAGCATCTGAACGAAACAAATACAAACTTATTTTGAACAAAGAATTATTCATTGGAGAAGAAGATAACACTAATAAGATAAACGAAAATGACGTCCACATAAGAGGTGGCAGTAGCCGAATTGGTAAAGCGTTTGTCCCGGTAAGACGAGTGGTTCTGGGTTCGAGTCCCAGTTGCGGCCGTTATCTTTTTATTTTTCTGTATCTTGTTCTCTTTCATATTTTCGTTTATATTATTATTTTTATCTTCTTCTTCAATGATATATTACATTGATGGGAATAACCTTCAAAAGTTATAAAAAGAAAATTGTTTTAATAAAAAAAAATTATTCGTTCATAAAATAATTTTTATATCTACAGATAGTAATTTTTTTTACATTCGCTCCACACAAGAGGCCGTGACACAAACAATTTCTCCTAGGGCCTTTGTCATATTTGGGGATGATGTGTGGAGGGTCTTTTTAGGGAAAGGAAATTCTGGGAAGGAACGTATAAATCCTCCCACCACAAGGCGATGGATCAAGAGAGTCCGAGCGGAGAGATAAAAATTTCACCTTCAACCAGTGTCTCCCGATCCGGCCCGCCACACAGTAAGTGGGCAAAAGAGAAATTAATATTTTTAATAAAGTGATGGTTGCGGTAGTTACTTTTAAAAAGTCGTCCTAAGAAATGAGGCTAGCAGGCCACAATTGAGTGGTGATACCCACCCTGATGTACGGCAGTGAGGCATTGAACTGTTGGACGAAGGATGAAAGTAGACTGAACAAATGAGATCCCTAAGGGGTATGTGTTGTAAAACCATGTATGACCATATCAAATGTAGAGATCTGGAAAGAATGCACGGCTGATGTAAAAGCGTTAAGAATAAGATTAAGAAAAGGACTCTTAGAGTTAGGACATATGGGGCAAATGAACGAAGAGAGGAATGGTAGAAGAAGTCAGGGATGCCCGAGAAAGACATGACACGACCAAGTGAATCAAATACTTGAGTTGTGTCAGAATAACTGAAAAATACATATGTATGAGAACAAGTATGAATGTGAATGATGCAAGGTGTGCCTACCCCTGTGGGTAAATTCCATGATGTAGGTGAAGTTAAGTTAGGTTATATTGGGTTATTAAGCTAATGTTAGTTGGGTTTGGAAAGGTTAGATAAGATTATGTTAGATTAGGTTTGGTAAGCAAGGAGTATGCCAAGACAGAGTTGTGAGGCGGTCTATCCTCTCTCTCTACCCCTGCAGTATGGCACGATGCTTAATTAGTTAGTTCAAATCTTGTCATAAAACATAGATAAAGTCATTTAGGGATGAAATAACTATTATTAAAAAAATTATAATAGAAAGATCACCTGTTGATTTCCAGATTTTTTAATATAGAACTCGCGGAGAACTTGTCTGGCTTGGAAGGACATCTTGCGGAACCGAGAAAACCTCCCCATAGCATGGCAACACTCACAGCACAGTTGGAACTCTGCCTTATCCCGCTGGAATCACCGATACACACAAAGTCAATCATCAACAGAGAAAAACAAATATTACTTATTGTAATTTTTAAATTTTTTGACAGATTGTTCATCCCATTACAGTACAAGACATTTCATTTCGCCTTTTTTGTATGGGGGCTCCATCAAAGCCATGGTTAAATTAGCCTCCCTAAAACTGGGCGCACTGTACAGGGCCCGCAGATACGGCAGTTAGTACAACTGCTAACCCTGTACAAATTGCAAGAGTGCCCCACTGTTGAATTTGGCAGCCATCTCTGGTCTGGAGTTCCAAAATATCTGAAAAAACCCTTCACTCTGTGCAGAAACGTGCGGTCTGTTTGACAGATTCTTCCATCTTAACGAACGGATTGAAATCTTTAGAGCACAGGCATCGGGTGGGAATGCTATCCTTTTTCGACCGGTATTTCAATAGAAGATTCTAGCATCATTGATACCCTCGGCACCGGTGCATAGCCGGGATACACGCCAAACACGCGCCCAACTTGTACATGGTTGACATTAGTCACATACGAGATCGGATCGTTTCTACAACTCGGTCTTGAGTTCAACAGCTTGGCTGTGGAACGATTTGCCGGCCTCTATGTTTCCTCCTTCCTACAACATGGGTCTCTTCAAGACCATTGGAGAGGACCCACCACTTTCCCTCGGCTGTGTGAGGAAACTGATTGTTTAACCTCCTTAGCCGCACACGTCAGGACTATTTTTTTTGTAAAAAGGAAGCTATATTTATTTAAAACAAATCTAGACCCTCCAATGTCCCTGCATACATGATTGTTAGTAAAAAAAGAAAAATGTGTGCAAACTTACATTTGCAGTATTTAACAAGACAAAAACAAATCATAGATGTGTTCGCCTGTTGGTTCAGCATCTAGTTAGAGTGAATTAATAAAAAAAAGAAAAATATTTACAGGTGTAAGTATGATTAAAATCAAAAACAATATATAAAAAGAAAGATATGGGGGGCAGTTTGTCCCACTATCACGGGGCAGTCCCGGCGAGAATGAGCGGGCGAGCGGCCTAGCCACAACGTGCCCAAACTCCCACGTCCCTTATAGCCGGTTCACACGGTTCAATTTTAGTTGATCAACTCGACACTTGAAAGCATATCGACAGGTGTGAACCTTCTTTCAACAAAGTTGAATAAGTTTTTTGTTGACTAGCTAAAGTTGATAGAGTATGATCGCGCCATCTTGGTTACCATAGTTACTCGCTTGCACAACTAGACGTCAAACATTTATGTCAATATTCGTTAGACATTCCTAGTTTCTACCGTCGTGGAATCCGTTTCAACGAAAAAATATTTGAAATTGTCGGATGATTTGATGTTCAGATTTATGCATCCCTGTCTTTGGGAGAAGCAAGAAGTGTACAAAAATAGAAATGCCCGTGATACTGCAGTAAATAATACGTGTTTCATTTACACTACCTACCCAATATTAATGATAATGACAAAATAACGGTAAATATTCAGAGCGTGCGTCACCATTTATACGCATAAATTAAAAGAAAAAACACTTTGTGCAAATCTAATAACAATAACTACCTATGTCAAACTATAACGTTTGGCGTTGTCGTTTTTAGGTTATGGTAAAGCTAATTTTAACGAAATATGGATTATTACCTTGCTACTGTAGTTAGTAGTAATTATTATTATTTTAAACGTCTCTGAAAAATTTTATCGCCAATTTTGGAAAGCAGCTCATCACATTGTTTTTCTGTCATCCATATCCTTCGGAGTCTTCTAGGGCCATCTCCTTCAAAATTGTGTTGGATGCGCCTAATTCACTCCTTCTCATGATCCATTTTCTCGCCCAAATACGACGTTTTTTATGCTTTTTCATAATCTCGAGCTCGTCTCGCAGAACATCAGAAGTTAGAGAGACGCACGCACTGACAATTTCAGTTGACGCCATCTTGAATGTCAAATTCAGTTCTACTTAAATCTTAAATTGAAACGTGTGAACATAATCTTATTCAACTTTTTACGTTAAAAAAAGTGGATCAACAAAATTTGAAACGTCTGAACGCGCCCTTAGCCGGTGACGCAGAGATCTTTGGGGAGGAATGGTGGGAAATAAACGAGTACAAACATTTGAATGCGTATTCAATGACCGATATCATACGGCGCAGGGCACGGCGATGACCTTTTTACTTGCGAAATTTATTTATTTATTTATTGTTGTTATACGCCCGTAAGGGCTTTTACATAGATTAGAAAATAATATTTAAGATATCGAGGATTACACATACCTACATAGAATTTATACCAAAAGTTATAAAAGTGAAAAAACTTTTAAGAATATACAAGTAGTTTTTAAAGAAAAAAAACCACTTGTATAATCTTTTGGAAAACCGTGAAATATTTTAAACAATGTAATATTTAACAATAACATAGAACAAAATGTAATATAAACATTACAATAACAAATCAAATCGTTAAATATATTATACCCATGTTACAATAATTTGTAGGATTCCACAAAGTGCTGATTTAAATTGCATTTTAGAATGTGAAGGGAATCAGCGAATACATCTACAATACCACCAAACTTGTTGCCTAAATAATGCATCCTATTGGTAAGTGAGTGTGATTGATAGTTAGTTGTGTATGTGTTGCAAAAGAATGTTATATTTTGTCTAGTATTCCTTGTCGGTACATGAAGTCTAATAGTAGCAACGATGGCAGGGATGTCAATTAGGTTGTTCATAATTCTGTAGGTACAATAAAATTAGGTCTGAAATGATTCTTCTGTCAGACAGCGTAATTAAATTTAGTCGATTCATTAAACTTAAATAATTTATGTTTTCTATTGGAATTTTGAGTTTGAAATTTAAGTACCTAAGAAATTTGTGTTGAACTCATTCTATTTTGTTAGAGTGTACTTTATAGAAAGGGCACCAAATAGGTGAATTATATTCTACTTGACATCTAAAACTAATCAAATGTAGAGTGTTTTCATGCAACCCAAGGACTTAAAATCAGTTAGGGTTCTACAAAGGAAGCCAAGAATCTTTAAAGCCTTATTAGTTATATTATCTATATGTGGTGTGAATGTTAAGTTTGAATCGAATATAACTCCCAAGTCGCGAATTTGTAATACTGGTGTTAATTTAACATTATTTAAATTATATTCATGAAAAATATGAGAATGAGTTCTGGAAAATCGTATTACTTGACATTTCTCAATATTCAAAAATAACATATTTTGTTCACACCATTTAAAAAATTCATCTAAATTAGCTTTTAAAATTAGGCAATCATATATATTTCGTATTCTTTTAAACAATTTTAGATCATCTGCAAAAAGTAGGACTGGTACATCTTTAAATATGTTTACAATGTGTCACAGCAATCATCAGTATGGACATTCTGATTATTCTATTTAATGGTAGAGAGAGAGATTATCTTCAGGATTGTGGGAATAAACGAATACAGGTTCCAACTTGTGAGGTTTAATTGGTTTTTAACACTCCCGGATCCACGATGCGATTATAGTTTACAACGCTCTTTAAAACATCAATAACTCCTCAAATGCTTCAATCATTAAATCAAAATTTTAGGAATTCCTAAAAAATATATTTTGCATCCGTAAAAAATACTTGTTTTAAATTGTAACGATTCTTTATAAAATAATAAAAAATATTTTCCTAAAAGTCGACGCATTTCTATGTCAGATGAGACAACAAATTTTAAATTTCTATGGGAATAACAGAGAAGACAAAACATTAATTCATTCCAACCTCATTAACCTACGTCCAATATAACGATCTCCTTTTAGTTATGTATGACAAAAAGAGATGTAAAATAAAACGTTAAAACCTTTTGCCTATCTGTAGAGATTATTTTAATTCTCAAAGTTGACACCATAATACGTTTGTCGTCGCTTTCTAGTGCATTAATTTGAAATGTCTGAAAACAGAGATGACAATATTAATAATCTTGCTGCAAAAAAACTTGGGTTGCTTGACATTCCGTTTTCATTATAAAAAGAGCCACAAAAAAATAAGGAACCACATCGGAAGGTTCGGCCAACCGACCACTTGATCCTCAAACCAGAGTAATTTTTTAATCCCTTTCTGCGTATTTCCTTAAAATTAACGACAAAATTTTACGATTGTAGACAATCAGATGACGGGGGGTGTTTTTTGTTTAGTTTTATGGGTTTCGGGTTATTTGCAGGGTCTTAATAATCTCTTTTTGGAAGACTTGATTAAGACAATGACAATGCAGTGCTTTTGTTACAATAGCTCCACACAGAAGGCCCTGAGGAAAATAATTCCACTCAGGGCCTATGTCATCCTTGGGGATGATGTGTGAAGGGTCTTTTTAGGAAAGGAAGGTTAGGAAGTTCTGAGAAGGAAAAGGATATAAGGGGTGGGTAGGAATCTGGGTGTCATTGTGTCCAGGAGTGACGGACGTATGAATCCATCTCTTCCACTGTGGTGTAAGGCGATGTTCCGAGAGAGTATAGCTGGAGAAGTCAAAGGGACTCCCTCAACCATTCTCTCCCGAACCGGCTTGCCATGCAGTTGGTAGGCAGATGCATCCGCCGCCAAAACCTGGACAAATCTCTACCCACGAACCCGGGAACCCCTACTAAGTCACGAAACGTAGCTAACTACTTGGAATGACCTTTGGCAGAAGTGTTGGTTATCCAATAAATGGTTCCCGGGGCGGCGGCACCCATACCCGCCTCCCAAATTGAAAAGTAAGGCATTGAACTGGCAAAGGAAGGATAATTATTATCATACTTATGTGAAAATCAACAAGAATTATTATTAAAGTATCAGTGAAAAGCGTTTTTATAGAGACCATAACCTAAAAATGCAACGCATTGTAATGTAATTTTACCTAAAAAACATTTGGTAAATATCGGTTCGGACTGGCCACGCTTATTACGAATAATTTTTAGAAAAAAACTTTAGATTCGCCTTAAATACTATAAAAGGAAACTTTTTATTATACACGGTGTCAAGAAACTCGTAGTACAAGCAGAAAACTGGTGAACCTACATCCCATAGAGAACCCAAATAAACATAAATATTTTCAATTTAATCATTTTTACATTTAAAATTTAAAAAAAAAAAAAAAAATTAATTTCGGCTATTTAGGGTTAAAATTTCATCTGATAGGTGGAAATGTCGTAGAACGAAGATGCTACAACATTTATAAGCTGCCATTAATCTCTTTTCGTGTTCATAGTTTATTTATTTTCATCCCACTCATTTATTCATTATTTATGCATTAAACCGCTTACTCAATACGGAAAACTTTTTATCCAAACAGTTAGATTTAGCTTTATTATTACGAAAAGTGAGTATTTATGTCGGGGGAGACCAAAAAACATGCAAAAAATATGCATTTAACATTTTAATTTTGTTAAAATTAATAGACTAGCGCGATAACGCCATGTTTATTCATCATTTTTATTTTAACATTTCATATGCTTTAAATCCGGATTTCTTTGTTTGTTTTTCTTTTAAATAGTGTTTATTAGTTAGGTACTATGATCGTCAGTAATAATTTACAAGAATTTGACCAAAAAAAAAAATCAACTTTTATTTCGATTTACTCGAAAACGAAAGCTCAAATCAAAAAAAGTTATACTACAAAATCGACTCCAAATGTGATGTGGAGTCTCCAGTTTCCCGCTTGTATTACGAGTTTCCGGACACCTTGTATAATAAAAATTATTCGTAATAAGCGTGGCCAGTCCGAACCGATAATTACGAAACATTTTTGTTATGTCATTGATTGTAATAATTCATTATGCAACACAATATTTTAGATAAAATCTTACCGTTAATTGAAGAATCCATTGACATGGCAATAATGGTATTAATCCTTCTCTGGCGCGACAAATTTTTATAAAATGCGAAAGGAAAGGATTCTAAACGCGAATGGCGGCGCCATAAATATACCAATCTAGCGCAAATTTCAGCTAAATCACCGAGACAGTGTTGCCAACATTATTTTGACCAATTCACAAATTGTGGTACCGTAACCCATCAGAAAACCACTAAATTTGGCTATCCCTTAAACCACCGTATTATGCCAGTAAGTTAATACCTAAATATTATTTTTTTACAGTGAATACCGCACAAGAGTCCCAACTGTTCCCGTCTGGAGCCAGTGAGACTACGGCATCCCCAGTATGTTATGAGGCTAAAGGTAATGGATAGGGGAAGGAGGTGGGGAAGATGAAGGTTGGGAAGTACCTGGCTATTCGGATCTGGTCACTAAACACGGCCAGAGCCAGTTTCAAGCAACGTTTCAATTCTGAATGGTGGTCTTACACCAGGGCGATACTGAGAGTATCTTCCACTCTGGAACGTACCGCATATATACTATATATTATTTTAAAGAATTAATTGTGAAATAACACAAATTAATCAAATAAAATTTGAGACCTGCGGATTGTGAGTCAAGGGCCTTACTCCTGGACTATGTTGGCCGTATATTGTAATTTATTTTTAAATTATTGTTTATTTTTGTTCATAATTTTTTTTTTATAAAATACACCAAAACAACAATAAAACACCTTTTTATTATTAGAATACAACTAGAGACAATGCTTTTGAAAAATAGTCGAGCGTTAAGTAATTACCTAGGTACGGAGCATTTTTTAAAATGAAACACTTGTTTGATTTCTTAAATATGATAATATAATCCATTATAAAAATTACGTTCTACTAAAAAAACTTTTAAAAAATTAATAAAACTGTGTCTAAACATGAAAAAACATATTACGTGAGTACCTAATATATTTCTGAAATGTTTAAAAAACCCTATAGGTATAGATATCATTACATTACAACTGACTATGCTTTCGGAACGCAAAAGACAAATAATTACGTAGCAAATATTTTATTTATTAAAGAAAAAACTACCTAAATGTGTATTAAAATACGTAATAATATAAACCTTGTAATCAGAGGCGGATTTGCAGTCTTGGCCGCCCTAGGCCCCAGACCATGTAGCCGCCCCTTTCTCAGTACCCATCATATTGACCAGGAGTATCCAAACTTTTCAGTAAGTTCCTAGGGTCAAAACCGTTTTAATTTTCCTGCCATTATCATTCATGGTTCATGGGGTGAGATTTGTCCAGGTCTTGGCGGCGGATACGTCTGCCCACCTGCTGCGTGGCGGGCCGGATCGAGAGAGACTGGGTGAGGGAGGCCTTTTGACCTTTCCAGCCGGACTATCTTGACCCATCGCCTTGCACCGCAGTTGGAGGGATGTATTCATACGTATGTCACTCCTGGACACACTAATCCCCAGATTCCTACCCACCCCTCATACCTTTTCCTTTTCAGAACTTCCTATCCTTCCCTTCCTTAAAAAGACCCTCCACACAGCATCACCTAAGATGACATAGGTCGTGAGGGAAAATATTTTCCTCAAAGCCTCCTGTGTGGAATTAATGTAAAAAAATACGCTTGCTAAATTCGCTAGTTCAATTACTGTATAATTGTCGCAGGCCGGATTGATGACATTGGCGGGCCGTTGTTTGGAGACCCCTGATATAGACTATAAACTACGTAATGAATTTACTTTATTGACAACTTTTATCGAAATCGATTCAGATATTTAGTTAATTATAATAGCTGCTAGTTTGTAATGCTTTCTAAGGTTTCAAGGATTTGAATAAAACATTTAAAACAGTTTTAGGTTTAATTTATTTAACTAGTTTCAGATTTATTCTCATACAATAATATAACAGTGTTTCACAGTTACAATTAGGGTTGCCAGATACGGGCTTATGACATTTCTGGGGTTACAGACGAAGTTGGGGTTTTAGAGTCGAAATCCAACTAAAAATGTTGGCTGTTGGACGGGCAATAGAAAAAATATTACAAAATAACTAGTTAGGTATTTTAAAAGAAAAAAAGTTAATGATTATAAAACATACCTTTATTTTTTGTGAAATCTATTAACACTCCCGGATCCACGATGCGATTATAGTTTACAACGCTCTTTAAAACATCAATAACTCCTGAAATGCTTCAATCATTAAATCAACATTTTAGGTATTCCTAAAAAATATATTTTTGCATCCGTAAAAAATATTTGAAAAATTGTGACGATTCTGTATAAAATAATAAAAAATGTTTTCCTAAAAGTCGACACATTTCTATGTCAGATGAGACAACAAATTTTAAATTTCTATGGGAATAACAGAGAAGACAAAACATTAATTCATTCCAACCTCATTAACCTACGTCCAATATAACGATCTCCTTTTAGTTATGTATGACAAAAAGAGATGTAAAATAAAACATTAAAACCTTTTGCCTATCTGTAGAGATTATTTTACTTCTTAAAGTTGACATCATAATACGTTTGTCGTCGCTTTCTAAAGCATTAATTTGAAATGTCTGAAAACAGAGATGACAATATTAATTATCTTGCTGCAAAAAAACTTGGGTTGCTTCACATTCCGTTTTCATTAGAAAAAGAGCCACAAAAAAATAAGGAACCACATCGGAAGGTTCGGCCAACTGACCACCTGATCCTCAAACCAGAGTCATTTTTTAATCCCTTTCTGCGCATTTCCTTAAAATTAACGACAAAATGTTACGATTGTAGACAATCAGATGACGGGGGATGTTTTTTGTTTAGTTTTATGGGTTTTGGGTTATTTGCAGGGTCATGCCACATTAGTTCAGAAGTAATAAATGTTTAATTAATTTCATTTTATTTTTATCAAATAATCTCTTTGTGGAAGACTTGATTAAGACAATGACAATGCAGTGCCTTTTTTACAATAGCTCCACACAGGAGGCCCTGAGGAAAATAATTCCCCTCAGGGCCTATGTCATCCTTGGGGATGATGTGTGAAGGGTCTTTTAGGAAAGGAAGGTTAGGAAGTTCTGAGAAGGAAAAGGATATAAGGGGGGGGGGGGTAGGAATCTGAGTGACATTGTGTCCAGGAGTGACGGACGTATGAATCCATCTCTTCCACTATGGTGTAAGGCGATGTTCCGAGAGAGTACAGCTGGAGAAGTCAAAGGGACTCCCTCACCATTCTCTCCCGATCCGGCTTGCCATGCAGTTGGAAGGCAGATGCATCCGCCGCCAAAACCTGGTCAAATCTCTACCCACGAACCCGGGCACCCCTACTAAGTCACGAAACGTAGCTAACTACTTGGAATGACCTTTGGCAGAAGTGTTGGTTATCCAATAAATGCTTCCCGGGGCGGCGGCAAATTGAAAAGTAAGGCATTGAATTGGCAAAGGAAGGATAATAATTGTTGAAATGCTCTATAAATGAGATTCCTGATATGTATGTGTTGTAAAAACATATAGTTACATTATAGGTAGAGCCATGTTAATTTGTGGAGATCTGGAAGGGATACAAGGCCGATAAAAATTATAATAATTTCCACCTTTTTATAGCGCCGTTTAGTGATAAAGTCACGTCAAGTGTACTTGATGGATGGGATTAAAAGGTACGCTTATTTAGTTAGGGCATTCAAAAAGGAAGATATGACGCGAAGTGAATAATAGCTAAGGAAGTCATGGCATGGTCAAATGAAGCAAATACTTTCAGTCGGACCACGCCAAGAGACAGAATAATATAAATATACAGATAAATCATTTTAAAAAGAGCACGTTTGAATGTATCTCTTTCCTATATATATATATACCTCGTGGTAGTCCTCCGATAGAGTGCACCGTAACGCAACCAAGCATTTATTTATTCAGATTTATCTGGACGAGTATTAGCGTCACCCACGGCATTAGAAGGCCAAGACCCAGTTTACGCCTCTAGCGGTAAAAAACCTTCTAGGAGGCTGAAACTAGGCGGCTGCAAACGTCAGATTCATACATTACGAACTTCACTTCTATGGATATTATTGCGGCGGTGCGGTACGCGTGTTTTGATTTAGGCAAAAAACTATAAATTAGAAGCATTACATGCACAATACTTACAATACTTTGAGCGACGTTACTTATTAATTCTCTACAGAAGTGTTTTAAGTTTAAAAATGGTTAATAAGTGCGTTGTTCCTCGTTGTAAAGGGAATTACGATAACGAACCACGACGTCATACATTTAAGTTCCCAAATGATGTTATATTACGAAATAAATGGGTTAAGTCTATTCGTCGGGATTTCATTCCAACAAAATATTCAACGGTAAGTGAAAAGTGCTTATTTTTTATTGCAAATACGGGATTCAACTTTGAACATAACCTCAATGTAAATGTGTATGTAAAAACCGATTGTAATGTGGTGTTTACACATATTTATTCATAATATTTTGATTTTAAAATGTGTTTATTGTCTAATTTAATGTTATTAGCTCATAACGTTGTTGTCTAATTTAATATATTGTATCGTTTTTGACAGCTTCTTGATGTAATGAAAGACGACAAAACCATGAAAAAATGTAACGTTTCAAAGTGCCTAGGTATTATTAAACGGCTAAATAACACTATTTTTTAAGAGGATAGTGTACAATTGAATTCTATTATTGTCGTGCATTGTGAAAATGTACCTGCATTATATTAACAAGTACAATTGAATGCATATTGATTGTTATGTTTGTACCTAACCTCAATGTATATAAAAACGTGCAACTGCGATTGTGATGTAACGTTTACACATGTTTATTCATATTATTTTGATTTGAAAATGTGTTTATGTTAACGTTGTTGTCTAATTTAATATATTCTATCGGTTTTGACAGATTTTTGCTGTAATGAAAGACGACACAATGAAAAAATGCAACGTTTCAATGGAGTGCCTAGATATTTAATATTTATTGAACAGCTAAATAATACTATTTTGTAGGAAACTATATGTATAATTTAAATCTATTATTGTCGTGCATTGTGTACATTATGAAAGAGATTGACAGTTATGATTACTTGAGAAAACATAAATTAACACTAAAGTAATAACTTTTCAGGTATGCGAGCTGCATTTTAAAAAGGAGGACATCATTACAACCAGTGTTCACACCAACGTACAAACTGGAGAGCAATGTATAATGAAATACAAGAGGGTGAAACTTGCTCCGGGAGCTATCCCGTCAATTCTGCCAAATTGTCCAGCCTACCTGTCAGCGACTCCAACATTATCCCGAGAAAGTGTGGACGCAAGGAAAAGCAGGAAAGAGCTTCTTAATTTACAAATAGCAGTAGAAAAGAGCATAGTTTCTAATGCAGTCTTTGAATCTCAGAACCATTTTTCAACTTTTAATGAATTTTTAGTTTGCATTGACAAACATAACTTCCCAACTGATTGTATTACCGTGAAAAAAGAAAGTTCCGTAGTTTTTTTTTATCTTGCGTCAACTCCATTTCCAAAAGTCATTGCATCTGCCGTTGTCGATATAAATTTACGGCTGAGTTTATTTGTTGAATGCGTAGAATTAAAACAATTAGGTGAAAAAAATTTCCACAGCAAATAAACGATTACAATGAACTTAATACTATTTTATTATCAATTCAGTCCTTCAAAAATGTTTCTGACAATGCTATAGATACTGTATTAGAAACTGTGAAAAGAAAGTGAAATTGATAACTTATTAACAGATGATACTAAAAAGCAGAAAAAAATTCAATTTTTAACGGAACAATTACAATTATTAAATCGAAAATCAGGGGCTGCAAGATATTCACCATGTTTTGTAGTCTTCAGTAGCATTCTGTACTCTATTTCACCCCATTCATATAAATTCCTACGAGGCTCAGATCATCTAACGTTTCCCCATCCTAGAACTTTGAGAAGAGTTTGCTCCAAGTTTCGTACAAACCCACTAAATGAACAGAGTGACAGTAATTTTTTGATGTTTATGAAACATAAATTTAAATTGTTAACGAAAAGGGATTTAACTGTAACATTGATGATAGATGAAATTCACATAAAGCCATATTTAGATTACAGCGGAGGCAGCATTTTGGGAATAGCTTACAATAGTGAAAACGCAGCTACTACTGCACATGTCTTTATGATTCAAAGTTTACTCTCTCGATACAAAGAAGTAGTCCATATACTCCCCGTCAAAACTATGAATGCAGCACAATTGTTTACTATTATTAAAAAAATTATAATGGGTCTTCAACAGATAGGTTTTAATATTTTGTGCGTAGTTAGTGATAATAATTCCATTAACAGAAAAGCTATGATGTCTTTCAGCACTCCCCCCCAACTGAAAACTGTGTACTGTCATCCATCCAATGAAAGTTTACCTTTATTTTATGTTTTAGATTCTGTCCACGTTTTCAAATGTATAAGAAACAATTGGATTAATCAGAAAGATACTCAACAAGTATTATCATTTCCACACTTCGAAGATCATACGTCAGAATCAGTAGCTGCGTTTTCTTCCATAAAACGACTTCATGAATTAGAATGTAAAAATTTAGTCAAGTATGCTTACGGATTAACAATGAAATCTCTTTGCCCAAGTTCTTTTGAAAGACAAAACGTGAAGCTTGTTCAAAATGTGTTTAATGAATTTGTTGAGCAGGCATTGATGATTCTAGGTGAGCAACATAATATTCCCCATTTTGCAACAACTGCTCGTTTCATATATTTAATTCGCACATGGTGGAATATTGTTAATGTCAAAACTCCATTCAAGGGAATACGATTGCGAAATCCCCTTCAACAACCACTTTCTCTTAAACCTGGTGAAGAAAATGTAGCATTTTTGGAAAAATTTATTAAATGGTTAGATTCATGGAAAGCTTCAAATAATAATTTTAATTCACTAACAAGAGAAACTCACTTAGCTATTACACACACAACCCGTGGTCTTTTAGAAATGGCTGAATATTGTATAAATACTTTAAAGTTCAAATATTTTCTTCCGGGCAAAATTCAAACAGATGCATTAGAAGCCAGGTTTGGTAAGTATAGAACTATGGCAGGTTCACAATATTTAATATCAATCAGACAAATATTTGAAGTGGAGTCAAAGTTGAGGATTCAAGATCTGCTACCTTTAACGTTGTCTTCATCTGCATTTGGCCGTATACAGATTGACATTGTTGATTGTGAACCTGAGAATGAACCCCAGGCCTGTACCAGTTCAAATAAGCAACCAAATTTCTCTTTTTCTGGATTATATAAAACATTTACTGAGAAAGATTTCCAGCAAGCAGAAGCCAGTCTCCCCGTTCTTACATATCTCGCAGGTTATTGTGCCCGAACTGTTTTAAAGAAACTTAAATGTACAACATGTTCCAATTCCATCACTGTCGATAAAATGTTAGACACAGATTGTAGTTACTCATTAAAAAGGAATATGGATCGAGGTGGTTTATTATGTCCTCACCCTGACATCGTCAATGCCGTCATTCATAACTATGTCACCGTACAAAAGCTTTTATCAACCAAACTAGAAAAAATGTTTTTTAGATTACAATAACCAGCGTGAATTAGTATCACAATTGACAATCGACGCTATCAATGATAGAGATTTTTTCCTAACAGATTTCAATTGTCCCGCTGGACATTCATCAAATATTATTTTGCAACATTTAATCAGATCATCTACAAATTCATTGTTAAATAATTATGTTAAAAGAAGAAATGATACTACCAAAAAGTTGTGAAAAGTCGCAAAATCTACACAGTAAAAAAAAATATTCTTGACTGATCGATATACCCACATACACCATTCCCTCATAACCATCCAACATTTCAAAACAATATACCCCTAATACTTTATACTACTTGTGTACTACTTTAGTTGTTATTATTTTCAGGCGCACATTCTACAGCCTCCAGCCTCCAGAAACTGCAGCAGACTGCTCTACAATCTCAACTGCCGGCAATCATATCCACTACTACACAACATTCATATTATACATATTTCAACATATATCATTATAATCAAATTTCATTATTAAATGTAATCAATTATTAATTTTGTTTTTATTTAGTTTATTCTTTAGGGCCAATTGTATCGCAGAATTTGAACAATTCGTCGAATTTCAAAGTTAATTTTCAAGTTCTGTTGATGTTCTACTCAAGTTCTGTTATTATTTCAGCTATGTGGAACAACTTGCCCATATTGATTTAATAACAGAACTTAAATGGAACTTTCACAGAATTTTAAAATTTACATTGGTTTCATGAATTGTTATTCTGTGAAACAACTGGCCCTTATTCTAAAAAAATATAGTTTTTGATATCTTCCCTAATTATAAGTACCAATACACTGTACTTAGAAATGTTTCATTTTTAACAAAGGATATTAATGATTTTTTACTAAGAAATTTTCTTGCCTTATATTACCCGTCAATGCTTTTTCCCCAATGTGCCATGAACCTATGTTTTTTGCACTTCAGTGTGTATTTAGTATAATATTTTCTCTCTTCAGATCACTATTTTGCCATAATTGGCACCTTATTAGATTTTTTAATCCATAGTCATCAGCCTTCAGCGGCGGCCATCTTGATCCAGTGTCCTGGCCTTGTGGAGTCTAGGAGGTTTTGGTATTAGACGGTTTAAGAATGCGAATGAAGCAAGGAGTATTTATCGAGATAGAGAGTTTTGGTGGTATATCCTCTCTGCTGCATGATGTAGTTTCGGAATCGAAGACAATACTTCATACAAAATACGATTGTAAACATTACTGCACCACCATAAAACTCTTTTGTGAGGGTCGGGTGCAATATTTAGAATCTTACCTACCTATTTTATTACCAAAACTACCCCCATAAAATAATTATTTTAAAAAGGACTTTCTTTCGATTGAAACAGTAGCAAAGTGACGTCTTTACAAATGATTATTACGTGGAAGGAAGTAGCAATAAATATAAATGGTTAGGTTTCAATGAATTAAAGGTACCCTTGCAATGAATGTTAGGATTTTGAGAAAATTTTTTTAATAGAATTATTTTTTTTTTACTATTTTAGAACGCTTACTGTCTTTGTTTAACTTGCTATTTCGATCATCTTCTAAAATGCATATTTTTCATAATAACGGCACGCCGCCGCCCCGGAAACCGATTATTAGACAACCAACACTTCTGTCATAAGTGACCTCAAGTAGTTTGTTACATTTGATGACTTAGCAGGGGTGCCCAGGTT
The DNA here is from genome assembly GCA_929108145.2 of Limnephilus rhombicus. NCBI lineage: Eukaryota > Metazoa > Arthropoda > Insecta > Trichoptera > Limnephilidae > Limnephilus > Limnephilus rhombicus. The sequence continues at coordinate 28,455,069 of OV815289.1, forward strand.
CATGGGGTAGGTATGGTTCCGGATCTTGACGGCGGGTACGTCTGCCTACCAACTGGCTCTGCGTGGCTGGCCGGGTCGGGAGAGACTGGTTGAGGGAGACCTTTTCACCTCTTCACCAGGAAGACCTCTCCCCAAAGATGACATAGGCCCTGAAGCGAATTATTTTCCTCAGGGTCTCATGTGTGAAGCTAATGTAAAAAAAATACTGTATGTATGCACTACAGTATCCACAGCTAAAGTTCTTATAGTTTCGTATAGTACTAGATGGCGCGTACGGTATAAGTATATACATCAATTGAGCATCTCTTCAAGGCTTATTAATACAACTTTGGTAAAAAAACTCAACATCAGAGATTATTTATATACATAAAAACTTAACTTGAAACAACAATTTAATATCTCTTTGGCTAACTTAAAATCATATTTTATCAAAATACAATATCGTACCGAGAACTCTCCTACATAATAGCATAAAATTTAAAGACGGAATCAAGGCCAGCAATGACTTAACTATCCTTCAACGTAACCAATTGGTGGAGCTGAGAAAGCAATTGTTGTACCGTCAAGAGAATGGTGAACCAAACCTTACCATAAAGTACATAAACTCCAAACCAACTATTGTTACAACTATACCAAAAAACGACACAACCAAAACAAATTGAAGTGCTATTATCAGAATGTCAGAGGCATGAAAACTAAACTTAAGGAATTCAAAATACATGCCCCGACACTGCAACATGATATTCTCATTCTAACGGAAACCTGGCTGGAACCATCAATTAACTCTGCTGAGCTTGGTCTACCCCACCATTATATTTACCGGTCTGACAGAAGTCAACATACCAGCTCTAAATCTAGAGGCGGTGGTGTCATGATAGCTGTCAACAAGGCACATCCTTCAAAACTTCTGAAAACCAAAAATTGTAATGTGGAGCAAGTTTACATCTACTAAACGGTAAAAATCAAAAAAATATCATAGGCAGTGTTTATATTCCACCGTCATCGGATATAAGTATATACAAGAGTCATTTTGAGGATATTGAACAACTGTCGTACAAATTTCCAAACAGTAAAATCACTATCATCGGTGACTATAATTTACCAAAAATTAATTGGGGCACCCGTGACAATTCTACAGTATCACAAAACTCTAGCTTATTTGAAACAGAAAAAGAAATAGTTGAATTTTGCGATTTCCTTAACCTAGTTCAATTAAACAATGTAAAAAATGACAATAATAGAATACTAGATCTTGTTCTTTGTACCGACATGGCAACTGCGGTTGATAAGTCACTCGACTCAGTTCTTACCCCTGATTCTCATCACCCACCTCTAGACATTACTATACTATGTAACCCTATAAAATGCCAAATTAAAAACCAGACTCAATTTCTCAACTTTAATAAAGCCAATTATGTTGCAATACGCGATTATCTACATAACACTGACTGGTCTATATTAGAAGGAGGAAACCTTGATGAAAATATTAAAGTCTTTTATGATCACCTATATAAAGCCATAGAAAAATTTGTTCCGATTAGTTATAAATTATCTTCAAATTTCCCTAGCTGGTTTAGCAAGGACCTCATTAACATAGTAATTGAGAAGAAAAAAGCCCATAAAATATACAAAGAAACAAAAAGTCTTTCTGATTTTACAATTTTCAGCAAGCTTCAAAAAGATTGTAATAAATTATCAAACACTTGTTATTATAATTATATTAAGAATGTTGAATTTTCGATTGTTAACAATGTAAAACATTTTTTTAACCCAATAAATCCCAAAATAATAATAACCTTGGCATACCTGAAACTATGCACTACAAACTGAAAACTTCCTGTAAAATCAATGAAATTGTCAATTTGTTTGCAGACTTTTTTAAGGATGTGTATGAAACCGATATTCCCTGATGAAGACATTCCAAACTTCGAGTCAGATATAAATTTACAACTATCTCAGATACATATTGAGATTAAAGAAATTGCAGTATGTATCAAACTACTGGAACCTAAATCTTGCTCAGGGCCAGATAAAATTCCCCCCGTATTTCTTAAAAACTGTGGGGCTAGTGTCTCTTACCCACTGTACATACTATTTAATCAATCACTTTTATCAGGCAAGTTCCCGCAAATATGGAAAAATAGCTTTCTCACACCAATATTTAAAAGCGGAGACAAGTCTTTAGTTGAAAATTACAGACCAATATGCATACAATCGTCGATACCAAAAAATTTTGAAAAGTTAATTCTTCAAAAAATATGTTCTTGCATAAAATTTTATATCTCATCATTTCAACATGGTTTTATCTCTGGACGATCTACTTTAACTAACCTTACACTGTACGAAAATTTTATCTCAGGTGCTCTTGCTAATAGAGAACAAGTTGACTCAATTTATACGGATTTTAGTAAAGCCTTTGATAAGGTTTGCATTAAAATTCTTATAAATAAATTGTCTGAACTAGGAATAAGTGGTAAATTATAATGCTGGATTAGGAATTATTTATCAAAACGTGTACTAACTGTCTCTATTAAAGAACACTTGTCTTACGAATTTGAAGCAACTAGTGGTGTGCCTCAGGGTTCGCACCTTGGTCCAATATTGTTTATACTATTTATAAACGATGTCACTTCCATATTCTCTGATGTTAACATATTACTATTTGCTGATGAGATGAAAATTTACAAAATCATTAAAATATATACGACTGCTTGTCCCTTCAATCCAATTTTGTAAAATTCGCAGAATGGTGTACCATTAACAAACTTACACTTAACATTAAGAAATGTCAAATCATGAGTTTCTTTAGAATAAAAAACCCCATCAAATACAGTTATTCACTTAACAATCACAGTTTAATGTCAGTACCTGTAATAAGGGACCTCGGAATAACCCTCGACACTAAACTACTATTTATCAACCACATTGATATCATTACTAATAAAGCTATGAAAATGCTGGGCTTCATTCTAAGACTATGTAAAGATTTCAAAAACATTCATACATTTAAATTACTATATACAACTCTGGTTAGGAGTCATTTGGAATATAATTCGCCCATATGGAACCCTCTCTGCAAAAGCCACGCAAACTCCATTGAAAAAATCCAACGCAAATTTCTCAGATCAATTAATTTCAAATTCGGAATTCCCGCGGATAACATAAACTATGATTCTCTATTACAAAAAATGCGACTCTTATCGTTAAAAGATAGAAGAATACTCAATGATCTTATTTTTTTATTTAAAATAAACAATAACTGGTTTGACTCCCCTGAATTGGTATCGTTAATAAATTATCATGTACCTAGTAGAACAACTCGACTCAAAACACCTTATTATTGCAACAACACTCTCAGTAATGCAGAACAAAATTTAATAATACATCGTTTACACACTTTAGGTAATGAATTTGCTCATATCGATCATGCCGAAAGTCCGTCATCATACAAAAGATGCATTAGACAAAATTTATCTGCTAGTACTACCACGTAATCATAATAAATAAATAATCATGTAACCATAATATTATGTCCTACCAGTATGCACTCTAATACCTATGGCTTAGAAACATATCATAGTTACCTACTTTTCATATCGCTTTGTATACTCCGTAACACCTTCCTTTTATTTATTATATATATTTTTTTAATTTTTGGTTATCTTCAATATTTGGCTCCTAAAAGCATTTCTTACTGTTTACTTGTCATACTTTTTTATATTTATAACTTTTGTAATTTATATTATTTACAAAGGTAACTTATAGTTTATATTATTTCCTGCCTTTCAACTTTTTATATTAACTTTTTACTTTTACATTATACTTTATATTTTATAGTTTACACTTTTACTTTATACTTTCATTTTATACATCATAATTATATTTACTACTCATTACCTTAACTCCTTTCTTTTACCTTTTGTTTTTATATTTAACTTTACATTTATATGTCACTTTCTTATGTTATTGTATTATAATTTATATAAATATAATTATGTCAATGGCACATGTTGTGCCGTATGTTTATGAAATAAATAAATAAATAAAATAAATCTGAATGAACTATTTTTTAAAAATATTTATCACTGGACTTTGCCATTTTTTAAACTTTTTGTCCGTCACTGCTTTGCAAAACTGATAAAATTTCTGAACAAGACTTTTCAAAATTGATACGAGTTGTTGAGAGGCGAGGCGTTGCTTGTTGGAATTGACAAAACAAAACCAACTATTTTGGAAAAAAACTAACGACACGCAAAATTCCGGGACAATCCCGGAAATCCCGGCCATCTGACAGTTACAATTCTCGTCTGCACTTAAGTGCAGCAAAATCATTAATTAGATCTTCGCAATCCAATTTCCTTAAAAAATATGTTAAGCAAAGCAAGATTGTTCAGCCTTTGCTCCGTCATTGATGTGCGTAAATAATTTTTTACACGTCGTAAACAAGAAAATGATCGTTCTCCAGAACAGTTACTGGCGGGAGTACACACACACATTCGAAGAGCAATATCCACGTTTGGATAAATGGTTTGAAGATCTTCAGTTCGTAACCATTTTAACAAACTGACAGCATTGTTTCGATCCTTATTTTTCACACTGCAATGAGCACGAAAATGGAGACATTCTTCTGAAAAATGGGCTTCTAAATCACTAGAATAAATCGTTTGCAATGATTTTGCCTTTCTTTGACTTCAGACGGGCTAAGTTTTGTCAATTGAGTAATAAAATTAAATTGATTATAAAGTGATTTGTTAGCACCCAGTCGTGTTTTTAGTTCTGCTGATAAGGAATCGATTATTATCAAAAAAGTTGCGATTCTGAAATTTTCGCGGCCGTTTTTTTGTTGCATCTCTTCACCTGTATTATTCTCGCCAGGAAGTAGCTTAGGCTTTCGATTGCGTTGAAAATCTCTTTCATATTCCTGTAAAAAGGACACTTTTTTGGCTTGGTTTTCGAAATCATCGAAATTATCTCGCATTTCGCCAATAAAATGTATAAGTACCTCATACAGTTCTATGACAATGGTGATATCAATTTCCACACTGAAGTTTTTTACTTGTGGCGTTAATACGATTCAGTAAAAATCCCCAAAACACAGTCATGATGGCCGTTTCAAAGCGTTCCAGTTTTAAACGAATACCTCTTGCTTCACAGAGTGGAAGATACTATCAGTATCGCCCTGGTGTTAGACCACCATTCAGAATTGAAACGTTGCTTGAAAATGGCTTTAGCCGTGTTTGGTGACCAGATCTGAATAGCCAGGTACTTCCCAACCGTCCTCTTCCCCACCTCCTTCCCCTCCCCACTACCTTCAGCCTCACAACATACCCCAATTGGGGATGCCATAGTCTCACTGGCTCCAGACGGGAGCAGTTGAGATTCTTTTGCGGTATTCACTGTAAAAAAAAAAAAAACATATAACGGCTTTCTTCTGTTCTGTGTCATTTTCGATCGAGACTAACGCTTTATGGATTTCATGCCACGATTCGCGTAAACTTTTGCATGCATCTGCACGAGCTGACCAACGAGTCGTTGATAGACTTTTGACGGTGAAATGGGCTTGTAGGAGTTCCCAACGCTGAGTTGATGCTGCAAAGAAATTATACAGCTCTTAGAGTAGAGAAAAGAACGAACAAGCCTCTTGGCTGCTTTCAGCTTCACACTCACCTACTAAATTGAGCGAGTGTGCTGAACATGGAACATACTCGGCAAGGGGAGAAAATTCCTTTATTTTAGCTTGTAGGCCGTTGTATATGCCTGACATGTTAGCTGCGTTGTCATAAGATTGCCCTCGGCAGTTTGAAATATCGATTCCCAATTCAATTAAAGTTGAGGTTACAATATTTGTCATTTGTTGTGATTTATGGCCTGTGTTTGGAATGAACATGAGGAAACGTTCTACAGGTGATCCATTGGGCAGGACATATCTGATTACAAAAGTGAGCTGGTCTACGTGAGATATATCCGACGTCGAGTCGATATGATCAGAGAAAAATATTTCGCTGTAAATATTTCCATTACAATTGTCTTCAAAACTTTGTTTCCCATAAGCCGAATGAATTCTTCGCATATTGTTGAAGAGAGATAACTCGTATATCCTGAGCCTGGATTCCCACAACGTGTAATGTGTTTGGCTAAGAACGGATCGAACTCAGCGATAAGTTCTAATGAACTAATGACATCAAATAATTTCCATTGTGAAATGAACCAAATTTTTCGTCGTGTCCTCTGAAAGACAAACCACGTGATGCAAGCGCTTTTACACATGCAACTACTCGTTTCAAAATGTTTCTCCAGTAAATTATTTCTTCATCTAATTGTATTGTTAATGCGTGGTCAATGCGACCTAACGTGTTGCTTCGTTCGTTCGTAAGCAGGACAGATAATTTGTGAGTAGGCGAATTCTCATGGGTCGATACTCGGTAATTGGAATTTTTCCAATCATTAAAACCTTCTTTTCTATCAAACTGACTCTCCCCGCCATTAAAAAGAAGACAAGGTCCACAAAAAACATGTCCAGTACTTTCGGAATAAATTAGCCACTTTCGCGGAACTTTTTCGCCATTTAGAAGCTGACGTTCTAATAAATGTTCTGACAACTGTCGCACCTTATCTTTGTAAATTCGCACACTCTTAGAAAAATCATTTTGAATGTTTTGATTAGCTCCGTTCTTACAAATGTAATCACGCGTGAACTCGTCAATTGTCCATTTGGCTGGATCGTCGCTGATTTCGCACAGTTCCTGGTCCGGATAAGGCTGCACTCCTGGTACTAGTGGAACATCTTTGGCTTCTTCCTGTAATCCACTTGCCACATCGATAAAAATATCTGCACTTGAAGACACTAAAGAAACATCAGTTGACATAACACCGCTACCACTTGGAACGTCGCATGTTGGATCAATGACATATGGTTTTCCAAAGAAATCGTCTAATTTCCGAGTTTTTTTAATTACATCCTGTTATTTATTATCTTTTTCTTTAGCTCGCTTGCGATACTCAGCCCCACTTAACCTTTTCTTTCCATCCATATCTAATTATGCGAAATAACACTCTTTACGTGAGGTATCGTCCACGTCTTGTAAAATATTTTGATTTTTGTTAATATTGCAGTACATACACGTCGCGTCGCGAATACCTATAAGAAATTAGAAAAACGTTCGTCAACTTGCTGCAATTGCTATACGCACACTGGCACACTGACCACTGCCGGCACTGACTGCTGTTGCCTGTCGCGATCGGGGGCGTATTTCCAATCCCTACCGCGTTTCAGTTGCGATAGGGTTTGTTCCTCTGGAACGATTTCGGTCGAAAAATGGACAACGGACCACTTTTATTTTTCTGCGATTGATTTCGGTCCAAAAATGGACCACATTTCATACCATTCGTAAAACATTTATTGTAATTATATAAACATTTTCTTGGCCAGCCGTTTATTTTAACACCTCTTTCCCTCCACACAGCATCCCAGATGACATAGGCCCTGAGGGAAATTATTTTCCTCAGGGCCTCCTGTGTGGAGTTAATGTAAAAAAAAAAAAAACACGGAGCTATTGCAATGCTTTATCTATTTTGACCATATATGTCACAAATCCGAACTCCGTAGGCTACTTTAGAACAATGCTAAAAATAAATAAAAATCCTTTGCCTCTTAATCCTATTCCTACGTTCCTCCTCCCCCCCCCCCTTTTGTCATTGATTTTAACTAAAAATATATATATTTTTAAAGAAAATACCTTTATAATGTCACACTTTATTATTCACTATCATCAGTGGAAAGTTCACAATTGGCATAAATAACATCTTATTATTGTATTGTTTTATAATCTCTGATTTATTTATTTATTATAGCTTTTGTAAGGTGATTAAGAGCGTGTTCACACCTCGCCGTACATTCCAAATTGGAAAGTATGGCGAGCGATATGCTGAAATACGCCATCCCACGCATATTATAGCTCTGTGTGTGAACACGCTCTTATGCATAACAATACCTAACGCGGTTCAGTCACTAGCGCAAGTTGCGCTAGTGACTGAATCGCGGTAGGGATTGGAAATACGCGAGCGGGCGAGCGACGGAGCATGATAGCCCCTCCAGACTCACGGCGAGAAGCCCCGAGAACACCCTAGAAGCGTGAATGTGATGAGTTTCTCGCATTCTCTTTCTCGGGCTCGCCTGTTCTCGGATAGTTGTCGGTAAATTTGGCCGCTTCAAAGGATTTCTCGGGCGAGAAGCGAGAAGACTACTTCACTCACGTTTTGTCTCAGTGTTGTTTAGTGAGCGGTTGAGAGTAGACGTGCGACATATTTTTGTTTTTGTTTCGAAAATTTTGTTTCCTTGTGTTAAACATGTGGAACAATCAACAAGAGTTGCAATTTATCGCACAGAGCCAAACCTGCAGCATTTGTATAATATCGTCTGTAATGTCGTCCATACCGGATGGGAAACAGATCACGAGTGAGAAAAATGAGAGTGTGGATAAGTGCTTGTTGTCGCGAGAAGTCTCGACGAGAACTTCTCGCCGTGAGTCTGGAATCGCCTTGATAGGTGTGGCGAGGGCGGCTGCGGGGCGTGGGGGCGCGCTGTGTGCTGTGTGTGAACACGCTCTTGCATATCGCTAGCCATATATTCCAATTGGGAATGAACGGCGAGCGATAGGCCGAAATACGCCATTCCATGCATATTATAGCTGTGTGTGAACACGCTCTTATGAAACTTCCGAGCACGAGCGCGAGACCCTTGCGGCTAGCAATGACGTTTTCGTACGTAGAATATTTAGGTACTTAGGAAGTAATTTCTTGTTATCATCTGTGACTTTTTTGTCACGATTGGCCGCCCCTAATATTTGGCCGCCCTAGGCCCGGGCCTACATAGGCCTAAGGGCAAATCCGCTTCTGCTTGTAATAAAAACAAAAACAATTTAAAACACAAAATTAATAACGATATTAAAAAAGCAATTCATAAATCAATCTTCAATTTTAAAAACGCGCGCATAGCCGCTAAATATTATAATATAATAACCTATGTAGATGGAATACAACATGTAACATACCGGCAAACTTATAACATATCGCAAAAAGATTCAATCTGACATAGCAATGTCATGCGATAATAGATTCTGAGGAATTTAACTATTGAGTTCAATATCGCAAAGCATTGATAAACGACTTGGAGTTTGAATGATATTGAATGAAACCATTGTATTGTACCAAACCTAAAAAATATAATGCAATTATATTTTTTAGGTTTGGTAAACATACTTAAATGCACTTAAATGAGTCATAGCAATAACGTCATTCTAAATCAATTAAGAAAACCCTTACACTTAGTGCAAGGCAAACCAAAGGGAAATACTCCGAATCCCACATTAGCACTCTCTCAATTAGTGTCTCTACAAATTGGTTTAACCGGTAATAAATCAACTTAGACACCTTCAAAAATTGACATTTAAAATCTTATAAATAAGTCGTCCGTACGTGGCTTCACCACAGTTTGAAAATGACCTTACAAGTCGAAACAGCTGTAACTAAAACACTAACCAAAAAACTTGCAGAACTCGATAATAACATTATCAAATTTAATTTTAATTAAATTTCTAAAAACTGAAAATGCCATTGCTAAATTGACAAAAATGATCTCTAATAACATAGATAGAGGTACAAAATGCATTGCGCTCTTCCTGGATCAAGCAAAAGCATTCGACACTATCTCTCACAAAATTCTGAAGAATAAACTACAACGCATCGGGATACAAGGTCAGCTCTTCAATTGGTTGTGTAGCTATTTAGATAACAGGAGCCAAAGAGTGCTCATCAACGACACTATAAGCGATTCAGCTAATATTAAATTCGGTGTACCACAAGGGATTACTTTAGGACCACTTCTATTCAATATATATATATATATATATATATATATATATATATATAAATGATCTATGTAACAGTTCCCTTGCCGACCACATTATCACCTTTGCTAATGATACAGTCTTACTATTTGAAGACAAAAGCTGGAATGTTGTTCACAGCAAAGCAGAAGTAGGGTTAAACAAGGTCAAACAATGGTTAGACAATAATCTCCTAACACTTAACCTAGATAAAACCAAATTCATCCGTTTCAGAGCAACACAAGCAGGAGAACCATAAGAAATACACAACATCATTATTCACCATTGTATTGACCGGACCACATGTAAATGCTTAAACTTAGAATGTGTCGATAGTATAAAATATCTAGGAATTATCATAGATAAGTCTCTGAGATGGGACGAACATATTGTCTCAACTTCCACAAAGATTAGAAAACTTACTCATCTATTCATGTCTGTTAGAAATATTCTTTGCGTAAAAGATCTGAAACAAATGTACCATACCTTGTGTAACTCACTGCTAGAATATGCATCCTTGGGATGGGGCGGCTGTTCCAAAACAATAATTGATCCCCTAGCAAAAGCACAAAAATCACTTTTAAGGGTCATCCTTAAGAAACCATTTAGGTATCCCAGTGAGCTATTATTTCAAGAGATACGAGTTCTTGATGTACGGCAACTGTACATAAGAAAAATTATTTTACATACACAAAAACACCGACACCACTATCCATCCATCGTTCATCTCCACAACACCCGTCATGCAGGGAGGAATCCAGTAATTCCGCCTACTACAAACACATCACATGCCCAAAGACAATACTCATACTTAGGGCCTAAATTTTTCAACTTCATACCCGATGCTTGGAAACTGAAAAGTACAAGTATTTTACGGAAATTGGTTAGCAACTGGCTTCTGGATATAGGGAGAGTCGATAGCGAACATATGCTAACACAATCTCACATCCCTAATATGTACTAAAAAGTTTATGTTAATGCATAAAAATAAAACTTTTGCTCTGTTTTTTGATCCGTGTAAAATAACGACTGGTCTTTGATTCTTGTAAAATAACGACTAGAAATTTCAAAAATAATTTTTGAAAATTTCTATAACATTGGAAATTCATATTCATATAGTCGCGTTTATAAATGGGTAATTTCTTCTACTTAGGAAAATCTAAAAATGATAGTACATTTATTAAAATTAAATGGTCATAAATGCATTGGAAATTCATATGTCAAATATTGGTGTATAAATGTGTAAATTCTAATTATGCAACTGCAAATGTTTTCCAAAATAACCCAGAAAAAATCTCAAATCTCATAATTGTGATATCCCGAAAGAAACCATTCACTTATTCGGAATGCAATTATTAATGTAATTAAATGTAATGCCTTTGTAATTTCATTGAAAAAATATGGGTTAACTTTTTTACCTAAAATATTGAATTCGAAATTGGATAGGTCCGATAGTTTCGAACTCCTGCAACTCCATAGAGAGGTACAGGAGGTCGGCACCATCGATACATCGCATCGGCTTGATACATCGAAACATACTTATAGGTGTAAAAGACACGGTTAATGTTGCAATTTTGCAAACCTTGGATCACTTACTTTTAAATTTGTTGGTTGGATTTTTATATTATGTACGTATTTTTTTAATCGTAACATATTGATATTATATATCTCACTGTACGAAATTTTTGTTGCCTATATTTTTATTTAATTTATATACTTTTTATTCCCATCGTAACTTTATCTAAACTATTTGTTTTCTCATGTAAAAGATGGAGGTACTGCCTTATTATTTATATAAAAGCCATCTGGGCGTAAAATAAAAGAAATAAATAAACAACTAAATAAATTAATGTTCTCCAAAACGAGCTTAAAAAATCATTTGTCATATAGTTGGATTATAATTGTGTAATTTCTACTATTTAAGAAATTCCAAAAATTATAGTACTTTATTAAAATTAAACAGTTATAAAAACATTGGGAATTCATTTGACAAATATTGCTTTATAAATGTGTAAATTCTGACTATGCAATTGTAAATGTTCTCTTAAATGGCCTGGAAAGAATCTCCTACTTGTGATCTCACTAAAGAAAACAAATCCAAAACTCCAAATTGACCTTGAAAAAAATCACATCTTTGCGATTCTTTAAAAGACATAAGAGAAACCATCCCTTAATTATATACAATTCTTAATTTTCTCAAAAGATGTCTTGACAGAAGCAAATTCCCGTGATATCTTGAACGAAACCATTCCTTTGTTAAGAATATTATGAACTTAATATACAATTTGGCTGTCCTGAAACGGGTATTCTGCCCAGTTGGACAGACAAAGTATCACATTGTAATGTATTGTTATATATATGCATATGTAAATAAATAAATAAAATAAAATTTTTACCAAGCGATTCAGAATAATTTCAAACGATGCAGCAGGTTCCGTCATTATAACCATTTTTTAATGATACTAGTTTTGAATATCAGAGACTCCCCGCGGTAACATCAGGTCTAACCCAGGGGTCGGCAAACTTATTAGCATAAGAGCCAAATGCGTACATTGCAAAGATACTAAAAAATTTTGAGAGCCAAATCTGTTTATTGATTTAGCAATAAAATAATATATTTTTAGCACTTCGTAAAATTACGGGTACGCTGAATAAACTTGTTTTCATACATAAACATTTAATTCATTGATAAAATATAATTTTATGTAATAAGGAAATCCATAAATTTAAATCATGACAATGACTGACAAAAACTTAATGCAAATAATGTCATTGCATCTCCTTGGTAAGTTTGAGTAAGTCAGGTTTGTGTGTCGTTATTCTTAATTTTAAGCACGATTCCAGGTTCTCATCAGTCGAGCATATCACGTGATTATGAAATGTGTTTACAAGAACAATCTGTTGCATATTTAAGAGATAATGCCCAAATATCGATGTGTTTAATATGAACCTTGATAAATTCACAGCACTCATAAAAAAATAACGCTCCCTTGAAAGCCACATATTTAACTAATAACTTAAGATATCATTGATATCTGTGTTTCTCTTTTTCTATTTTTAGATCGCCACATTTTCTCTCCCACTTTTAGAAGTTCGAATTTAAATAAAATCACTTCATAAAAAAATTATTGATATCCAAAGGGTAACAATTATTATAAGCAATAATAATCAGCCTAAAACACTCAATCTACATTGAAAAAATCTTCCGAGAAAAGATACTTGCCGCCAACGGGACTTGAACCCATGTCCTTCTGATTGTCGGTCAGGTGCTTTGACGTCAATCAGAAGGACTCAGGTTTTTCTCCGCTGTGAGTCAGCTTGTGCCTCGTGAGTTTACTCTTTTCAGAAAATGAATAGTTGCACTCGAAACAGGAAAAAGGTTTTTCTCCGCTGTGAGTCAGCATGTGGCTTCTCAGAATACCCTTTTGGAAACATGAATAGTTGCACTCGGAACATGGAAAAAGGTTTTTCTCCACTGTGAGTCAGCATGTGGAACGTTGGACTGCTCTTTTGAGACCATGAATAGTTGCACTCGGAACAGGAACAAGGTTTTTCTCCACTGTGAGTCAGCTTGTGCCTCGTGAGTTTGCTGTTTTGAGAACAAGAATAATTGCAGTCGGAACAAGAAAAATGTTTTTCTCCACTGTGAGTCAGCCTATGCCTCGTAAGTTAGCTCTTTAGAGAACATGAATAGTTGCACTCGGTACAGGAAAAAGTTTTTCTCCGCTGTGAGTCAGCATGTGGCTTGTCAGATGGCCCTTTTGAGAAAAAGACTAGTTGCACTGGGAACAGGAAAAAGGTTTTTCTCCACCGTGAGTTAGTGCCTCGTAAGTTTGCTCATGTGAGAACATGAGAAGTAGCACTCGGAACAAGAAAAAGGATTTTCCCCACTCTGAGTCAGCATGTGGATCGATAGACTGCTCTTTTAAGAACATTAATAATTGCACTCGGAACAGGAAAAAGGTTTTCCTCCGCTATGAGTTAGCATGTGCCTTATCAGATGGCACTTACGAGAACATGAATAGTTGCACTCGGAACAGGATAAAGGTTTTACTCCGCTGTGAGTCAGCATGTGGCGTGTTAGATGGCCCTTTTGCGAAAATGAATAGTTGCACTCGGAACAGGAAAAAGGTTTTCCTCCACCGTGAGTTAGCTTGTGCCTCGTAAGTTTGCTCATGTGAGAACATGTGAAGTTGCACTCGGAACAAGAAAAAGGATTTTCTCCACTGTGAGTCAGCATGTGGATCGATAGACTGCTCTTTTAAGAACATGAATAATTGCACTCGGAACAGGAAAAAGGTTTTCCTCCGCTGTGAGTTAGCATGTGCCTTGTCAGATGGCCCTTACGAGAACATGAATAGTTGCACTCGGAACAGGATAAAGGTTTTACTTCGCTGTGAGTCAGCATGTGGCGTGTTAGATGGCCCTTTTGCGAAAATGAATAGTTGCACTCGGAACAGGAAAAAGGTTTTTCTCCACCGTGAGTTAGCTTGTGCCTCGTAAGTTTGCTCATGTGAGAACATGAGAAGTTGCACTCGGAACAAGAAAAAGGATTTTCTCCACTGTGAGTCAGCATGTGGATCGATAGACTGCTCTTTTAAGAACATGAATAATTGCATTCGGAACAGGAAAAAGGTTTTCCTCCGCTGTGAGTCAGCATGTGCATTGTCAGATGGCCCTTACGAGAACATGAATAGTTGCACTCGGAACAGGATAAAGGTTTTTCTCCGCTGTGAGTCAGCATGTGGCGTGTTAGATGGCCCTTTTACGAAAATGAATAGTTGCACTCGGAACTCAGACATACCACTTCAATAACCTGGACTCCCTTTTGTATCTTCAAAGATGACCATCCGGACTTAATAAAAATGGCCCCTTCTGAAGAAAACACCATCCCTGAAACTCATGAATGTGACAATTTCGAAGATGTCAACACATTATTCAACAATACATCGTTCAACATACTAAACATGAACATTAGAAGTATTAGGAAACATTTTGATGACTTCTGTATCCTTTTAAATTCTTTATCCTTCCAAATAGATTTTATAGCACTCACTGAAACACAAATGCGCGAATGCGTTCCGTTCAACTTACCGAACTATACTACCTTTTCAATTCCGACTAGACATACCTCTCATGATGGCATAACCTTATTTTACAATGTACACTCCATATCCAACATCAATATAGAAAACCCAAACTTCAAATATTCCAATGCTGCCCACGCAACTTTTACCTCCAAAGGGAAAAAATACTCTATTTTGACGGTATACCGCTCACCCTCTTTATCTACAAACCTGTTTACTCAAGAAATTAAAACTTTTATTAAAAACAATAACTCTAACCATTTCGATTTAGCATTTTTTTTGGGTGATATTAATATAAATATTCAAAACGCCTTACTAAATCCGGCCGCGAACGAATATCTAAATGTTATGCATTCCACAGGATATCTATCGTACATAAATAACACCACCAGACCTAATCATCCTAATGATACATGCCTTGATCATATATTCCTAAAATCAAACAAAAATTACCAATATAAATCCGATACACTAAAAATTGACATAACTGACCACTATCCTACCTTCTACGGCCACCATACTCCAACCTTGCCCTCATCGATCTCATGGATCTCCGCTGATCCAAATAATTTTAACAAAACAATTACTAAAATCAACTACTCAACTCTAAATAACTTACTGAACGAAGAATCGTGGATCGCGGTATGATGACCCAAATTTAACTTTGAATACCTTTTACGAAGTACTTCAAAAACATATTCTAAAAAGTCAAGAACAAATAACACCACCAAAAAGTAAACACAAGCACATAAAGCCGTGGATTACACGTGGACTGATAATTTCAATACAACACAGAAACAAACTTTTCAAAATCTACAAAAATCTTGAAAATCATTGCACAACCAAAAACGAAGCACAGATCCACACCAAACGTAATGAATACATTTTATTTAGAAACTAGCTAAACACAATCATAAAAAAACGAAAACAACAATACTACTCTACACAACTACATAATGCTCACAACGACTCAAAAAAAACATGGCACGTAATAAATGAAATTTCAAATAGGAATCAAAAGGTTGATAAAATTCCCCAAAAAATCATTACTGATAATAACACCACCATTGAAGACGCTGAGAGCATCGCAAATAATTTCAATCACTTCTTTACAAACATTGCCTCAACCCTAATAGATAATAACCCGAGTCTTAGTATTTACTCGAATCAAATTCCTCCCGACCTTTCAGAGTCTAATGATACTACCTCTGAGCTTTCTACTTTCAAAGAAATAACAGAACTTGAAATCTCAAGACAAATTGACAACCTTAAAGAGAAGTCTGCAAATGGCCCAGATAACATAAGCAATACCACCATCAAATCAATTAAAAAACATATTATCATTCCATTACATCACATTTTCAATAACTGCATCAAACACAGCATTTACCCCAATAATTTTAAACTCGCTCACATTATTCCAATACATAAATCCGGATCCCAATGTAAAACAGACAACTACAGACCAATAACTTTAACTTCACAATTATCCAAGATTTTTTTTAATTTTTTTTTTTATATTTTTTTTTATTATTTATTATAATTACAATTTTACAACAAAATATTTTTTTTTACAGGTTTTTTTTTACTACTCTTCCATTAAAAGCATTTGCTTGTGTATGGAAGGGGAGTGTACATAAATGCTATTAGTTATTAGTTAGGTATAAGTTAGTACTTAAATAATGAATTGTACATAAATATATGTGAGCTGCAGTATTTATTTGATAATGGTGTGTTTTTGTTTTTAAAGAAAGAATGTTATGGAGAACTAAGATTTTTTTTTTTTTTTAAATTGTTTATTTGGCTTTCACCCATTAAGGGTGATCTTGGCCATTTATTAAAGTAAGTTACATATTTTTAAAATTATTTACATTTCCAGTTTTTTTGTAAATTAGTTACATTATCAATTTTTTAAAATTATTTACATTTTCAGATTTTTTTAAAGTACATTATCAGTTTTTTTAAATTAGTTACATTTTCATATTTTTATTTGTAAGATTAGTTGACAGTAGTTTTTTTTTTAAGAATATTTTTAAAATGTCTCTTGACAGAGAGCAGTATTTGGGTTTTATCATTGATGCTTCTGATTTCTTCTGGTAGACGATTGAAAAAAGTTCTTCCCTGATAAGTATAATGATGCTGTGCAAAAGACGTATTTAGTTTTGGGCATAGAAAAACATGTTTAAGTCGAGTTCTGTTTTCATTTAAAAATGGATATTTATCTTTTTCTTTTATTATTTGAATTACTGAATTTTTAATATATAGATCTTTAAATGTGGGAACTTGAAATTCTTCAAACAGGCGTTCAGTTGGGTAGTCTAAGGATTTTTTTAATATAATTTTAATAATTGTTCTTTGTACAATTTCTATTGGAAGAAGGTTACATTTATACGCGGATCCCCAACTAATAATAGCGTATTGTAGAGTGGATTGAACTAAGGCATAGTAGATTAAATAAAGATTTTTTACCGACAGAAAATTTCTAATTCTTAAAAATATATATATTAATTTTCTGATTTTGTTTACTACTTGACATATTTGTTCCTTCCATTTCAGATTTTTATCGATAATTACGCCGAGATATTTAATTTTATTTGTTGTTTTTAATATTGTACAGTTTGATTTGCAATAATGTTGGCTGTGAATTTTAGTGTTATCGTGTATGACAATGTTAAAATTTTTGGGAGCGTCGTTTGGATGGATTGCAAATGGAATTACAAATGTCTTTTCACTATTTAGTGATAGTAAATTAGTGTCGAAAAAATTCTTAAGCGTATTGATGTCTTCTGTGGCCTGTAATTCTACATTTTCCCAAGTATTTTCACTTATTATTAAAACTGTATCATCGGCGTATGATGTAATTTGACCATGCAGATGTTGAAAAAAAATATCGTTTACATATATGGTAAAAAGGATTGGTCCAAGCACTGTACCTTGGGGGATTCCAAAGCTTGAAATCTCTTGATCACTATTAATACAATTGATTTTTACCACTTGAGGGCGGTTTTTTAAGTAGTTGGTGATCCATTTAATCGCGTTGCCTTTTATGCCAATATCATTTAATTTTTTTAATAGTATCTCATGGGATATGCTATCGAAAGCCTTTCTGAGGACAATAAATATGCCCGCACATTTTTTACCTTTATCTAATGATTCGTAAATGTATGAAGTTACGTTAGCAATTGCATCTTGTGTGCTGAGTGATTTAATAAAACCAAACTGGTTTTTGTTTAGTATTTTATTACTATCTAGGAAATTTACCAATTGTTTTTTTACTATTTTTTCAAAGATCTTTCCTATGTTAGAAATTAGACAAATTGGGCGATAATTCGTTACTTGGTGTGGATCACCAGATTTGTAAATGGGTGAGATTATTGTGTTTTTGTAGTTCATTGGAAATATTCCTTTCGTTAAACTCAAGTTTATTAAATGAGTGATGGGTTTTATTAAGTAAGATTTCATAGATTTTAACATGTGTGTCGTAATAGAATCAAAACCGGGAGACGAACCTCCTTTCATATTTTCTATTATTTTTAAGATTTCACATTCTGTTGTTATTTCAAATGTTGAAAGTATATTACGTTTCTGTAAATTTTTATTTTTATGTTTTTCCGGGTTAGAAGGTTTATAAATATTTTTTGCAAGATTTTTTCCAACATTTGCAAAGAAGGAATTAAATATGTTTGCACATTGTTTAGGCTGTAAATTGGCATCTATAATTTTTTTATCATGTTCGGTGTACTTAATATTTTCAGTTTTTTTTGTATTGTCTATGGCCATATTCACAGTTTTCCACATTTGTTTATGATTATTTTCTGAAGATAATATTTTATTTTTAAAAAACTCTTCCTTACTTTTTTTAATATAAGAAGTTAATTTATTTTTATATTTTTTATAAAAATTATATGCTTTTTCATCATGGGGATTTTTTAAAGTTGTTTTATAAAGTTTTTCTTTGTTTCTGATAGATATTATAAGTCCTTTGGTAATCCAAGGTTTTAAACATCTTAATTTTGATTTTATGTGTATTATTATTTCAGTTGTCGAATTTTTAATGTGTTGTGACAGGATTTTTTCAAAGTTAGTCGAACATATTTCAGTATCATCACTCTTTAAAACATTGTTCCAATCTTCCTTTTTTAGTTTTTCGGAGAGAATAGTCATGTCTATTGTTGATTTTTTGGGTATTAAATTATGTTTTTTATGTTTAATATTATTATTATACAGAAGTAAGCATGAATGATGATCAGTTATGTTAGTTTTCCAAACAATTGATTTTAGTTTGTGAAGATCTTTAATGTTTACGTTTGTCCAAATGTGATCTAAACAAGATGGAGTATGTTCTTTTATTTCTCTAGTATTTTTTTTTATGCAAGATATGAAATTTTGTTCAGTCGTACAATTGATGTATTCAGTTTTGTTATTATTTTCTATTTTTTCATTAATGTTCACATTAAAATCACCCACCACGAAGCAGAGTTTATTTTTTAATTTTAATAATATGTATTTGAGGTCATTAATAAACGTAATAATACTCGAGCCATGCGTTCTATAGATAGCTATTAAATGATATATTGATTTGCCGAGTTTGAAATGTACTTCGATGCAGTTTACCAAATGTATTGGGTGTTCTATAATGTTAACAATACTAAATTTATTATTTGCAAATATTATTATTCCCAAATTTTTGTTGATATCTACTTTGGTAGAAATATAATTGTACTCAGGTAAGTGATAAGACGGTGACTCAGCGTTCGTAAATGTTTCGGTTAACACTATGAAGTCCGGCTTTTTAATTAAATTATTTATTTTTAAAATTAGTTCATCTAAATTTTTCTGAATGCTACGGATGTTTATGTGCATAATAATTATATCATTGATGTTTTTAGAAATAATTTTGTTACATGAATCAGTACAAATACATTCATATTCTTGAATTTTAATATTTAATTCTAATTCACTATTTACGAAATCATCCATTTAATTAATGCATTTTTGGTTGTATTTTGCAATATTATATATAAGTTTTTTTTATTCAATGTCGTAGTTTATTCTTTCTTTGGCTAATTTAAGCATGTAAGAACGAAACTTACATGTTTCGCTGTTTGTTCGGTGGTCTATTTCATTCATTTTACTGTTGAAGGAGTTTATTTCTTTCTTCTTGTTAGCTGCGTGACAGTTGGCGCATTTGGGCGGTAGTTCCAGGGATTTACACTCGGAGATGGGATGATCTTCTGAACAGTGCTTGCATGTTGGTTTATTCATTTTATTGTAGCATTTTTGTGCTGTGTGTCCGAATCTTTGACAATGGAAACATTGGGTAAGAACGTTACAATCGGTTACATAGATTCTCATGAATCCTAGATGAATTTTTTTTCTATTTATAAGATGTAGTCTCAATTCTGGATTTGTTTGGAGAATTAAGTTTTTGTTGTTAGTTTTTTTGTTCGTAATGATGGCTTTAACTTGTAATATGTTTTTATCTTGGTATTTTTCACATATCATTTTGATGTCGTTGTTTTGTTCAATTATGTCTTCTAAGAATTCTTTTTCGGTATAGTCTTTGTCAAGTCCTTTGAATATTACGCATGGATCCGTTTTCACAAGTACCTCCGCTATTATGGTTTTGTCGACTTCATTTATCTTATCTTTTAATTTTTTTGCCTCTTCTTTTTCTGGGCATGTTATTATAATGTTTTTTTTTGTTTTTTTAATTTCACTTACTCGAATTCCCAACTGCGATATTTTGATTTTTTGTATTTTCTCTTTTATTTTTTCAGTGTCTTCTTCTTTTAAGCTTTTTATAATTATAGGAAATCGTTTTTCTTGCGTTTGTGGTATTAAGTTTTTTACTGCCGAAGAGTATGAAAATGAGTTTTTTTGTGTTTGGTTTTTTTCTTGAATTTTACATTTTTCTTGTAATTTAGCTAATTCTATTGCCATGTGGGATATCATTTCCATGATGTTATTTATTTCTTTCATCATTTTTGATTTGGTTTCTTTGGTAAGTTTATTTTCTTCTATGATTGTATGTAAGTCGCTTATGTTTTGTTTCGCCTTAGTAATGAAGGCATGCGGATCAACCGCTTCCTCCATTTTCACTGGTTATGAATTATTTTATTTTCGGTTAATTTATATACTTTTAAAGTTTGTCTGGGTTTGAAAGTGTTATTTTATTTATCGCCGCTCACTCGCGTCCAACACCGTTAGAGGTTTAGGCGACACTGAAAAAAGTGTCGTTTTAAACACTTCGAAAAGTGTTTAAAACGACAAATTATGAACTTTTTAGAATCCAAGGCAATCCTCTCAGCTAATCAATATGGTTTTAGAACTAACCTGTGCACCGACGACGCTGTATTTAGTTTAACCAAAAACATATATTCCAATCTAGACTCTAACACTAACCATCTTCTTGGACCTAAAGAAAGCGTTCGACACAGTCAACCATAGAATTCTATTAAAGAAAATCTTTAACATTGGAATTAAAAACAAAAGTCTCATGTTATTAAAAAGCTATATATTAAATCGCCAACAACGCATAAAAATAGGATCAAGCTTAAGCACTTATGGTCTAGCAAAACATGGTATTCCTCAAGGAACTGTCTTAGGACCACTTCTCTTTCTAATCTACATCAATGACCTTTGCAATATTGTAATACCAGGTAAAATTCTCTCTTTTGCCGATGACACTGCAATCACAGTACAAGGTAAAACTTGGGAAGATACAATCAGTAAAGCCAACAAATGCATTGCAATAGTCAAAGATTGGCTAGATAGAAATCTTCTTAGCCTAAATTATGATAAAACTATTTTTATTCCCTTTTATAATTCCCAAAAGTCATCCCCTAAAAATAATCTTAACTTGAAGTTCCATAATGTTAATTGTAACTTTGCGACATGCACAAACTGCGAAGATGTAAAATTAGGAAAATATATCAAGTACTTAGGTGTAACTATAGACAGCCAACTCAAATGGACTTACCATGTAGAAAAAACTGTAAATAAACTGAGATACTTAAATTATATATTCAAACGTATGAGCAATATCGTCAATACAAGAACCATGAAACTTGTTTATGATGCATTGGTGCTTTCGTCCATTTCCTATGGAATAATCGCCTGGGGAGGAACATACAATAACCATATAAAACCATTGGAAATTGCTCAGAAGTCCATCATTAAGGTAATGTACCAGAAGTAAAAGATGTATCCTACCAATCAGCTATTTCAAGAAACTGAAATACTAGAACTAAGGCGGATCTACTGTATCCAATGTCTCAAATATATTTTTACACGTCCAAACAATTTCAATAAAAACACATATCGTTCTAGCCAGAGATATAACACGTGCGTGTACACAGTGCCTCACTGCAAAACCAGACTGGCCCAAAGACACATTACCTACATTGCCCCAAAACTATTCAATTCCATACCCCACTCCATCAGCAAGGATCAAAATCTGAACGTACTTAAAAAAAATGTTAAAATCTGGGTAAAAAATAATTTGGAACTGAATAAGTTTTTTCTGTAATTCAATCAGCTTCTAAAATGTGGAGTCTTTCTGAATATTTAGAATAAAAACAGGAAAAATATATATGTATATATATATATATATATATATATACTCGTATGTACATGTGTATTTAAGTATGGGTGTAAATGTGTGTTTATCTTAGATATATTTTTAAATTTTTATACTCGTATTAAGTCAATCATGTTGATCACTGTAGACACTATGTATATATATTTTAATTTGTGTGTTTATCTTACATATATTTTTAAATTTTTAAACTCCTACGAAGTCATTCATGTTGATCACTGTAGACTCTATCCTTATATATATATTTTTTATTTTTTTATAATTTTATTTTAACTACCACTGTTATCCACATAATAAAATACCCACACACAGGCTTCGCCTTTGTGGGATTTTTTTTTGTTACTTACACTTTTTGTTATTATGTATTTACCCATATGTAAATGTACCAAAAAAACTTTGCTAATAAAAAAAAAAAAAAAAAAAAAAAAAAGAACAGGAAAAAGGTTTTTCTCCGCTGTGAGTCAGCATGTGGCTTATCAGATTGCCTTTTTGCGAACATGAATAATTGCACACGGAACAGGAAAAGGGTTTTTCTCCGCTGTGAGTCAGCTTGTGCCTCGTGAGTTTACTTTTTTCAGAACATGAATAGTTGCACTCGGAACAGGAAAAAGGTTTTTCTCCACTGCGAGTCAGCATGTGTCTTGTCAGATGGCTCTTTCGAGAACATGAATAGTTGCACTCGGAACAGGAAAAAGGTTTTTCTCTACTGTGAGTCCGCATAGGGATCATTAGACTGCTCTTTTAAGAACATGAATAGTTGCACTCAGAACAGGAAAAAGGTTTTTTTTTCGCTGTGAGTCAGCATGTGGCTTCTCAGAATGCCCTTTCGCGAACATGAATAGTTGCACTCGGAACAGGCAAAAGGTTTTTCTCCACTGTGAGTCAGCATGTGCCTTGTCAGATGGCCCTTTCGCGAAAATGAATAGTTGCACTCGGAACAGGAAAAAGGTTTTTCTCCACTGTGAGTCAGCATGTGCCTTGTCAGATGGCCCTTTCGAGAACATGAATAGTTGCACTCGGATAAGGAAAAAGGTTTTTCTCCACTGTGAGTCAGCTTGTGCCTGGTGAGTGCACTCTTTAGAGAACAAGAATAATTGCACTCGGAACAGGAAAAAGGTTTTTCTCCACTGTGAGTCAGCATGTGGCTTCTCAGAATGCCCTTTCGCGAACATAAATAGTTGCACTCGGAACAGGCAAAAGGTTTTTCTCCACTGTGAGTCAGCATGTGGCTTGTCAGATGGCCCTTTCGCGAAAATGAATAGTTGCACTCGGAACAGGAAAAAGGTTTTTCCCCATTGTGAGTCCGCATGTGGCTTTTCAGATCGTCCTTTCGAGAACATGAATAGTTGCACTCGGAACAGGAAAAAGGTTTTTCTCCACTGTGAGTCAGCTTGTGCCTCGTGAGTGCACTCTTTATAGAACAAGAATAATTGCACTCGGAACATGAAAAAGGTTTTCCTCCACTGTGAGTCCGCATGTGACTTGTCAGATGGCCCTTTTGAGAACATGAATAGTTGCACTCGGAACAGGAAAAGGGTTTTTCTCCACTGTGAGTCCGCATGTGACTTGTCAGATGGCCCTTTTGAGAACATGAATAGTTGCACTCGGAACATGAAAAAGGTTTTTCTCCACTGTGAGTCAGCTTGTGCCTCGTGAGTGCACTCTTTAGAGAACAAGAATAATTGCACTCGGAACAGGAAAAAGGTTTTTCTCCACTGTGAGTCCGCATGTGACTTGTCAGATGGCCCTTTTGAGAACATGAATAGTTGCACTCGGAACAGGAAAAAGGTTTTTCTCCTCTGTGAGTCAGCTTGTGCCTCGTGAGTGCACTCTTTAGAAAACACAAATAATTGCACTCGGAACAAGAAAAAGGTTTTTCTCCGCAGTGAGTCAGCATGTGACTTGTCAGATGGCGCTTTTGCGAAAATGAATAGTTGTACTCGGAACAGGAAAAAGGTTTTTCTCCACTGTGAGTCAGCATGTGGTTTCTCAATATGCCATTTCGCGAACATGAATAGTTGCACTCGGAACAGGCAAAAGGTTTTTCTCCACTGTGAGTCAGCATGTGGCTTGTCAGATGGCCCTTTCGAGAACATGTATAATTGCACTTGGAACAGGAAAAAGGTTTTTCTCCACCATGAGTCAGCTTATGTTTCTTTAAATCTCCCTTAACAAGACATGAATATTTGCAGTAAGAACAAGAAAAAGTTTTAACTCCAGTATGATTGCGAAGGTGTCTTACAAAATTATTCTTATGTGAGCAGGAGTAGTAACAATGAGAACAGGAGAATCGTTTATCCACAGGATGCGTCTTCAGATCTGCCGACAAATTTGAAAAAGAATACGGATAAAAAAAGCTCATTAAGACTTGTACGTTCGCCAAGTGGAAAAAATGTATACCGCTAAATTTTAAATCTTACTATGAAAATCGGTTTTATCTGCTGCTTGGTTTGATCTTTCAACGCGTTCTAGGCATTCCTTTTTAACATCCGACAGGTCTATGTCAATTTCCATACAGGGAAAACTCCTTTCATCTTCCTCTCGGGATCCAAAATCCGCCTTGACGGCCACTCTTTTCACATTGGTTCTGCCTACAATAACAAAATGGCAATACATTCATTGATCATTGATATACAACTAAACATTTTTTTTTTATAAATCTATTAATTTGAAAGATTTAAGATATCAATCATTTATCATGTATAGCAGGGAATTTTGATAAGGTCAATATTAAAAACCCCTTATATCCGCTTTTGGGGCCGATGCAGATCGGATCATGCTCAACATGAAGTCAATGGAAAGGTTTTTACTTTCATCAATATTTGCGCACGTAATAGTAAGTGTAACTTACAGCATGTGCCTAATAAAATAGGTATAAAATTGTAAATCGGGAACTTATTGCGAGAAATAAATTTAGTTAAAATTCCAAATTTAACATGCTACATTTTTAATATATTCAATGGAACTAACTGGCCATTTGAGTAATCTCCGCATATTGCAAACATTCCTTCTTTACATCTTGGAGGTCAAAATATATATCCGTGTTCGGCATTTCACATTCGCCTTCTTCCTGGGGCCTCTAGTTCCGTCTTGATGGAAACGGTTAATGATTTAGTAGATCCATGGCCCTGCTGTGGTAGCGTTTGGTAATTAGTTCAAAAATTTCTGAAACAGAACATTCAGTGGAAACACGCTGGTTCCCGGCAAGCGTTGTGCCATTTAAAAAAGAAATTATTTCTCCAAGCATGTCCATTCCCATTTATTCTGTCTACCCTTCCCCTCACGCGTTCCCAGTCTGCCTCCTCCACCTTCCCTCTCCCAACTCTACTCCACCCTTCTTCCGTCCCTCGAATCTCTCTCCCGAGTTCCCCTCCCCCTCATAGGTTCCCCTCCCCCTCGCAGGCACCACTCCCCAACAGGGGAAGTGGAGCCCGCGAGGGGGGAGTTACCCGAGTTCCCCTCCCCCATCCCGCGTTCCATACATTCAGTCCAGGTACATTCAGGTACAGCCACCTATTGCAATTTTTTACACAAATTTCATAATGCTAGAGCTCAAGAGTAGTTATGTTCAAACCTTGTCCTGACAATAAAGAACACAATAAAAGAATTATCCGATTTGGTGCAGTTATTCGGAAGTTACGTTTATATACATTTCGGCGATTTATTTTTATTTATATAAATATAGAAGAAGATTTAATTCGCATGAGCTTTGAATATTTGGTTTTGCTTGGAATACTTTGCCAAAACAAAAACTCATATTTAGAAACGAGGATACAATAATTACTGCAACTGTATTTTAAGCTCACGTTTGCTATTTGAAAACGGCTGAGAATCGCCATCAATAGTGGCAAAACTCAATATTATGTATTGAACATCTATTTCTAAAGATAAATCGGTATTACATTATTTTGTAACCGCCATTCCAGTTCTAGTTAGTTGGCGACCATATATTTCTAAAGTTAAACCGGTATTACATTATTTAAGATCCACCATTCCGCTTTTAACAGAAAATCGGAAATACCGTTTTTATAATGTGAGTATTTTAATCAATGCAATTTAAAAACTTTACGCTGGCAACTAATTTAGGGAAGTGAAACGGCTCCATCATTGTTATTTGTGTTATTGAATGTAAGCCTTAAGCAGAAGTACGCGACTGATGTGTTCAATAGGCGAGACAAGAAACAATGTATATTACCATGACTGACATTTAGATTAGAAGAAAAAGCGAATAGCTGCTATCGCATATTAGGGATGCCGCACACATAAGACAAAAATCGGATAGGACAAAAATCGATACGAAAACCGGATTGGTTATAATACCGAGGCCACGCCCGTTGTAGGACGGGATTGAACAGCCGGCGCGGAGTAATGAAAATAGACCACGCCTTTCCGCATCGGCCGACCAATCGATTTTGTCGGATCAGACAATCGGATGAAAAAATCTGATATTTATGGCCGGCCTTAACCGTACACTGTTACTGTCTTACTCTAGTACTGCTCAAGTCAAAGTAGCAATTTAATTTTTCTACAAAAACACGAATCCAAAAGACTTAATTGTCGGTTTAAATGTTCATCGAACAAAACGTAAAACGAATTCCTTTACATAAGTAGATGTACCGATTAGCACGGATAGGGTAAGCTAGGCCGCGTTAGACTCAGAAAGAACAGATATCGATCAGTTTGACTGTCAGCCGCTAATAAATGAATAGTGTGATTAATATCAGCATTAGTACTTACCAATAACTATCGCAAGTATGGGATGATAAATTTAACTGCGCGGATTAAACAGAGTATAGGATATAATATAGTATTAGAGATTGGAAACAGGGTGAAACGACTGACGCTGAAGAAAGCAACTTTCAACAAAATATTTAGGTTATACATAGACAGCAATGAGGTCATAGACAATTATTAAAATTTCCTTTCTTGGTTTTTAGATTTATTTTACTTATGCCTGGATTACATTGAGCGAGTTTACAAGCTACTATCTGGGAAATTCACTATCGGTAAAGCGTCGATGACACAGGGCTTTTACAAGCTACTATCTGGGAAATTCACTTATCTGTTAGTAAACTCGCCCAGTGTCATCGTGTCACTTGCTAAGTAGCAGCAACTAGCAGATTGTTGACAATCTACGAAAAAAAGTTGAAAGGTCGTCAACTTTACTCGCCTACACGCTTGCTCGTGATTGGTTTATTTACGTTTCCAACATGGCTTCCGATAAACAGCTGATTTCAACTCTCCAAAATCTGAAGAATTAGTTCACGCAGGCGTCGTTATTCTTCTTACTGGCGCTAAAAGCGACCTCAGTTTCCTATGCTTCTGAGCGAGTGGATAGTTTTGTGTGTCATTATGACAATCTCAATTTTGTAGGCGGGTATGGGTACCGCCGCCCTGGGAACCATTTATTGGATGACCAACACCTCTGCCACAGGTCACCCCAAGTGGTTCGCTACGTTTGGTGACTTAGCAGGTGTGCCCGGGTTCTTGGGGTAATGTTTGTTCAAGTCTTGATCGCGGGTGCGTCGGCCCACCTTCTGCGTGGCGGGCCGGATTGGGAGATGCTGGTTGAGGGAGACCCTTTACAACCGGTTACCGCTGTCCGGGCCGCTCGGTAGTACAGGGGCCCGACCCTCAGGCTCACGACTGAGGGTGGGCTGCCCCATCAACGAGTGTAAAAACCCCGCCGCTGCTGTTGTGCCGGTTCGTGACCGGAGGGGACCCAGCAGTAGCGTTTGGGGCGCATCGGGTGACCTCTCCAGCCGGACTCTCCCTATCCATCGCCTTGCACCGCAGTGGGTGGATTGGATTCATTCGTTCGTCACTCTTGGACACTCTGATCCCCAGCTTCCAACCCGCCCCTCATACCTTTTCCTTCCCAGACCTCCCCCCCCCCACACCCCATCATAAAAATATTTAATAAAAATCATGACAACACAAACAACAAAAATTAACAGCATTACACCGGCGAGTAGTAGGCGACCCCGGCGCAGGCCAAAAATGTTGGTGAATTACACCAACATTCGCGGCCTGCATACCAATTTAAACTCCGTCCACCACCACATTTTTTCTCAACGCCCCAACGTCCGACCACTGCCTGGTGACGACATCAATCTCTGTAAACTTCAGACCACCAAACGAGAGGCTGAAGAGAAAAGTGTGGAACTATAGGTCAGATTGGTTCGGTCTGCGGGCACATTTTAATGCTTTCCCGTGGTCAGCTGTCTGTTTTCGGACTTCGGATCCCTCAAGATGTGCCCAGGAAATTGGTGAGGTCATCACATCCGCGATGGATGGCTTCATCCAATCTACCGTTAAGGAAACTGGTGTAGGCTCAAAGCCGTGGTTCAGTCGACAATGCGCTGAAGCAGTGCGACGAAAAAACGCGGCTTACCGAGCCTACAACACATCTAGAACATCCGAAGACAGAACAGCTTACAACAAAATGGCAAAGGAAACCAAGAGAATCATAAATAGGTCAAAATTCGAGCACGACCAGCAGATCAGCAGAAAGCTGACTCCATGCCCGCATGGCAGCAGGCAATTCTGGTCGCTTGCGGGCTCAATAGGTCGCAATTTCTGCAAATCCAGTCTGCCACCTCTTACCAGACCTGACGGCTCACTAGCAAACACCGCCACCGAAAAGGCTAACTTACTAGGTAAAATGTTTGCGGATAACTCAACCCTCGATGACCAAGGTGCTGTCCCGACGTCGGTTCCTCACTGCGGTTTTCGTATGAAAAAGCTGAGGATCCGGCATCGGGAAGTACTCCATGTTTTACGAGGGCTTGATGTTAATAAAGCTAGTGGGCCTGACGGAATACTTGCCCTGGTACTGCAAAGGTGCGCTGCAGAAATAGCTCCAATTTTGACGAAGCTTTTTTAACTGTCCCTGAAGACTGGCTCTGTGCCCTCTGGTTGGAAAAAAGCGGTTATCCATCCTATTCCAAAGAAGGGTGACCGCACCAACCCGGCCAACTACCGCCCCATAGCGATCACATCAGTTCTGTCTAAGGTGATGGAACGTGTGATCAACGATAAACTGCTCACATACCTCGAGAAGAACGAAATTATTAACCACCGTCAATACGGATTCCGGCGGAACGGCTCATGCGGTGATTTTCTCGCGTATGTGACGCATGTTTGGGGGCGATGCCTGGAACGTTTCGGTGAGATCCAAACGGTTGCACTGGACATATCCAAGGCCTTTGACCGGGTATGGCACCGAGGACTTGTCAACAAACTGCATTCTTACAGACTTCCCACTTCCTTGTGTACGTGGATTGCCGACTTCTTGAGGGAGAGGTCGATTCAGACGGTAGTCGATGGTTTCACCTCTTCCTCTCACTCGATAAATGCTGGCGTCCCGCAGGGATCGGTTCTGTCTCCAACTCTGTTTTTGTTGCACATCAACGACCTTTTGTCATGTGCACCAATTCACTGTTACGCGGATGACAGTACAGTTCATGATAGCTTTTTGTTTGACAAGCCCCCAAAGGGCTCACAAACTCCAACAGCTCGTAAGGCTTTGAAGCAAAGGATGGACGGTTACCTCGAGAGTGTTTTCTCTTGGGGTAAAAATAATCTCGTTGAATTTAATGTTTCAAAGACCCAATCTTGTCTGATTGCGTCTAAAAAGGATCGCAATGAAAATCTAGTCTCTTTCAACGGAAGCAATCTTCCGAACAGGCCCTCCATTGATATGCTTGGTGTAACCCTAAGTGACCAGCTCAGGTATGGGGGCTCCATCGAAGCCAGAGTAAAGTTAGCCTCCCAAAAACTGGGCGTACTGTACAGGGCCCGCAGATACTTTAATAGTACACAACTGCTAACCCTGTACAAATCGCAAGTGCGCCCCACGGTTGAATTTGGCAGCCACCTCTGGTCTGGAGCTCCAAAATACCTGAAAAATACCCTCGACTCTGTGCAGAAACGGGCGGTCCGTTTGATAGATTCTCTCATCTTAACAAACGGATTGCAATCTTTAGAGCACAGGCGTCGGGTGGGAATGCTATCCTTGTTCTACCGGTATTACAATGGAAGATGCTCCGAGGAACTAGCATCATTGATCCCTTCGGCACCGGTGCATAGTCGGGAAACATGCCAAACGCGTGCCCAACATTTGTACACAGTTGACATTTGTCACATGAGAACGGGTCGTTTCTTCGACTCGTTCTTGTGTTCAACAGCTCGGCTGTGGAATGATTTGCCGGCCTCTGTGTTTCCTCCTTCCTACAACATGGGTCTCTTCAAGACCAATGTTCATTCCTTCCTCTCCTCAAAAAGACCCTCCACACAGCATCCCAGATGACATAGGCCCTGAGGGAAATTATTTTCCTCAGGGCCTCCTGTGTGGAGTTAATATAAAAATTAAAAAAAATCTCACTCGCCGATTTACCCGCTTTTTAAAACTTAGTAGACAGTAGCTTATAACTCGCCATGTGTCATCGAGGCATAAGCAAACTCGCTCAGTGTAATTGTATTAGGTACTAGCTAACTAGCAGATTGCGGACAATCTACGAAAAAAGTTGAAAGGTCAGATTCTCGCGGGACTCGTAATTCTCGCTACCGTCTAGCGTGTGGCGTTAGCTGTGAGCTCTTTACAAAATGTCGACAGAATTGGTTCTCGCGGGAGTCATTATTTTAGCCGCTGCTGTCGCTACTGAGCAGGTAGACAGTTTTGTGTGTCATGTACCGTGGATCGACTCCAGATACTAATATCTACAGCCTGTATGTCGGACGAATATCTACAGCTCATATTTTGAACTAATATCTACGAACTTCAGAGTGTTGACTAATATCTACAGAGCGTAGGTTGAACTTATATCTACAGAGCGTAGGTTGGACTCATCAGCTAAATGTGTCCAATAGTCCGATATTAGGGAATTTTACATACATACTTACATAAATTAAGTTTTTTAAACTGCATACGCAATATTACGTTATACCTACCAATATGCTATACATAATTGAAAATCCAACCTCTGCCAGTGCTGTAGATATTCGTCAACACTTTGGTTCTCATAGATATAAGTCAGCATTTTGAGCTGAAGATATTCGTCAACACTTTGGTTCTCATAGATATTAGTCAATAGTTTGAGCTGTAGATATTCGTCAACACTTTGGTTCTCATAGATATTAGTTCGATTTTTTTCCGTTTTTGGAATTCCTGTAGATATTAGTAGACGCCTCCCCGTGGATCTGGTTCGGGTTTTATTCCGTTGAATCCTTAAGCTAAATAGCTGACCGGGCTAGTGACTTTGCTGTATCGTCCCGCAGAGAGTGGGAAATATAATATTTTATCATCGAACTTGAAGATCCCTCGATATACCGTCTGCCAGACTGTTTTCTTTACATGGTACGCGGCTACCCTGTCTGTGATACTGGACCTGATCAGACACCCAATGCACCCGGCCCATCACTGGAAGACGAATGTTGGACAGCAGCACCCAGGGCGTTTTTTTTCTGGAGCTGAGGGTCACTTGTCTTACGTCAATCCTCGTTGCTATCGGTCAAGAGTAGTGTTTTAATTAGATAACTAGATGATAGATTTGGTCAATCCAGGGGTAAGCCACCATGCAATATTATCTTATGCTCCCATGTTATAACTGTATTTAATTCATAAATGTAATAATTTGTTATTCAAATGAATACCGTTATTCATTTCTAATCCTTAGTATTGGCTATGAAGTATGTAATTCCCAAGGCCCTGATAGAGGATTTTGCTCTTCCCACTGCTAGACTGGTCCATTGATCAATGGCGCCCTAATTAAATAAAAGCTAGCAGATTCGGACAACTTCGCACATTATCGCTTTTATCGCATAATCATAAATACCTACACATTACTCCGGTAATACTTTTTGCTCACCACTCTTGGTGAAAATATTAAAAATAATAATTGTATCATTGGTTTTACATGTAATATATTTCTTCATAACAGAATGAAGCAAACATTTTCAGTTTTTTATGTGTTAGTGTCTTGACGTGTGAACGTCAAATAAATTTGAAAAGAAAATATTGCCACAATCACTAATTTTATTGACGGAGGACCAAATTGTCGATTATACAATAATAGCTCAAACGTTGATTTATTCCGAAAAATGTTCAGAGCAGAGTCGTCAGGTAGAATGCTGTTCTTGTTCGTCCGGTACTACATGGAAGGTGCTCCGAAGATCTAGGGTCATTGATCTCTTAGACATTGTCAGCGAACACTCCGACCGCGTGCCAAACATTTGTGCATGATTGACCTTTTTCACATGTAAACGGGTCGTTTCTACAACTCGTCCTTTGGTTCAGTTCTCGTCCTTCGGTTCCAGCTCGGCTGTGGAATGATTTGCCAGCCTCTATATTTCCTCCCTCCTATAACATCCTGCCCTCTGGACCTCCTGTATGGAGCTAACGCAATAATCCATCCATTTGATCACAATCCGGTCACTGACTGCTGGCGTAGTGCAGTGGTAAGGCGCTTGACTCGCATTCCGAAGATCGCGGGATCGAATCCCGGCGTGGAAAATAATTTTTATTTGATTAATTTGTGTATTTTCGGACAACGGACATTCACTTATCTTGTCCCTACCATATTTAATAAGATGCCAGTAAACATAAAAATCGAATCAAATTGCACAACCGATTTAAAAAAAAAAATTAAAAAATGGCTAATGGATCAAAACTTTTTATACTGATATTGTTTTGTAATCTTATGTATAAATATGACTAAGAGTAATTTGCCTGTGTTATATCTGTCTATCTGTATATTTTATGCCTTTGTATTGTAGCTATTTAAAAGTTATTCTTCTGTATCTATTTTGCGTATTGTGGTTTCATGTTATATTTGTGATTTAATGTTATATTAATATTGTTAAATTGACCAGCTGACAAACTGCTTTGGCAGTTTAGCGGGTGCTTAAAATGAAGAATTAAAAAAAAAATAATAATAATAATATATAGTATAATTTGCGGAACGTTCCAGGGTGGAAGATACTCTCAGTATCCCCTTGGTGTAAGACCACCATTCAGAATTGAAACGTTGCTTGAAATGGCTTCTGCCGTGTTTGGTGACCAGATCTGAATAGCCAGTTACTTCCTCACCTTCCTCTTCCCTATCTCCTGCCCCTCCCCACTGCCTTCAGCCTCACAACAAATCCCAATGTCCACAACAATATTCCGAAAGTGAGTTCTTAATTAGTCAAACTCCTTCTTAGTTCAATCTCATTTGCCGCGAAATAAAATTTGCGGGCTAGATTACTCAATCTCCACCAATTGACCAATCACAGCATGCCGATGTGCGATTCCGCGCCGCCATGTTGCATATTTACGTCACACTATTTTTGTTTTTGTGGCGTGTTACGCGGAAGCAATAAGCATTTTAATGTATAACCAGTGAGTTTTTTATTAACAAAATAACAGTAAAATGCCAAAAACTACTTACAAAAGTTCATACATACGCAGCAGTGCTGAAATAGAGCTGTAATTATTAGTTTTGTATCTTTGTCAATGCCGTTTTAGTTTTGTTTTATACATTGCAAGGAATTTTATAATACAGCGTGTTCACTTTGTGAGATTCTCCTTTTCGAGATTTTATGTTGACGTAATCGTTTTTGTTGACTGCCATTTCATATTAAAGCCAGAATTTCAATTCGAAATTGCCAGTTTATTCGTATTTGTAAGAAGCTGTTTGATATTTAGGAATTAGTCCAGTATTTTTTTTATTTATAATTATCCCTGCGTGTCCTTTCCTATGCATTCCTGTTCACGTTCCCGTCCCCATTCCCCTCATGTGTCCCCTCTCTCTTATTCTCAGATTGTTTATGGTCAGTGGCTCAGTGGGCATCGCGTTTGGATCTCACCCGGGCGTCACGTGTTCGATTTCTAGGCTGGCTAAGTCCTCCATCACGACACAAGCAATATTTTCAGTGATTTCAGTAGGAGATTTACAAACATTGTTTGTCTTTTTCTCACGAAAAAGAGTATCAATAAATTTTAAAAATATTTTAATGCGTTTCAATATAGCTGCAGATTTTTTTTATAATTATTCATGCGTGTCCTTTACATAATGCCAGAACTCACCAATATCTCGCCAAAGTTTCATCGAAATCGGATAAATGGTATAGGAAGTAATGAGGGAATTTTAACGCAAATTTCACGACGCCAGATCTCTATATGGAAACCTTAGCGGTCGTGCGTAAAACAAGTCACCAAAGTATCATCGGAATCGGAAGAATGGAATAGAAAGTAATAAGGGAATTTGTGTGCAAATTGCATAAAGCAAGAGATCACTTTCATATGTAGAAACCTTCGTGTGCATGCGCACAACAACTCACCAAAGTTTCATTACAATCGGTTCAAACAGGAAATAATAATGGAATTTTAAAGCAAATTTCATAACCCCGGATCTGACCATTACACATAGAGTCCTTAGCTACCGTGCGTACAACAACTCACCAAAGTTTCACCGGAATTTTTAAGAAAATTACATAACGCTAGAGGTCATCATTATATTTATATAGAAATTTTCGCAAGCGTGCGCACAATGCCTCACCAAAATTCGGATGAATGATATAGGAAATAATGAAGGAATTTTAATTCAATTTTCATAACGCCAGAAGTCACCATTATATATTGAAACCTTCGCGGGCATCCGTACAACTTCTCACCAAAGTTTCATTGGAATCGGATGAATAGTACAGAAAATAATAAGGGAATTTGTGTGCAAATTTCATAAAGCCAGAGCTCACCACTATATATAGAAGTCTTAGCATGCACGCGCACGACAACTTACCAAAGATTCATCACAATCGGTTAAATGGCATAGGATATAATGAGGGACAGACAAAGAACTGCAAAATCTGCCGGATCTGCCCTAATGGACACTGCAACGCTGTCCGAAAAGTTGGCTAAAGAAAAAGGTAGCGCAACACGGCATAATACCCCAAAAATAAATAACGATAAAGAAATATACGTTTGTATATATGTATATATGGGACGTATATTATATATGTATATATGGGACCCTCAGATGGTTTGGGCACGTAGAGCGAATGAGCGAAGAAAGTAGTGTAAAAAGAATATATGATGCAAATGTGAATGGTAGAAGAAGTCGGGGACGCCCGAGGAAGACATGGCACGATCAAGTGAATCAGATACTTGAGACGGGCCATGTCAAAAGTCAGAATAATAGAAGAGTATGTATGAGACGATGTATGAATGTGAGTGAGGCAAAGAGTGTGTGCCAAGACCGAGTTGTTTGGCGGTCCGTCCTCTCTGCCTACCCCTGCGGGGAAACGGCGTGATGGTTAGTTAGTTAGTTATATATGTATATATAATCAACCACAAATTGTCGATATCAAAAATAGAAATATTGAAAATAAACTCATCCTGTATATAACTTGAGATGTTCGTTTGCACAATTAAGCATGGAAAAATCTTTATGCAGAAGTTGCTCTATCTCCATTTTAGTGTGGTCAATCTCCTTATGAATAATTTTGATTTTGCATTCTTGCTCAATCTCCATTTTAAAATTAAAAATAAAGTATCAAAAACGATAATTAGTCACCTTATTAGGAATTATTTCAACTTATGAGACTTTACGATTACGACTTTAAGATTATTTACCTTTACGTAAAAAGCTTCGTCTTAAACACCTATCATAATGTTTCATTGAAATAATCAAAGAAAACCTCCTCCTGTAAAATTCGCAAATGGTAGTTTGGACAATTAAGAACTCGGGCGACGATCAGTCTGCCAGCCTACAGTGTGGCGGGCCAGATCGGAATAGATTGGTTGAGAGTTGAGAGAGCTATGTGTGGAGCTAACGTTAAAATAACATAACAAAATCTTCGCAAAAGCAACCATGTATGTAAATACGGTGTAAAGACAGGGGGAGTATTTCGCTACAGAGTTGAAAGGTAGGGAGGGGTAGTACGTGCGTTGGAAGTTCGATTTGGAAGGTTGGAGTTTGAGTTGGCCAGGGATCACCTACGAGATTGCTGGTTCGTGCGAGTGGCCCAACACATTCCGTCGCCCGAGTTCTTAATTGTGCAAACTACCATTTTATCGAAAATAGGAGACGGGTGTGGGTGCCGCTGCCCCGGGAACCCTTTATTGAATAACAAACAGCCCTGCCATAGGTAAGGTTTGTCTTGGTCTTGGCGAATAATGCTTTTGCCATCAGTCTACCAGCCTACAGTGTGGCGGGCCGGATCAGAATAGATTGGTTGAGAGTTGAGAGAGCTATGTGTGGAGCTAACGTTAAAATAACAAAATCTTCGCAAAAGCAACCATGTATGTAAATACGGTGTAAAGACAGGAGGAGTATTTCGCTACAGAGGTGAAAGGTAGGGACTGTAGGGAATTAAATTTATGAAGGTGGAAGAAATTTTGTCTGTTGTTCTTTTCTCTTGCAAACCGACTTACACCAATACGAATTGAAGAAACAATCCGTTCCCAAGGAGCTTACTTCAACTGAAGAATTTTACGTACGTGTCATAGAGCACTAAGAATCAGTGCTGCCAGCATTGTCGATCAGGCTCCATTAAAATACCTGTGGAGCAGACTCAGCATGTCTACATTGCGTCCGTGCTTTATATTAGGTCCTTACAAATGAAATTGGCATTTCGCCGCACTGGCAACTTTGATCTCAAATATCTTCTCTTTGGTTAGAAATTCCAAATTCAAATTTATGCAGCTATTTACTAATGTATTTGTTTTTTGAAAATAATAATTCATTTGTTTTTCCTTAATTGTTTTTTTTTCTGTGCGCCACTTAGTTTACAAAATGGAAAACTTGAAATATCGCGTTATTTACGAGTACGAGTTCCACCGTGGCACCAGTGCTGCAGAAACGGCTCGAAGGATTAATGATGTGTATGGGGACAGTGCCGCAAAAGAAAACACAGTGCGTTTTTGGTTCCAACATTTTCGTTCTGGAAATTTCGACCTGCAGAACAAGCCCCGTGGACGGCCGGAGACCAAAGTTGATAATGAAGAATTAAAGGCTATTGTGGAAGCGGATCCATCGCAAACCACGTCCGAGTTAGCTGCAGGCTGCGGTGTTTGTGATAAAACTGTTTTAATCCACTTGAGGCAAATTGGGAAGGTGAAACAGCTTGAAAGGTGGGTTCCTCACGAATTGAGTGAAGCAAATCAACAAACGCGCCTTGACGGCTAGACCACACACTGCACAACAGACGGCTACCAAATTAGAGGAGCTTCAATTGGAATGTCTAAGACATCCACCGCACTCTCCGGACATTGCCCCAACAGATTACCATTTTTTTTCGAAATTTGGATAACTTCTTGCAAGGGAAAAAATTCAACTCCGATGGGGCAGTCCAAACCGCCTTCAAAGATTTTATTGATTCCCGTCCGAATGTTTTATTAGTAAAGGGATCGATGAACTACCTATGAGATGGCAAAAGTGCATAGATAGCAATGGTACATATTTTGATTAAATAAATATATTATATTTAAAAAAAAATCGACTTTATGTTCCTCCCATACAAAACGCCAATTTCATAAATGTAAGGACCTAATATAAGGCAATCGGTCCGTGTAAAACTAATTGTCGATCGGACGGCTCGCCCTAGTTTGCTCGCCAAAGTTGAATTTTCATGTACATTGGAGTTCCGGCCCAGAGGTGGCTTTTTATTAAAATTATTGAACCTACATAAGGGATAGAGTTATCAGATGGTTATGATTCGTTGAGGGAGGTCTTTATTCTCTCCAGCCAGAATTTCTCGACCCACCGCCTTGCACTGCAGTTTGAGGGATGGAATCATACATCCGTCACCCCTGGATACACTGACCCCCAGATTCCTACCCACCCGTCTTACCTATTTCCTTCCCAGAATTTCGTCTCCTTCCTTTCCTTAAAAAAACCCCCACTCAGCATCTCCTTAAATGTCGTAGGTCATGCGGGAAATTATTTTTCTCAAGACCTCCTGTCTGGAGCTAATGTAAAAAGTCACGATCAACCTGCCAATTATGTTTGCGAAACCGGTGTCCTCCTCTAAGAACCTGTGCGTTTGTAAGTAATTTTATCATAGGTTTGTGCTAAAAACTATAAAAATTATGGTCAGAATCGACTGCACTAAATGTCAGTTAAGAATCAGTTTTTATTTTACGTATGTAGCTTCTCTGAAGTCATTTAAATTATTATCGTGTCATTTTCTGTCAAGGCCACAGAAGTCCAACAGTCAGCCGGCTGAAAAATCTACTAGCCCAATAATTTACGCAAGACATATCTTAATCTAATGGTACGGGCACACTGAGGCCAACTTCCAACTTCAAACGTATGGACGATTGTGCGGAGGGGTAGTACGTGCGTTGGAAGTTCGATTTGGAAGGTTGGAGTTCGAGTTGGCCAGGGATCACCTACGAGATTGCTGGTTCGTGCGAGTGGCCCAACACATTACGTCGCCCGAGTTCTTAATTGTGCAAACTACCATTTTATCGAAAATGAGTTTTAAATGCAATAATGTTAAGGATAAAATTTCGCATCGTTAGATAGATAAAAAATAGTTTTAAGAGCCATATACAATTAATTACAAGCTTTTTAAAATGTCAATGTCCACAACAATATTCTAAAAGCGAGTTCT
Source organism: Limnephilus rhombicus (assembly GCA_929108145.2). Lineage (NCBI taxonomy): Eukaryota > Metazoa > Arthropoda > Insecta > Trichoptera > Limnephilidae > Limnephilus > Limnephilus rhombicus. Next base: position 28,494,236 of record OV815289.1, read on the forward strand.
TAATTAGTCAAACTCCTTCTTAGTTCAATCTCATTTGCCGCGAAATAAAAATTGCGGGCTAGATTAGTCAAACTCCACCATTCGACCAATTCAAGCACGCCGATTCAATATTCCGCGCCGCCATGTTGTTTAATTACTTCATACTGTTTTTGTTATTGTGGCGTGTTACGCGAAAGCAAAAATCATTTAATTGTATTACAAGTGAGATTTTGAATAACGAAATTACAACAAAATGTCTAAAACTATTGACAAAAGCTCATACATACGCAGCAGTGCTGAAATAGAGCGGTAAGTATTAGTTTTAAGTATCTTTATCAATGACGTTTCAGTTTTGTTTTATAAATGGCAAGGAACTTTATAATACAGCGTGTTCATTTTTCGGTTTTAACTCAGATTCTCCCTTTCGAGAGTTTTTATTGTCGAAATCAGTTTTGTTGACTGCCATTTCATATTAAAGTTAGAAGTTCGATTCGAAATTGTCAGTTTATCCATATTTGCATCCGTGTTTGTTGATATAAATTCTGATGCAGTTCTGATTTATTTCCTCGTTTATGTGTTGTGGGGTGCTGATTCCGAATCCGAGTTTCGCTAACAAAAATATGGTTGGGATTTGAGTTTTAGCTAAAGAAAATGAAAAAAGAAGAGTTTTCCAGGATTTTTATTATAACTCAAAAACTATTGACTCTGTGATTAAATATTTTTGCTACTAAAATAATTGGAATAAAATTTTATGTAATTTTGCTGTGTATACCTAATTTTTTTCGCCACGCGTGCTGTTTAGAGGCAATTTTTTTTACATTAACTCCACACCGGAGGCACTGAGGAAAATAATTTCTGTTAGGGCCTATGTCATCTGGGATGCTGTGTGGAGAGGAAGGAATGAACTGAATGAATGAAGGAATTTATTTATTTATTTATTTATTTACGGACTTACGTCCAATTTAAAACAAAGTATCACGAAGTATAGAAATGAACAATGTAAGGATTCGGATGGTACATGAAAGCAAAGACAAACAGTGAAAATAGAAGAAAAATAAGTGTCAAGTCACGTCAAGACCTTGCAAAAATTAGGGTGAATATTACATATCTTCATTTGTTTAAAGAGCGACAGAAATCATTTAAGCTAATACCAAAAAAATCAAGGTCTTGACGTGAGTTGACCAGTCTACACATTCTGGACAGTGGTGAGTTATAACCATAGTTAGTCGAGTGCTGATTGAGGAAAAGCAGGTCTTTATTTCTGAGTCTACGAGAAGGTATATTAAATGTGATGAGTTGTAGTAATGTAGGCGAGTCGATTAAACAGTTAATAATTTTGAAGAAACAAATGAGATCAGATTTTATCCGACGGTCTTCTAAAGGAGAAAGGTTTAGAGTTTGTTCAATTTCAGCATACGAGTAATTGCCTCGCTCTAATCCTAGCCTCCAAGCAATTCCCTTTAGGAACCGATGTTGAACGGATTCAATATGACGAATATGGACAGCATAAAAAGGAGACCATATAATACAAGCATATTCAAGATGGGGGCGAACCAAGGAGCAGTAAAGAGTTCTTAGGGTATTTATGTTTTTGAAGTCAGAAGTGGTTCTAGTGATAAAACCAAGTAGTTTGAGAGATTTATTAACAATCGTATTTATATGTTCCCGGAAAGAAAGCTTGCTATCAAGAGAGACACCAAGATCTTTAATAGATTGAACAGTTGTTAGGCAATTATTATTTAATTTGTATTCGAAAACAATCGGATTTTTAGATCTGTAGAAGGACATAATTTTGCACTTATCGACATTTAGTTCCAAGCAATTAATTTTACACCAGTCATTGAAAGAGTCAATATCTGATTGGAAAAGAAGGCAGTCATGGTAGTTTTTGATTATTTTTAGGATCTTATTGTCATCAGCAAAAAGCCAAAAGCGTGTGTGAGAGAAAATACGAATAATGTCATTTATAAACAAGTTGAAGAGAAGCGGGGCTAAATGTGCTCCTTGCGGTACGCCGGATGTTACTTCAATAATAATAGACTCAATGTTATTTATTTTAACTCTTTGTTTTCTATTGCTTAAATAAGAATTAAAGAAAGATAGCAATGGGTTTCGTATACCTATAGCATATAGCTTGGCCATGAGGATAGCGTGTTTTACTTTGTCAAAAGCTTTAGAAAAGTCGGTATATAGAACATAAATCAGAAGATAAATCACTTGTGATTTATCTTCTAGGCCATTGATTACGGTGTTGGTGAAGGAGAGTAAGTTTGTAGTGGTAGATTTAGCAGATCTAAAGCCATGCTGTTCCTCAATCAGCACATTTTTGAAAATAGGTGTTATTTTTTTTGTGATTATAGATTCAAAGATTTTAGGAATATGAGATAACATCGATATAGGTCTATAGTTTTCTACGTTCGACCTATTACCCGATTTAAAAATAGGTCGTATATAGGAAACCTTCCAGGAATCCGGAAAAGTGGCAGATGATAATGATAAGTTATATAATAAACAAATTGGCTTAGATACAACAGATTTACATTCTTTCAATAATATTTCAGGTATACCATCAGGACCAGTGCTTGTTTTGCTGGGAAGATTTTTTAAGTAATTGAAAACATCTACAAGTGTGATTTCGCAATTATTAAGGTCAATAGTATTAGCATATTTAAGTGGAGGGATGGTGCATATGTTATCAGTATAGACAGAGGAGAAATGTTCAGCAAAAAGGTTGGCAATATCGAAATCGTTGGTGGCGTGAGTATCATTAAAAAATAAACTTGAAGGGAGATCGTTATCAATACGTTTTTGTTTAATAAATTTCCAAAATTGTTTAGGGTTAAGATTTAATTTTGTCTCAGTGAGTTCAATATAAGATTTATAACACAAGTTAGATTCAATTTTGGATAATTCTCTTAACTGAGAAAATTTTTGATAAAGCGCTAAGTTGTTCGTTAATTTGAATAACTTGTGTGTTTTCTTTTTTTCCATAATCAAATGCTTTAGTTTCATACTGAACCAAATAGGAAATTTAGGCTGGGAAAAAGTTCCCCTTGGAACGAACAAATCTATAGCATGAGTTATACATTCGTTGAATTTAAATACAGCATCGTTAATATTGTTGTTTGATAACATACCTGCCCAGTCATATTGGGCAAGGTACCTATTCATGCCAGTATAATCACCTTTGTTAAATTTGTAGTGGAATGTAACTGCTGATTTCAGAGTGTCACTTTTGAAAGGATTAGTGAAGTTAATATCGATTGGTGGATGATATTTATCTATTGGTAATATTGAGTCAGTAGCTTCACATACACAAACGCTAGGCATATTGGTAAATATTAGATCAAGACAGTAACCTCCACAGTTATTGATCGAGTTTAATTGGTACATATTCAGGAAGGCAAAGAAATTTACTATTATGGAAGCATGAAGGGAAACATTATTAGGAGTTTTCACACCATGACTATCATTAAGCCACACTATTTTAGGAAGATTATAATCACCACAAATAAGTAAGGAATCGGCCTTTATGGAAACACGCTCAACTGCTTCAGTATGTGACTTATAGATTTCTATTGAAGAGGAGGGGGGAATGTATACACAACCAATGACAAGTTTCTTGGAACCAAGTAGAACACAAATAAATAATTGTTCAGATACATTATTAGACGATTCAAGAATGTGGCAAGAGTTTTTTTTTTTAATACATATCATTACCCCACCTCCTCTACACTTGTTAGAAGAGGAAGAGCGGTCACAGCGTAAAATAATGTAGTCATGGAGTCCAAGTTCTGTTGAAGCAATATTGTCTGATAGCCATGTTTCGGTAAAACATAAAAAATCATAAGGGCATAAATTTATGGAGCATCTAAAGGAGTTTAGCTTAGTATTGAGACCACGAATATTTTGATAATAGGTGGAAAAGTTAGTATTAATAAGGTGTCGATTCTGATTCAGCCTAAAAAATTGACTCGAGATAATTCGCGTCTCTCAGCGGCTTGGCGGGCAGGACAGTCAGGGGAGCCAGTGTTGAGTGTGGACGGTTTTCTGAAGAACTTGCAGGTAGCACATGCTGGTGGCTTTTCAGGAGTCGGGCAAGCATCTCGATTGTGTCCAGGTTTTCCACAGTGAGAACATGTAGGCATGTCTGCGTTACATTTCGACGCCGTATGGCCGTAAAGTTGACAGTGTCCACATTTTAGACTGTCGATCCAATCCCTTACGGTGTGTATTTGCCAGTCCATAGTTTAGAGAAGCGAATGAGGGAGTGACGAACAGAAGGAGGAACTCTGAAGACATGAGTGCACGATCCGGTACGAGGTCCTACTTTGTGAGAGAACTGCAATTTATCTTTCAATTCATTAATTTGTAGACCGGTTTCTTCGTGTGTTTGCTTGTGGATTGCCAAGATAATGTTCTCGAGGGGCACAACTTGAGGTAGACCATGGATAGCTATCCGAGGAAGTTTATGTGAAAAAACTGCTGCTTTCAGACCAGCATCGGATAGGGTCGGTGCATTGGCAAGTTTTATGGCCTCTGCATCGGTACTTGGATGCACGACTACACCTCCGTTCCTTATTTCTCGTAACCCCGTGATTGTAATTCCCAAAGATGATGGGTTAGTTGAGGTTTTGAGAGTTTCAAGAGTACTGCTGGAAGGAAGTGACTTGTCATCTTTGGGGAAGATAAGTACGGCTGGTCTCGCAGGAAGTATAGGGGCATTATTTCTTGTGTTCGGTGGATATTTCGGGAGGACTTGGTTGGACGTAATCGAACTATACGTTCTGTTCCCATTTTCGGGTGTTTGATTAGAAGACATATATTTGTAGGTCTTCAATTCTCCTTCAAGGCTCCCTAACTTTACACCCATTTGACCGACATTACCCAATAGATCGGTGAATTTAGGGGCGAGTTTCGCTATTTGTTCCTTGGTGAATTTGTTAGATGTGTCCATTATGATGATATTTAATAGGTTTAAAATAGAGGTTGTCTTTGCCAGGAATTGTTGGGCAGAGTTTTCTTGTTCCATTATAATATTATGGATTATTATTAGATGTAGGTAGATGTTAGAATGGTAGAATATTCTGTTAACTTTTTGTCTATGGCTTCAAATGTCACTTGACTTCAAACTTCAAATTCAAATTCAAATTCAAATGGTTTCAAATTCAAATATCACTTTTGTTTTTAAATTCAATCTTATAATATATCTGTTCTCACTGTAATTATTTATTAATAGGAAAACGATCCACTATTTTAATGTGATACACTTAGTTTAGTGTGAAAAACACAATCTAGATATCGATTTTTGAAACTTTTTGTAGGACAAAAATATTTGGTTACTTATGAGAAACTCCATAGATTATAACTGTAGAATGTCTTGAAGAGACCCATGTTGTAGGAAGGAGGAAACACAGAGGCCGGCAAATCATTCCACAGCCGAGCTGTTGAACACAAGAACGAGTCGAGGAAACGACCCGTTCTCATGTGACAAATGTCACATGAGAACGGGTACAATGCTGGGCACGCGTTTGGCGTATTTCCCGAGTATGCACCAGTGCCGAAGGGATCAATGACGTCAAAGTTGAAGTTTGACGAAAGTTTTTTTTGTCATGTGTATTATCGAGGCTTCTGACTTACATAATGTTGTGATTTTGCCTGTATTAACATATTAATCATTATAACATCTTATGTTTTTTAAATGGTACTTAGTTCTAAGAATTCGCTTTAAAAGATTTTTCAATATACATGATCTAACAAAAGTCATGATTCTTGATAAGGCATGAAACTCGACAAATAGCTTGATAAGGCATAGAATCAACATAATTGAGGCTATTAATTATTACTGGCAGTTAAAAACCCGCTCCGCAGATTTTTACCCCCCCCTTCCCCCCTACCGCTTAACTTTGTAAAATACACACATTTTTCAAACAACTCGCGAGCCGCCTAATGTATTTTTTTTTAATAAATATCATGAAGTCAGAGCTCACCAATAGAACTTAAACATAGAAACCTTCGCGGTTTCAGCACAACAACTAACCAAAGTTTCACCACAATCAGTTAAATTGTGTAGGAAATAATAAGATAATTTTAATGCTAATTTCATAAAACCAGAGCTCACCGTTACATTTGGAGACCTTCGCTGCCGTGTGTACAACAACTCATCAAAGTGTTACAAAGTGTGGAATCGCAGAGAATAATAAGGTAATTTTTATGCAAATTACATAACGTTAGAGCTCACCATTATATATAGAAACTTTCGCAGGCGTGCGCACAAAATCTCACCAAAGTTTCATCGCAATCGGATGAATAGTATAGGAAATAATGAGGGATACAAATTTCACAACGCCAGAACTCACCAGAATACATAGAAACCTTAGTGGGCGTGTGCGGAATCGGAAGAATGGAATAGAAAATAATAAGGGAATTTATGTGCAAATTGCATAAAGCCAAAGCTCACCTTTATATGTAGAAACCTTCGTGTGCATGCGCACAATAACTCACCAAAGTTGCATTACAATCGGTTCAATAGTACAGGAAATAATAATGGAATTTTAAGCAAATTTCATAACCCCGCATCTGACCATTACATATTTTTTATTTATTTATTTTATTTATCTTAAAAAATGGAACATGTTTTATTGTTAATTTTCCTCCATTTAAAAGCATTTGCTTGTGGATGGAGGAGTTTGTGGATACATTTTAAATATGTACAATTTATTGAGACCTTCGCTGCCGTTCGTACAAAAACTCACCAAAGTTTCACCGGAAGCGCAGAAAATAATAAGGTATTTTTATGAAAATTACATAACGCCAGAGCTCATCATTATATATACAAATTTTCGCAGGCGTGTGCACAATAGGTACCTCACCAAAGTTTCATCGCAATCGGATGAATAGCTTAGGAAATAATGAAGGAATTTAATAACACCAGAACTCACCATTATGTATTGAAACCTTCGCGGGCATGCGTACAACATCTCACGATAGTATCATCGGAATCGGATGAAAAGTACAGAAAATAATAAGGGAATATGCAAATTTCATAAAGCCAGACCTCACCGTTGTACATACAAGTCTTAGCGTATATGCGCACAATAACTATAACATAAGGTATACTATGAGAGCTCTAAATTTAAAACGTGTCTCCACTATGAAAGATCTTGGTATTTTGTTTGAGAGTAGGTTAACTTTTCATGATCATATCATAATGACGTGTAGTACTTCACTGAGAATGTTGGGTTTCGTCCTACGCACTGCGAGAAACTTCAGAGACACCCGGGTTCTCACAGTACTATACAATGCTTTGGTTAGGAGTAGGCTTGAGAGTGGGTCGGTGATTTGGAGTCCACACCAAGTAAAGTATTCCCTCATGTTGGAGAGAGTTCAGAAGAAATTTCTGAGATTTCTTTACCTGAGGAAATATGGCTACTATCCGTGGCTCTACCCTACCCACTTTCTCTTGGGCATGCTCGGTGTGAACCTTCTACGGGTCAGAAGGGATGTGCTCATTGTAACACATTTCTTCAGACTGATTCGTGGAAGGTTCGAAAACTCGGCTATCATGGAGAGCATTAGTTTCTATGTTCCCGATGGTTATTTTTTATTTTTTTTATTTTAAATACATAAACGGCTATACTGCCTTTTATAAATAAACATATAATAGAGTACAAAAGTAAGAAAAATGTTATCATAGATATAAATATTAAAAATATTATGTTATCTCCGTCATCGACAGCATAGACTGTTTTATCTCCCGGCTTGCAGAACTAACTTGCCAATGGTTACGCCAGTCGGGAGAGCAATCTCGCTGTTGAACAGAATTAATTCGGATATCGACATATTTAGCGTCAGTGAAGCTGCCTTTAAAAGGCAAGCTCAATTAATACTTATATAGTTTTTTTTTCTTTTTTGCCTACCATTTATATATTTAATTTAATGTTTAAGGTAATACTGTTAATTTTTTTTTTAAAACGCATTAAAATTTTAAACTTTATAATGTTTTTAAAGAATAAATAAATTGAATTGAATTGAATTGAATTGAATTGAACTACCCAAAGTTTCATCACAATCGGTTAAATGGTATAGAGGTTAAGTGATTGTGCGGAGAGAGCAATAATCTTTGAACAATTAGATGTAATGGTCTTTGTAATTTCATCTGCAAAAAGACAACAAAATTCAAACATTCAGTCAGAACCAATTTCTGCAAATAGTATTGGCAACTTAGAATTACCCGCGATTCAAATAACACCATTTGATTCCAACGTAAAAAATTGGCATACCTTCCATGCATTGTTTGAAAATCTAGTACATAATAATAATATGTATACAGACATAGAGAAATTTCATCATTTAATTTCGTTACTGAAGGGAACTGCATTGAATTTGGTTAAATCGTTACCATTATACGGTTACCACACGGCAATGAGATCAATAATTATTAAATTTAAAAATCCAAATGGTCGGGAGGAGTTTCTAAATGAAGCAAAAAAATATAACAAAAACGCAGAAAATAGTGCCGACAGACTCAACACAAGTAAAATAGGCTTCTCGGGACCAAAAATGCCAATATTTATTAACGAGCTCCTAACCTCCCACGCAAAAAGAATGCTATTTCTCTCAAAGCAATTAGCAAAAAAGTACAATTTTGCCTACGTATGGGTTAAGGCAGGGCGAGTCTACGTTCGACAACAGACAGACTCGCGAGCGACCTTTATTCGCACAGAAAATACCATCCTCGAAATAGAAAATTTACTAGCAAAAACTAACCATGGAAGTGATACAAGTGCAACCTCGAATGACACAGCCCACGTAGTAGATGCATGACTGCAGCCTTATTCTCCATACTCTCATGGCATTGACTTTATTTTAATCACTTTCTGCATTTTATTTTATGTACCTATGTATTATATGGATGCTGCAATTAATATTGCGACTGAGACAATAGAACTTAATATACTTCCTCTAAAATGGCTTCAACATTAAATATTGATTTTGAAATTTCATCTAATGAAGAACACACTTTCACAAATTCAACAGATTTTAAAGTAACCGTCGCCGAAAACAACTCTCTGAACGTAATTTTTCAAAATATTAGAAGCATTCAAAAAACTTTGACAATTTTGCAGTATTTTTACAAGATCTTAACACTCATTTTGATATGTCCAACCCCCCCAAAGTAAATTTCCAGTCTTGCAAATAATTTAATATGGCCGAATTACTAAACACATTGATTAACATTGAAACAATAAATCATACGGAACACTTTTTTAACAAAGCATCAGAACTCAAACTCTTTATCTCAGAAAAACATAGTTTAAACATAGTATGCCAAAATATTAGAAGTATCCAAAAAAACTTTGATAGCGTTTGTGTCCTATTAAACGACATACATGTAAGTTTCGATATCATAATCTTAAATGAATGCTGGTTAGACGATTCCTACACAAACTTTAACTAAAATGACTATACCACATTCCACACCACAAGACACCTTAATCAAAACGATGGTATTGTTATCTTTGTCAAAGATTCATTGAGAGCCTCCATTAAAGAAATCAACTTAACTGAAGCAAACTGCATACAAATCTCCCTTGGCCCAAACCTCTCCATATTTGCTATATATAGACCACCATGCTACAACAATATCTCCCCTTTCTTAAACTCCTTAAATAAACTTCTTGAACAACACAAACAAACTCAACAACTGATTATTGCCGGTGACATGAATATTAACATTTTAAAATGTTTACCAAAAACTACGGAATACCTGAGTCTTTTTACTCACTACGGACTTAAATCGACAATCAACTCACCAACAAGAACTACGTTACACTCCGAATCTTGCATCGATCATATATTTGTTAAAACTAGAAGAAAAACTTTTTCATCCATTATTCGTTCAACTGTCACAGACCATTTCACAACTACAATAAACATACAACTAAACAAAGAACAAAAAGAAAACAAAAATGACAACTTGCAAGAAAAAATAAACTTTAGGTCTTTAAAATTAGACATGCACGATGAATCTTGGACTAATGTACTAAACGAAATAGACCCAAACAGAGCACTGAACACATTTATGAATACGGTTGAAACCTATATAACTAAACACACCACAAAAAGTCCTAAAAAAATCTACACACATAAAGAGAAAAAAATAACACCATGGATCACGACAGGAATAGTCAACAGTATTCATAGAAGAGATGCAATGCATATAAGAGTGCACAAAAACCCAAATGATTACAAACTAAAGAATGATTACTTACTATATAGAAACCTGTGTAATAAGTTAATTAAACAAGCCAAATATAAATATTACAAAAAAGAAATAAAAATCGCCAAAAATGATCCAAAAAAAATTTGGAAAGTTGTAAAAGATATTACTTATTCCAGTCCTAAGAAAAACTCGAATATAAAAGAACTCGTAATAAATGGAGATAAAGTCTTAGCAAAAAATGAACCTAATAAAATAGCTAATTTTGTTAACTCACAATTTGCAAGAGTTGGTACTACCTTGGCGGAAAAAATTCTCCAAAAAAACTGTACAACAGAAGACTCATTATCCAAACTATGCTCTGCCATACGACCAAATCACTCATTTTATGCTTACAAAGTAAAAACAAGGGAAATCTCGGATCTTATTAAATCTCTCAAACCAAATTGCGCTACGGGACCGGATAACCTTTCCAATCAAATACTAATAAATCTCCGAGAATACATACTTATACCACTTCAACACATTTTCAACCAAAGTTTTAGGCTCGGAATTGTCCCTGATCACCTAAAAATAGGATGTATTACTCCAATACATAAATCGGGAGACAAAACCTTGATACTTAATTACAGACCAATCACTTTGCTAAATTCAATATCCAAACTACTAGAAAAAGCTATGAAAAAAAGATTACTTGCGTACATTGAAAAACACAATCTGCTCTCATCCCACCAATTTGGATTTCGTGCTAAAATGGGTACAGAAGACGCTTTATCAGAATTAACCAACTACATAGTGAAAAGCATTGATGGCGGAGCATATGTGATAGGAGTGTTCTTAGACCTAGCGAAAGCATTTGACACCATTTCACATAACTTACTACACCAAAAACTTAAAAATATTGGCATAACCGGTCCTCCGCTAAAGTGGTTCCTCAGTTACATTGAAAATAGACAACAAATAGTAAAAATAAACAAACACAGCAGTGACAAATTAGATATCAAGTATGGAGTACCGCAAGGCAGCGTCTTGGGTCCCATACTATTTCTCATCTACATAAATAGTCTAACTGAGATAAACTTAGGTAAAATAGACTACAAAGTAATCAGTTATGCAGATGACACAGCAATTTTGTTCAAGGCGCAATCATGGGAAAAGGTTTTCAAAAACACAGAAACAGCGATGATTGAAGTAAATAAATGGCTACAAAATAATCTACTAACACTCAACATTTCAAAAACAAAATACCTTACTTTCAGCAAAATAAAGGCTGGTCAACCACACTGCCATCCACAACTTCATCTTCACCCCTGCACCAATACTATCTATCTATCCAAATAACACATGCTGTACTTGTGACAAAATTGATCACGCGGATAATATTAAATACCTAGGATTAACTGTTGACCATAAACTAAAATGGGATCTCCATATTAATTTACTTACAAAAAGAATACGGAAACTATCACACATCATCAAAACTATACGAAACATCATGTCCTTAAATCAATTAAAAAATGTATATTTCGCACTTTGTCAAAGTATTCTAACGTACGGTATATCAGTATGGGGAGGAGCAGCAGATACTTACCTCAATCCTCTTAAAATAAATCATAAAACAATAATTAGAATTATGTTTAAAAAACCTTACCAACATCCGACAGAACAGCTAATGATTCAAAACAAATTACTAGACATAAATAAACTATTCATTAAAAAAATCATCTATAAAAACTGTATTAAAACATCACCTCACCACATACCTCACTCGCAAAATACAAGAGCAAAAGTAAATAATCACTTTCAGGTTCCCTATATTAAATCAACTTTCGCAAAAAAACATGAATCGTACCTGGCTCCACACATTTTCAATATCTTCCTAACACAAACAAAAACTTACGTTACCCCAAATAAATTGGACTGGCTGTTCAAAAGATTTGTTATATGGTTGACTGAAAAGGAAAGAAAGGACATTCGGAATATCCTAAATAACTAATACGAGTACATTTTATAGATTCATTTCATATAATTTCCTACGAAATTATATAATCAAAATATGCAGTGTATTGTACATAATATTAACTATCATGTACCTGTGTTGTAATGTAATAAATTAATGTAATACAGCATACAATTTTAACTATTACCCACGGTATTTATATTCGCTTATTTAAATGTATAATTTTTTTACAAAAACATGTAAACTTACAAAAACAAAAGCAAAATTTATACGTAAATATTTAATATAACAACATTATTATGTATGCATGTTTGTGTATGTATATATGTATGTATGCATGTATGCATGTGTACATGTATGCATGTATGCATGTGTATGTGTATATGTGTATAAGTATAAATGTGTGTTTGTATATATATATATATACATGTAGAGATATATGGAAAAGAAAATGTACATGTATGAATGTTCATGTATGTACTTATAGGTATATATCTTCATAGATTTTATTTTTTATCTTTCATATATATTTCTTTATCATATAAGCATAGTAGGCATAGGAATAGGCAAAGTGCATATAGGCATATAATTTCACATTGTTTTTTATCTTTTTATACTTCTTTTTTATCATTATTATTTTTTATCATTTTTCATATCACATCATTTTTTTTTAATCTTTTTATACTACTATTTATCTTTTTATAATATTATGTCTACTCTGATTCATATCCTTTTTAATAAATATAAAATGTTATTTACCTACCTCGGAACAGACTATGTCTAGTGAGGTGGGTAAAATAAAACTTTGTAAATAAATGAAAAATAAATAAACGCACGGGTTGCCGGCACTGAAACTGAATTAATTGCTGAGAATTACCCAATAGCTTGGAATATTCTGCTGCAAAAGTATGAAGATAGTAGATTATTATTTACTTTTTATGTAGACGAAATGATGAATTTTAAACCATTACCTAATGAATCGATAAATGGATTAACACTTTTAAAGAAAATTTATCTGCTTTGAATGCAACGAAACATGAAAATATATTTAGTAAGTTTGTTGCCCACATAATCTTACGAAATTTGGATCAAGACACCAGACGACAATTCAAAACGTCACTTACACGAACCTAATTACCGGAGACATCTCAATTATTTGAATTTTTACACAATCAGATTAGAATTCTCGAAGCGTCTAACCCACTTACTGCAAACATACCTAAACCAAAGACGGCGGTTGGGCGAAAATCCTTATTGGCGGCGAATTCTAGCTCTGAATTGTGCGCTATATGCAAGGAATCTCACTCAATTTATAAATGTGGAAAATTTCTTGAAATGTTTCCTCTTGAAAGGAAAAATCGCATAAAACATTTAAATCGATGTTTTTTTATTGTTTAAAGTTTCATCGAATTGGAGATTGCCAATCACAATCTAGTTGTAAAATTTGTAACAAGCGGCACCTTTCTATGTTGCATTTTGAAACACCCTCCACGGGTGAAAAAGTGACCACGTCATTGACTGCCGTCACAAAGTCCAACGAAAATGTGAGCAACGCACCCAATGTACTCTTGGGTACAGCGATTGTTCACATGCAAAATAAATTTGGCGCCTACGTTCCTGTACGTATCATCGTAGATAATGGAAGTCAAGTCTCTATTATCACGCAGAGTTGTGCCAAGAGGCTAGGCTTATCTATAAGGAAATATAAGACTTCGTTAAATGGATTAGGAGAGACAGCTGTTAACTCATGCACAGGTATCCTCATGTGTTATCAAACCTGTCAAACAGCGAGCACCTATGTTATCTGCGACACCCATAGTAATTCACGAAATTACTTCGTGGATGCCATATGTCACACTGGATAAAGATGTTAAATCGCGATTTCTCAATTTATCGTTAGCAGATCCAAGTTTTGATCAGCCGGGTGAAATAGATTTTCTACTCGGCGCCGATTTATATCCCAACATTTTGGATGATCAATCACACATCGTTCGTGGAAAACCTAGTGTTTTAAATACAGCCTTTGGATATATTATTCTTGGGAAGGTTGGATGTCAATCGATCGATTCATCGCCAACGTCACTTTTGACACTGTTCGACATGTAATTAAATTTTTTTTTTTTTTTTTACATTAAATGATACAATGAAAAATTTCTGGGAAATTGAAGAGGCTTCCGTCGTTTCTGATTTAAACCTCGACAACACCAAGGCGGAAGAAATGTTTCAGAAGGAGTATTACAGACAGACGGATGGGAGATATGTGGTTCCGATTCTGTTAAAATCGGACAGTCCTCCACCGCAAAATACTTACAACTTGGCCGAATCGCGAATGCGCAAGCTGGAAAAGCGTTTCGATAAGGATGCGACGTTGGCGACTAGTTATAGGGATTTTCTTCATGAATATGAAAGTCTTAGTCACATGAAACGCGTAGCACCCAACTCTGGGGCAAATTATCTTCCCCATCATACGGTAATCAATGGAAAAGTTAAAATTCGCGTTGTCTGCGAAGGCCTCCGATATGTCATTAAATGACATGCTATACAGCGGTCCAAAACTACAAACAGAAATACCATACATGATATTAAATTTTAGATTTCATAAATTTGTAGTTACTGCTGACATTTGTAAAATATACCGGCAAATTTTGATTATTCCCAATCATCGTAAATATCAGCACATCCTTTGGCGCGACTCCCCGAGTGAACCAATGAAAGATTACAAACTTCAAACCATAACCTACGGTTTAACGTCCTCCCCATTTTTGGCCATTTCGACTTTACGTCAATTGGCTAGGGATGAGAGGGAAAGCTAACCTGCCGCTTCAAGGGCGCTGTTAGAGAATTTTTATGTTGATGACTTGGCGACTGGGGCAGATTCCATTGAATCTGCTCGACACCTCAAGGAAGAAATTGTAGCCGTTTTAAAATAAGCCAAACTGGAGCTCAGCAAGTGGGCAAGCAATTGTTCAGAATTACTCGAGCATGATTCTGAATGTCAACAACAACAGTTGAATTTTAACAAAACTCAATCGAATGTTAAAATATTAGGTGTTTTTTGGAATCCCGAAGAGGATTATTTTTCTTATCACATCTCGATACCCAATTCGGCAGTATGTTCGAAGCGGAATATATTATCAACCCTTGCTCGGATATACGTTCCGCTAGGGTGGTTGTCTCCTGTGATCTTCACTGCAAAACGGATTATCCAAGAACTATGGAAATTGAACGTGGAATGGGACACTGAAGTACCACTCCACATCATGTCCACGTGGAACAACTTCCATTGCTATAACAGTTACTAATTCCACGATATAACCATACGAATCTAGATAGTCATTGTATCCTCGTAGGATTTTGCGATGCATCACAACTGGGTTATGAAGCTGTGACATATTTAGTTGTTCAAAACTATAATTCTAGCCACTTGCTGATGGCCAAATCCAAGGTTGCACCTTTAAAGTCATTAACAATCCCTAGATTAGAGTTGTGTGCAGCCGTGGTGCTTTCAAAACTTATAAAATATATATTGTCGTCAGTACATTTTGCCGTGCAAATTGAAAAGGTTATCCTCTTCACTGACTCGACAATTGTCTTATCTTGGCTTCAAACGCCACCACATTTATTAAAAACTTTCGTCGCAAACCGTGTTGTTCAGATCCTTGATAACACGCCAAAAGCAATTTGGAAGCATGTTATTTCAGAGGATAAGAGTGCTGACTATGGGTCCCGAGGTACCCTTCCTGCTCATTTTGTAGAACATCTATCATGGCTTTCGGGTCCACCATGGCTCCGAAATCCAGTTGAGGATTGGCCTTCGGCGAGGCTACCATTTATTCCAGCAAAGCGAATTGCCAGAAATTCAACCCCCTAGACCTACAGTTTTTAATGTCGAATTAAAATCATCTTCCATCATAGCGAAGTATTCTTCATTATCAAAATTAAAGAAAGTCATTGCATGGATCCTTAGGTTCAAAACAAATTGTCTTTCTAATGTTTCCAAAATGGCGAAATAGAGCATAGATCATGCGGCACTCACTCTTCAAGAACTGGACAACGCATTCATGAAGATTATAAAACTCGAAATGCAGGCTTATTTTCACAACGATATTATTCTGTTAAGCTCTGACAAAATGTGTTCTTCTGGCCTTCAAAAACTGAAACCTTTTATTGACCCTCACGGTATCCTGAGGGTGGGCGGTCAGCTAACGAATTCTGCACTCCCATCCGATAGTAAGCATCCCATTTTACTTCCTAAGTCTAGTCATTTGACCGGGTTGTTAATTGATTACTATCACCGTGCTTATCTTCACGTCGGACCGCGTACTCTCCAATTTCTTATTCAACGCAAACACTGGATTATGTCCGGACGTACCGTCATTCGATCTCAGTTATCAAAATGTGTCACATGCCACAAGTTTCGGGCCACTGCACATTCACCTATGATGGCGGATCTGCCGTCCTCTCGTGTTCAACCTATTCGTCACTTTTCTCGTGTAGGCGTCGATTTTGGTGGACCTTTTATGCTGAAGGATCATAAACGTCGCGGAGCAAAAACCACTAAGGCTTATTTATGTCTTTTTGTCTGCATGGCCACCAAAGCCTTGCACCTTGAGGTCGTGTCAGACCTCTCCACGGGTGCCTTTATCGCATCCCTAACCCGATTCATAAATCGACGGGGTTTGTGTTCCCAAGTCTTCAGTGACTGCGACACAAATTTTGTAGGAACAAAGCGATACCTAACTGGAGTAATTAAATATTTCTATTCTTCGCCACAACGTGAAGTAATTTCAGACTATCTTGCCCAAAAGCAAATCCTGTGGACATTTAATCCTCCCGCCAGTCCACACTTTGGTGGACTGTGGGAATCCGGAATTAAATCCGTCAAGCACCATTTGGTTCGAGTAGTGGGTGATACTTCCCTAACATTTGAGGAGTTTGCCACACTTCTTACTACCATTGAAGCTATTCTAAATTCACGCCCCCTTTGCCCCTTGTCGGTTGATCCAGAAAACGTCGACGCCCTTATCCCCGGCCATTTTCTGAGAGGAGGATTCCTCTTAGGACTTCCCGAATATGACCTGTCCGCTACTGGATTAAACCGTTTAAGTCGTTGGCAACACATACAAAAGATGTCTCAACACTTTTGGCGACGTTGGAATGTGGAGTATCTTAATACTCTACAACAACGTGCAAAATGGTTGAGAGACAGACCCAATTTAGAGATCGGTCAACTTGTGCTAGTAAAGGATGAACGTCTTCCCCCCATGCGCTGGGCTTTAGGGCGAATTGTTGCCGTACATCCGGGTAAAGATAATATCGTTCGCGTTGCAACTATTAAAACCACTAAAGGTATATTTGTCCGCCCAGCGGTTAAGCTTTGCCCCTTGCCTATAGAATAAGTCATCTGTTAATTCAATACTCAGCATTTTTTTTTATCATAGAGCTATCTATTACTTATATTTTACGTTTTTGTTTTCCTTTTGTTTCCTTTGATAAATATACAGAAGACAGCTGGTGTGCTTACGTCTCAAAATATATATATTTTTTAATAATATTCCTAATAATTTTTGATTAATAACATAGTATCTACCTACTAGATACTATCTACCTACCTACCAACCAAACAAAGTGTCGTGCCACTGTCATCTCCTAGATTATTAAAGATAATAACAGAAAAAGTTAAAGTGATCGATCCGTAAATTGCTGAAGTTACTAAATTCAATATCGCGCATCGACTGTGCCTATTTCCAATTCAAATTAGTGTATTTTTTCGGATTTATCAGCCGTTGAAAATCTCATTCACAGTGACTAAACGAAGAATATAAACATTCATAAAAATCTCTGAAACCCAAGTGAAAATTTAACTAACAACAGTGAAGTAGTGTATATACCACTACAGTGGAATACTCAACACAAAAAACAGTGTCTAAATTGTCCGATTAATAAAAATATAAACGTTATAAAGTTCGATACGGATCTCCGCTATTCATTTGACAACAAACAAACAAGTCAAGAAAGTTAGCCCAATTGCGGACTTTACAGCAGACAGGCGCATAACACTGAAAATAATTCTCATAAAAATTTAATAAGTCATACCTCTAAATTCAACATGAGTGAGTGCCGTGCCTGCCCAGAAAACATTCTCTCCGACGATTCTATGTTCGTTTGCTCAAAGTGCAAAGGGACATATCACCTCCACTGTGGTGGCGTGACAGAAAACACACATCGCCGCCTCACCAAAGAACGTCGCGCTCAGCAAAAATGCAAGCAGTGCATCAACTCGATGACGGGCAGTGATGGCAAACCATTGGAAGTACTATCCAATAAACAAAACAAGGATACCATAAAAAACTCGACCGATTTGAGTGTATATAACTCAAACGAGCTCCTTCAATCTCAAAATTCCATTATTAAACAAAATAATAAAATTCTGGAAACGATATCGAATATGAGTAAGCAATATGAAGATATACTCATAAGAGTTCATAATCTTGAAGAACAAAATGAAGAGCTAAAAAATAAAAACACTTAACTTGAAACCCGAATTGAATTTTTGGAAGGGCAAATGGATAGTATAGACCGTGCAAATAGGTCTAAAAACATTGAAGTTCGGGGAATCCCTGAACTAATGGGTGAGAACTTAAAAAATGTGTTCTATAACATTCATCAAACTACAAAGTCTAATGTTAATATAAACGAAGTTGAAGCAGCTTACCGAATTTCTCAAATAACTAATAAGGAACCTAAACCCATCATCTTCAAATTCAAAACTAACATGGACCGTGACCAATTTCTTTCCGATGTCAAAACCTACAACAAGCAAGCATCCAGTCCAGCCGATAAATTAAATACACAACAACTGGGGATTGCTGGCACTAGCTCGAAAATCTACGTTTCCGAACACCTGACTTTTCGAGCCAAACATCTATGGTACCTGGCCCGTAAGGCAACAAGAGACGACAAATTTAAATACGCGTGGATTAAACAAGGACGTGTATACTTGCGTAAGGATTTCGGAACGCCTGCAATACTCGTCAGTGAAACAAA
Source organism: Limnephilus rhombicus (assembly GCA_929108145.2). Classification (NCBI taxonomy): domain Eukaryota; kingdom Metazoa; phylum Arthropoda; class Insecta; order Trichoptera; family Limnephilidae; genus Limnephilus; species Limnephilus rhombicus. The sequence continues at coordinate 28,513,444 of OV815289.1, forward strand.
CAAAGATCGATTATTGTTATCATTACCCGAAATGCCATCAACAAACTAAATATAATGAACATCTGTTTGATAATATTAATATCCTCAACTATTATTTCTTTCTACATAATATTTACCCTCGTAACACGATCATTTATAAAATCAATATTACTCCAATGACTACCTCTTTGGAGCGAAATTCTTTTAATTTAATTCTTCATATTTTTGGCAAGCTTATGGATGTATGTCTCTCATTTTTAATTTTCTGTATACCACAATACTTTATGTTTTATTTTATTTATATGCTTATGTTTTATAATCTTTTTAAGCGTATGTTTTATTTTCTTTATATGCTTATGTTTATAATTTATATGCTTATGTTATACATTCGCAGCAACTATGAGTACATTTTGTACACCTATGCTTGTATTATAAATACTTTGTATGCTTATGTTAAATATCCACAACAACTTAATCCTTTTATCACTGGTATATTTTATATGCTTATGCTTATGTTTTATTTTCTTTGTATGCTTATGTTTTATAATCTTTTTAAGCTTATGTTTTATTTTCTTTTCAAACTTACATTCTATATTCTTTATGTGCTTATGTTTATAATTTATATGCTTATGTTATACATCCGCAGCGACTATAAGTACATTTTATACACCTATGCTTATATTATAAATACTTTATATGCTTATGTTAAATATTCGCAACAACTAAATCCTTATACCACTTATATACTTTTTATGCTAATGCTGATGTTTTATACTGTTTATAAGCTTATTTATTTATTTATTTATTTTTATTTATTTATTTATTTAACGCCCATAGGGCTTTTACATAGAATGTAGTACATTTTTTTAATTACAGTGAAAAGAATGGGTTTACAAAATACAATACACAATACAAGTAACATAATATTTGTTAAAAACAAAATATAGGTTACATAAAATATAAGCGTTAACAAAATACAGGTAACATAAAATATAAGAAACAAAATATAGTCCATAAAATATAGTAGTTGACATAAAGTAGGTAATTTTTAAAATTGTTGTTCTCATTAGTTTACGGGATAGGTAGAAATAAATAGTTGGCACATATGGCGTTTGAAGTTTGCTAAGTTCAAATTATTGTCAAATACATCCAGATTGTTTAAGTATTTGTTACCAAGACTATGCAAACGTTGTATTGGAGAATGTAAATCATAGTTCGAATGAGATGTACGTATATAAAATGTCAATGTTTGTCTAGTTGTTCGTGTAGGTACATGTAGATTTATTAATTGCAGAAGTTCACAACTGTCGAATTTAGAGTTTAATAATTTTAATAAAAAAGTTAGGTCGTTTATTTTTCGTCGGTTTTCTAATGTTGGAATATTTAAAGTATTCATTAACGACGGATAATTTATGTGCTCTAAAGGGATGTTCAGTTTAAAATTTACAAAACGTAGAAATTTTCTTTGAATTCTTTCAATAATAATAATAATAATAATAATAATAATGATTTATTGTCTTCATTTCTTAATAACAAATAGAGATAATGATATCCTCACTGGGATCTCCCGTGCTGAGGATTTCATTTACATTTTATAATTCAATTATAAGAATAATATGAATTGGACATAACATATATCATGTAGTATTTTTTTTTTAATAATTATAAAGTAAATAAGATAGTGTTTTTTTATAATTCAGTTCATTAGATTCGGTTTTAGTCTGTATTTGATTTCAGTATATTTTCTATTTCTGATCTCCCTATATTTAGTATCCAGCTTTTTATTTGAAATTTAAATGTTATAATGTTGAGGTTTTTGAGTGAGAGTGGTATTTTATTGTAGAGTTTAATGCCATAATATAAGAAGCTTTTTTGCCCAAATGTTGTGTTAGCAGTTACTTGTTGGATATGTTTTTGACCATGAGATCTAGTGTTTCTAATGTACGTGTCAGTTGTTATTTCTTGGGTTTTGTACTTATGAATGTAAATGAGTATAGTTTTAGAATATAGTTGTTTAATTGACATTATGTTAAGATTGTTGAAGATTTCGTCAGTGCTAGTTCTTACAGGAACTTTCAGTATAATTTTCATTATAGCTTTTTGAGTTTTAATAAGTGGATTTAGTATGTTTTTATTTGCACTGCCCCATCCGATAATACCGTATTCTAACAGTGATTGGCAGAGGGCCATGTAAATCTTGATTAAGTCTTTTTTAATAAGGACATTCCTGATAGATTTGAAAAAATAACTTAGGTTTTTAATTTTATTATTTAAATAGGTAATGTGTTCGGTCCATTTTAAGTTTCATTCACAGTTTTAAATAGTATGAATATGAATTTTATAGAAGGGCGACTAGACTATGGAGTTATATTCTATTAGGCTTCTAACAACTATGTTTTAATGTTTTATGTTTTATTTACAGTTTATTTTTTACATGCTTATATTTTATATTCTATATACGCTCGTATTATATATTATCTATACGCTTATACTATATTTTTGCAACAACTATTTGTATACCTTATATATCTATGTTTGTATTACATATACTATATATTCTTATATTATAAATTCACAACAACGAAATTCTTATTTCACAAAGCTAACACTATATGCTTATGCCATATATTCATTATGTGCTTATATTATATATTCACAACAACTTTATTTACAGTTTATATATTTATGCATATGTTATATATTTATATCAACTAAATGTTTATCTCATAAACGTACTAATGTCACTACAACTTGGTTGTTAATAATATATGCGAAACAAAAAACCAGAAAATGGAAGACATAGCAGATTTAATAGATAACACAACACCAATCCCATGTATATCTACCAATGATTCCGAAGTAGTACGTCAACTATTCTTTAATTCAACCCTTTCGATATTCTCTATGAACATAAGAAATATAAACAAAAATTTTGATGAACTCCTAATTCTCCTCACTGACCTTATCTCAGATTTTGATATAATTGTCTTGAGTGAATGCTGGATTCAAGAAAATTTCATCCCTAAAACGATAAGAAACTACAATCACTATAATACTCTACACAACCAAACTCAGAACGATGGAGTCATTGTATACATTAAAAATCACATCTCACACTCAGTAAAAGAGATCAAAATTAAATATGCAAACTGTCTACAAATTCAACTTGATAATCATATAACACTTCTTACAATGTACAGATCTCCGAATACACATAATATAACCCCATTCATACATTCACTGCATGAAATTTTATCAAACATTGAACGCTGCCAAAACACCTTTATAATTGGTGATCTTAACATAAATATAATTAATAAAATGCACCCTCAAGCAAATGATTACCTAAACGCACTAACTTTATTAGGATATTTTCCAGCCGTTACAGCACCAACTAGAGAATCAGATTCAAACACTAGCAATTGTATAGATCATGTATTTGTTAAGAGTGAACTAGACACCAAATCCATTGTCTATCAATCAACTATTACAGATCACTATTCAATCATCACTTCTCTCTCGCATAAAAATCACAAATCACTACAAAATACTTCCCCCCAAGAAAAGATCTCATATGAAACTCTCCTAAACAGTGTCTCTAAAGAAAACTGGGAACTTATCTATTCTTGTACCGACGTCACCTCTGCATGTGAATTATTTATAAATACCTTACGTAACCACTTAACCGATGCTACATCATACACAAAAAGTAAAAAAAAAAACGATCTGACACAAAACTCAAACCATGGATCACTGCAGGAATTCTCTACTGTATCCGAAAGCGCGATAAGATTCATAACTTCTGTAGAAAAAATCCACACGATTATGCATCTCTCTTATTCTACAAACGTTATAGAAATAACTGCAAAAAAAATAATTGACAGTGTTAAAAGAGATTGCTACCATAAACAAATCAGTGAAGCTAACGGTGATAATAAAAAATTTGGAATATCGTTAAAGATATAGCCAATATTAATAAAACCAATACACCCATTGTTAAGATTAATATCGAAGACCAAATATTACATGTCAACTCCGACCCCGAAAAAATTTCCGACCATTTCAATCAATTTTTCTCCAATATTGGATCTAACTTAGCAAAAAATATTTTAGACAGACACAACGTCTCAGACAAAGATCTTGCAAACAATATACCCCTCACTAATCTTAGCTATAACCCTTTCCACTTCACTCCCACTACTGACGCAGAAATTTTAGAACTAATCTCATCCCTTAAAAACAGTAACTCTGTAGGTATAGATCACATTTCAACAAAAATCATCAAACATATCCAAAAATATATAGCCTCACCTCTGAAACATATAATCAATCTAAGCTTTAAAACTGGTGTATTTCCTAACTCCTTAAAACAGGCCACAATAATCCCAATATTCAAATCAGGAGACAAACTATCTGTAAATAACTATCGACCGATATCTTTACTTAGCACAATATCTAAAATCATAGAAAAAGCGGCGAAGAATAGACTCTACAAGTTCCTTGAAGATAACAAAATATTATCGGACAACCAATATGGTTTCTGCAAAGGTAGGAGTACCTCAGATGCAATAGCCGCCCTCACAAAAATAGTTTCCTTTAATCTCGACCTTGGTCGAAAACCGCTTGCTGTTTTCCTCGATCTCTCAAAAGCATTTGATACGGTCTCTCATCCCTTACTGCTTAAAAAACTTCAACAGATCGGAATAACTGGGATACCCTACACATGGTTCGAAAACAACCTAACAAACCGAACTCAACAAACTCTTATCCACTCTGACAAAATAAATAAAAGCAAAAAATTATCCATGTCTTACGGTGTACCGCAAGGCAGTGTACTAGGACCAATCCTATTTCTTTTATACATCAACACACTATGTACCATGGATATTGAAGGTAAGATATTATCATTTGCTGACGATACAGTCTTAATATTCGAAGATGGAACATGGCAAGCAGTTATAAATAAAACTAATAATGGCCTAATAAAAGTGAGGCATTGGCTTGACACAAATCTCCTAACACTCAATATTGACAAAACACAATATATGACGTTTTCCATACGCAAACATAATTTTCCCATCAACTGCCCTAAACCAATAATTCACTCGTGTTCACTAAACATGCACCCACACCCACCCGGAACCCCACCTATTACAAATTGCACGTGTCCTACCCTTAAATCATCTAAGGAAGTCAAATATCTGGGCATAATCATAGATGACCAATTACGTTGGGAAGCACACATAAGTGGCACAGTTAAAAGACTCCGTAAGCTCTGCCATATATTCTGCTCTCTTAGATCCATCTTAGACCTAAAAACACTCAGAAGCGTATATTTTTCCCTTTTTCAATCCATTGCAACATAGGGTATTTTGGGATGGGGTGGTTGCACAGAATCCGCCATTAATCCAATAATTACAGTTCAAAATCTAATACTGAGAATCATATTTAAATGCCAACCTAACCACCCCTCTAATGTGCTATTTACTAAATTTAAGATCGTAGATATTCGCCAACTATTCACTAAGACAAGCCTATTCTACATACGGAAAAATAACCTACACTGGTGGCTCCACAACATCAAGCCAAAACCCGCTTTTCATCAAATCTGGGATGCGTGGTCCCAAAAACTAGAACCACATTCGCTCACCGACAATTTTGGTTCATTGCCCCCAAAATATACAATGCATTGAGCACCGATATAAAATCAAATATTACCATACCTCTTTTTACTATTCGTGTTCAAAATTGGATATTCGAAAGGGGACGAGATTTTTTTAAAGAATATATGACTTCCTAACCATTTTAAAAGAAAAGAAAATAATTAAATCAACTAAATAAAATATCATACTTGACAAACCTCCAGTAAAAATTTTAGCTTTCATAAAAAAAAAAAAATTATAGATTAACATATTTAAATACTTCTTAGTATTTTATATAGTTATATTTTAGTATTTTATTTTTTATATAGTATTTTATTTTTAACTTCTTTAAAACATTTTCTTTTTTATAATCCTTTATATATTTATATATATTTGTATATGTATATATATTTATATATGTGTGTTTGTATGTATTTATATGTATTTGTGTATGTATGTGCATATGTAACAAGATATATGCATACGTATGCATATATCTTGTTATATTTTACCTTAAATATTTTTATCTTTTTTCTTTATCTTGTTTCTAATATCTTATAATTTCTATTTCAAACCTATATTTTGTTCTAGTTCATACACTGTATAACTTATATCATGTATGATTACCTTAACACGGGCATTAGCCTAGTATGGTAATCAAGAAAAAAAAAACATAAAAGTGTATTTTCTAAAATTGTATGAAATAAAAAAAAAAAATAAATAAATAAAAAATAAAAAAAATAGTATTCAAGCTACTTTTGTTCTTATTTTTTTTATTGTTAATTTTGTTCCGAAATTAGGTGGGCGGAAAATGTTAACGCAACTATGTATACCTATCTATATACCTTGTTCCATATCTCTACCCATCCTTTTTTTACCACAATTACCTGTCACTACTGACAATATTACCTTCTGTACAACAATAAAATCAATATGTCAGTCAGTCTGTTAAAATAAACTGTGCAACGAACACCATTATTTTCTCAGTTTTATATAACATCGACCAGTTTATGGAAGCTTGTGCAGTGAGTGACTTAGTGCTCCCTCAGACCCATAATATTAAGCCGAACATCAACCATAAGGGGTAAGTCAGTTTCCTTCCCCATTCATCTGTTTACCATTCCCCATAGTTGTGTCAAAGTATTCACAAGCGTAACATTTTTTTTTAAATATATATTGATACAGTCCACTCCACGTGTTGCATTTGCGATACCAAATCGTAAGCTAAAATAATTAAGTGCAAGCGATTTTCACCTTACACAGGGCCGAAGCCCGATTAACCAAAATAAATTACTTGATTCTGTGCAAGTTTAGGCGAGCCGTCAAATTGACAAAAAAAAAATTAAAATAAAAACCTTAAATGATTATTATTATTTCACCAAGTGTTTGCAATTAAAGTTTTGTACGGCTATACCGGGCTTATAGATAATTTATATTTAAGAAATTTGTGCTGAATACTTTCAACGGAATCAGAGTTGATTTAAAAGTTAGCAACACAACAGAACAAATACATTCGACTAAACCTCGAACAAAGAAAAATTTAAGTTTTTTGGTGATAAATATATTTTAAATTATGCAGAATGAAGCAAACATTTTCAGTTTTTTATTTGTTAGTGTCTTGACGTATGAACGTCAAATAAATTTTAAAAAATATATCGCCACAATCACTTATTTCATTGACGGAGGACCAAATTGTCGATTTAACAATAATAGCTAAAATGTTAATTTTTTCCGAAAAATCTTCAGAGCAGAGTCGTTAGGTAGAATGCTGTTCTTGTTCGACCGGTATTACAATGGAAGGGGCTCCGAGGAACTAGCGTCATTGATATATTGATCTCTTCGACATAGTCGGCGAACACTCCGACCGCGTGCCCAAAATTTGTACATGATTGACTATTTTCACATGTAAACGGGTCGTTTCTACAACTCGTCCTTCGGTTCAGTTCTCGTCCTTCGGTTTCAGCTCGGTTGTGGAATGATTTGCCAGCCTCTGTATTTCCTCCCTCTTATAATATCCTGCCTTTCCTAAACGTACTCACAGCATCCCCTAGGGCCCTCTGGGCCTTCTGTGCGGAGCTAACGCAATCAATCATCCATTTTTTGACCCCAATCCAAAAAACTTGATTTTAACATAGAGACCTAAAATTTACATTTTGTACTCAGAGCACAACATAATATATCATCGAATGCATCATGCTCAAAACAAAAAAGGTTTTAGACTATTGAAAATGGGAGATGGGTGTGGATACCGCTGCCCCGGGAACACTTTATTGAATAACAAGCACTCCTGCCATAGGTAAGGTTTGTCTTGGTCTTGGCGGAGAATGATTTTTCCAGCCTACAGTGTGGCGGACCGGATCGGAAGAGATTGGTTGAGAGGGCTATGTGTGGAGCTAACGTTACAAAAATGAAAATCATCGGAAAAGCGCCCATGTGTATAAATACGGTGTAAAGTCAGGAGGAGTATTTCACTACAGAGGCGAAAGGCGAGGACTGTAGGGGATTTAATTTATGAAAGAGGAAGAAAAATTGTCTGCAGTTCTTTCCTCATGCGAACCAACTTATACCGATGCGAATTGAAGAAACGATCCGTTCCCATGGAGCCAACTTCAACTGTGAATGGGTGTCTGCAGAATTTTACGCCCGTACCATGGGGCACTAAGAATCAGTGCTGCCAGCTCTGTTGATCAGGCTCCTTTAAAATACCTGTAGCGTGTCTAAATTGCGTCCGTGCTTTATATATGGCAATCGGTCTGTGGAAAACTAATTGTCAATCGGACGGCTCGCCATAGTTTGCACAGAATTAAGATGATTTTTTATACATATTGGGGGTTGGCACCAGAGGTAGCTTTTCAATAAAATTGTAGAACCTACGTAAGGGATAGGGTTACCATCTAGTTATGACTGGTTGAGGGAGGTCTTTATTCTCTCAAGCTAGAATCTCTCGACCCACCGCCTTGCACTGCAGTTGGAGGGATGGAATCATACGTCCGTCACTCCTGGACACAAGGGCGGATTTAGGGGGGGGCACGGAGGCACGTGCCCCCCCCCCAGACGGTGTTTTTGTGTACTGTGGAGATTCCATCACAGTGCATACTTAGAAGCCAAAACTGTATTATTTTAAACATTTCATTTTTCTATTGTTTTGACACTATAATAAACCTTCTTAAACATACTTGAACTTGTAGAAATAAAAATTTATTTTATTCAAATTTATTTCTAACAGTAATTGTTGATTTTTTTGCCCGTCCGCCTCTTGTGCCCCCCCCCCCCCCCCCCCCCAGAAAAAAATCCTGGATCCGCCCTTGCCTAGACACACTAACCGCCAGATTCCTACCCACCCGTATTACCTATATCCTTCCCAGAACTTTCTTTCTTTCCTTCCAATAAAAAAATCCACCACACAGCATCCCCTAAAATGACATTGGTCTTGCGGAAATTTAATTTTCTTAGGGCCTCCTGGTGTGGAGCTAATGTAAAAAAGCTTGTCACGATTGGCGGGTCAATTATGTTTGCGAAACTGGAGTCCTCCTACTGTGATGAATTGCATTGATCAACAGTGAAAATTAGAAAATATCGTAGCTTCCCACTTTAATTTAACCTTTCCTGGTCTGTAATGCGTAAATACTACACATTGCTTCTAATAACTTTTATTTCTCTATAAATATAATGAATTCTGGAATCAGATTTTAGGTATTCCTACGTTATACATTTACACACTGAATTAAAAAATAATATTTTAAATAATTAGCAAATTTAATTCAAAATCAGAGATATTTTGTTAAATATCGGGAATAAACCACAAATACAATCAACCGTGTGCCAGTGTGGACCGTGATACGCGAAGAGTGTGCGGGGGGAGATGACACGCTATGTGACGTCTCGCTCTACTTTGCTATACGGGAACACGAGAAACAGAGACCGCCGTGTTGTGTTTCGACCGTCGATACCTACGACCGCGTAGTAGCTAAACATACATAGCTGTATGTATGTATTGGGTAGCAGCCCAGCGCCTCAGTCGTTCGCGGGCAATCCTTTGAGATGGTCTCGCCCGTTTTTTGAGCAACGGACGATGGTTTTTTCATGTTTTCAGCAATTAAATTACAATTATTATCACTTGTAACACAAATTACGAAAAACAAAAGCGATTAGCTATGAATGTTCATATATTTCCGATATAAAATCGATGATTTTAACACGTGAATTGATTACACAGCACCGGAGCGCGCGTATTTTTTTAGCACAGTAAGGGAAAGGTTAAAAAGAAAATATCAATTACTTATAAAACGGACACATCTACGACATCTATCGGATCAGAGTAAAGTGAATTCATATTTACGGTAGGGATCTATAATTAGACAAAGTGAGACGAGTATTGATTAAAAAATCACAGATGGTATCAATAAATAATCAGAGACAGGGACTTTCCAATTTATTTTAGGCCGTGATATCTTGACAGCCAATTGGATTGCAGCAAAGACAATAAAATATTGAACGAACCAATTAATAAACAGGAGGGCGTACACCAGCGGGGAACAAAGGACCGACCTTTGGACTCGGTAATTAAGAAGGTAATTAATTATCCTTTCGTTTTCATCGGACCAAGAGGTGAATAAACTCCATGGGAAAGAATAGTCGATTCAAGGACGTAAGTACGATGAACCCGAGAAATGTTATGGATAACAAGTAAATTTCAGAGATCGTTAACCTTAGTTCTCGAATGCATTAAAGCATATTAGGTGCGAAAAAAAACACTTGGATAACGATGGAAAAATTTTAGCAATAATATATTGAGTAGAAAACGCAGGGATCGAGAGGCACGTCTGCGGGAGATTTCCATCTATAAAACGATTGTTTGTGACGACCGGAGATGATCGATTCGAGGGAAAACGTGCTAAAGGGAATGGAAATGTTGAAAAAACAATGGAAAATTATTGTTATCAATTCTAGACGGAGCGAGGATATTACGATGAAAGATTTAGGGAGAAAACGTCAAAAAAAATGAGAGTTTTAAAGAGAGTGCGAGGGTACATTTCAGAGGCTTAGTGCAGTAACAAGTGTTAGAGAGGAAAATAGAGTACAGTACGGGGGGGAGTGGAAAATGCTGAAAACATTGCGATAGAAAAACTCAGGAAAAGGAGTCATTTTACGTTATTAAAATGGAGATTATAGTGTAACATAGTACGCGATTGTAGTGAAAAATGAGACATTACAATGGTTGTCGATCTCAGATGTATTTTGTTGTGATAAACAAGGAATATTCGAACATGAAAATTGTTTAGATAAGGGCAATTAGTCGTTAAAAGAGCTATAAAAATTATCATGGGTCTTACGAAATATTTAGATTATAGAATTCTCATAAAAGTTAACGACACTGAAATAAAAAAGGATTTATTGCCAGGTGGGTACAGAAATTAACGTATACAACTGTCAAAGCATATGGTTTATGGGATTTTGGGTAGGAACGAGACGGAATTTGTGGGACGATCTCTATGAAGCAATAAAAATGACAGGAATTTAAGGGCCGAAGTGGGGTATCTCCTATAAAAATGTTAAAAATGATATATTTATTAATAACAAATAGAAAATGAAATTTTCCAAGAGGCAGCAAACATCAAAAAACGATATGGTTATATCAGGGGAGTACAGGGAAGCGAGGGGAGAGAAGATACGACAGAGAAAAACAAAGGAAATCTTAGATTAACAGTGAATAAAATAAATACGGCTTGAAATATAAAAATCTATAGAGATATGAACAATAGCGTAAGAATAAATAAGGAAATTCATGGAAAGAGTGTCGTGAATAAAAGAAAATTCGAGAAAAAATGGAAAATTCAAATATACGACGTAAATAGAGAAAATTCGGTTTTAAATGGAAAGGTTCATATAGAATACAGAAAAACTCGAGGAAAAATAATAAAATAAAAATGAACAATTTGCGAGAAAGACTTCGACATGAAGATATCTCTGATAGGCGAATTTGGGGACAGATTTGGAACATATGGTAGATGCCGTACGCATGGACATGTTACGAAATAGATGAAAATAGAACTTTGAAATTATTAAATTCAAGCTAATTTTGTATGAACACCAGGACAAAGGAAGTTGGGCGATTAAACATGGATCTTACTAAATCCGGATCTTGTAAGTATGGAAGTACGAGACAGAAGTCAAAGTATCAAACGCGGAAGGGATTAAGGGACCGCATTCGACAATAATGAGGAGGTTTCAAGAAATTACGAGTTGATAGAAATTAGATTGGTTTATTACAGGAGATTCAGATACGCTCTTTTGGACCTGAGAGGGGTATGAAAGACTAGACAAATGGCAGTTGGGGAGAGTCTACGGTCGTGGTCGAAAAGGTTGAAAGTTCGGGAGACGTGACGAAACGGTTGGTAATTTAAAAGTTGAAAAGTTCTAAGTGATAATTATTATGATACTTAGGAAAATTTTCACATTCTAGCCAGTGATCTACAAAAAAAAAATACTTTGCAGTTAGAGTCAGTGGAAATAAAAATAAAGTCAACGCATTAATTACTTGTGAAAAATAAAAGTGCTCGTGATAAATACAATTTGTTTTAGTGGAAAATTCGGATTTTATAATCACTAAATATCGTATTTTTAAACTTAGAAATTTTGCGTCTAATATTAGTGCAATAAATAACTGAAGTGATGTGATAATTAAGTGTGAAGAAGTTATAATTAAATACGTGTGTTCAATCTAAATGGAAAGTGTTCTAACAAATAATAAATATTTAAATTAATTAACTTAAATAATAATAATAAAACAAAATAATATTTTATTATTTTTTGGGTTGCGATTGGATACATAATTTTTGGTACAAACGTCTAACTACTTTACATCCTCTTTTTGCAAAAAATCTTTCAAAACTTGTCAAACAACCTCAAAATTTTCCTAATTTTCTAACTAAGGGCATTACTTATATGTTACCTAAAAGCGAAAATATTAATAATCCCTCTCAATATAGACCCATTACATGTCTACCGACAATATACAAAATTTTAACCTCTTGCTTGACAGATTTAATATATACTCATTTGGATGAAAAAAATATTTTATCTGAACAACAAAAAGGTTGTCGCAGAAAACATATGGGATGTGAAGAACAATTAGTTATTGATTCTGTAATTTTAAAACAAATTCAAAATCAAAAGCGTAATTTACATACTTGTTATATAGATTATCAAAAAGCTTTTGATAGTGTCCCGCACTCGTGGCTAATAAAAATATTAAAAATATATAAAGTTAACCCAATTATAATTAGCTTTTTGAAAAATATTATGTCCTTTTGGAATACAGATTTACTAGTAAATTTAAAAGGTAAGAAAATAGTAGTACCGGGCATTTCAATAAAAAGAGGGATTTTTCAAGGAGACTCATTGAGTCCTCTTTGGTTTTGCTTAGCATTGAATCCTATGTCTAAAATGTTAATTAAAAGCAAGTTTGGAATAAAAATTAAGGGTAATACAAGAGAGAGTAGTATAGTTTCACATCTATTATATATGGATGATATAAAATTATTTTCAAACTCTGAATCAAATTTAGAAAAAATGATTAAGGTAGTTAAAATTTTTTCAGATGATATTAAAATGACTTTTGGTTTAGATAAATGTAAAACGATCCATATAGAGAAAGGCAAAATTGTAGATGGAGACGAGGGTATATTTAGAAATTTCAAAATTAAAAGTATGAAAGGGGGTGAGGTTTATAAATATTTAGGATACCCGCAATCGAATAGATTAGATCACACTAGTATTAAAAATGATATTAGGATTAAATTTCAAACTAGGATCAGAAAAATTTTAAAATGCAATCTATCTGCTAAAAATTTAGTAAAAGCAATAAATACTTGGGCAATACCTTTATTAACGTACTCATTTGGCATAATTAAATGGTCCAATACAGATTTAGATAGTTTAGAACGATTAATTAGAACTACGTTAACAAAGTTTAATTGCCATCATCCAAATTCAGCTATAGAACGAATTAATTTACCTAGAAATTTAGGAGGTAGAGGTATAGTCAAAATAACATCTTTGAAACACAATCAGGTAGAAATGCTTAGAAATTTTTTCCATAGGAAAGCTAATAGCTCAGAAATGCACAAAATAATTTGTAAGGCAGATAGAAACATTACACCTTTAAATTTATATGACGAGAATGCCAACATTCTTATAAATACTAACCAGGAATTATTAGATTCCTGGTCAAATAAAATTATTCATGCAAAACACTTCAATTATCTCAACCAAACGTATGTTGACAAACTTTCGTCAAACAAATGGTTGAGTATTGGAGAGTTGAGCGCAGAAATAGAAGGATTTATGCTTGCCATTCAAGATAGAGTCATTAATACTAAAAATTATAGGAAGCATATAATCAAAGATATAAATCAAATTGATGATTTATGTAGAAAATGTTTGGCTTTTCCGGAAACTATAGAACATATTATATCGGGATGTTCTATATTAGCGCCGTCCGAGTATACATTTAGGCACAATCAGGTTTTAAAAATAATCCACCAAAGTTTGGTAATTAAACATAACTTGATTGACTGCCGTAATATAGTACCATATTATGAATATGAACCAAATTCATTTTTAGAAAATGAATTTTATAAAATATATTATGATAAAACTATACTAACAGACAGAACAATTAGTCATAATAGACCTGATATAGTTTTACATGACAAAATTAAAAAAATAACTTATATCATTGATGTAGCTATTCCAAATTCCTGTAATATTCAAAAAACTGTTTCTGAAAAAATTAGAAAATACACAGATTTAGGAAATGAGATTAAAAGAATTTGGCATTCTCGGAATATAAAAATATTACCATTTGTTATTTCGGCTACTGGCATTATACCTAGGTCTCTGATTCAAAATTTAGGCGTATTAGATTTGTCAAAGAATTTATATATAAAGATGCAAAAATCGGTAATTTTAAATACATGTAGGATTACAAAAGATTTTTTAAATATTTATATTGAGGGATCAGTAGGATTTATAGGTTCAATTAGGAATTCCACAGAGCCGAACCCTCTGATATGAAAATATCTGGAGTCGGTGAATTATTTTCCCATCTGGTCTCTGGTAGGTTGACATGTTGTTCTTGTATTGTTTTGTAATTGTAATACATATAGTGCAATTGCATAACGTGGATTGACCAGATGATCATTTGGGAAGTGTGTGAAAGGGTTTAGTTTTTCCTGTGGGGAAAATTAAACCCGGACATTTAAATCTGGTGCGTAAATACATAAAAGTTCGGAGGGATAAAAATTTAATTTAACAACAATTTATCATCTCTAAATTAATCGTGAAGTAACTATCATTTAGAGTGTTATTTAACCAACGAGTTCTGAAATAAAATACAGTTTAGAATGATAGAGTTTATACATCATTTTAATTAATCAGATTAAATGAAAAAAAAAAAAATTTTTGAAGTCAAAAAATTTATTTAAAATTAGGAAAATAAAAATTAATTTAGGAAAATTGCAGCAAGGTTTTACCGTGTATTTCCCGGTCGGTAAAACCTGGTACGGGTAAGTTTTCCAATTACATAAAAGTTTACAGATTCCAAGGAGAAAGCGGAATGCAGCAAACATTGGTATTTGAATTAATTATTATAATAAAATATTACTCGCTTAATATGTGATATGTAACTATATTAAAATATTATAAATATAATAAGTATATTTTATATATATATAATTTTATTGTTCCCAAGAAAAATTTTTATCAAAAAGAAAAACACTTATATAAAAAGAGGAAAAAAGGTATCGATTCCTACCTCTGAATTCATCAATAACTATTAAAAGTAGTTATGTGTGATAAATTTACAAATCAATATTTTATATTTAATTTTATATATGTATTAATATAATTTCAGAAAATCCAGAGCATTTGAAATAAGTTATGATATTAGAAATTATTTCAATCATAATATAATTATACATACCAGTATATTATTATAAATTATTTATTGAGACAAAGTATATAAAAATGAATAAATATGTATACGTAATCGGGGATCAGACTAGACAATTGCGCTAAGTACATCATTATCAAACAAAGAAAAAAAAATTAGAGCCATCTCACACGTCGTCGGGAATGTCTAAAGTAAACACATCATACGCTTTGAATCTAGGTCACGAGGACGTCGGGAATGTTTACAACTCAAATTGTTTACAAAATAAGTCGGTCACTGGGGCACTAGTTCGAATACGGTAAAAAGGAGAAAAAAATGACCTTGATTAGTGGATATCGTACTTAGGTATTAGCTTCTAGGAACGGGATAAAATTATTATATTGCGCAATTATTAGAAACAAAAAGAAAAAAAAAATTAAACAATATCTTTAATTTGAACGTAAAGAGATATCTATCAAACTAAACAATTGAAAATAAACAGATTTATTATAGCAAATCAAAAAAGATGTATTGAAGGTTTACATGAAACAGTTGGTAAATCACGGGATAGCTTAATAAGGTGTATTGACGATTTATATGAGGCAGTTGAAAATCACGGGATAGCTTAATAAGGGGTAATGAGGATTTACATGAATCAATTGAGAATCACGGGATAGTAAGGAGGGGAGGGAAAGAAAAAAAAATACAGTTCAACCAATAGAAGGCAGTGGTCGCTTCTTTAACATTAACCAAACCAAACCATAGAGATGACGGATCTCTCAAACAAAACCGTCAACAAAACCAAACAAAAGCTTGGAGTTTTGGCGAATCTCCAGAACACATCGCCAGATAAGATCTTAATATATTAGTATCTATTTATATCCCCCACTATTCTTACGTATGTATTCGGTATCAATCTGAGAATTTCGCAGAATTTGATGGGCGAGATCCGAGCTTGGAATGCGATGCAAGTAGTTTCGTATTGCAAGTTATAAACCTTCCCAAAACGTATGTTTACATATATATCTTTTTATGTACTGTTCATTGAATGAAACGAACTCACTTACAATTAGTGCTTTAGGCCTGTCGGGTCACTCTCGTCTCATTTCTTGAACATGGAGGGAGGATTCACGACCCGTAACTCCACACAAACCCGTGAGTATATGATTGCATATAGGACGAAACCGGTTCGCCCTAAGTAAATAGTAAACTTTGGAGGAGTAGGAATTTGGGGGTATCTGGGCTCGGGGGAAGACCTGAAGGCAGTGCATGATGGCGAAGGAAGGTTCGGTTGGGACGCGATAACTTAGGTATCAATCAATCGAACCGTGCCAAAAGACTGTGCGAATTTAGGGTTGACACCTGATCACCTTGCTTACTTGATGGAGGCAGGAGCCAAATTTTGCCAGAAAGGGTTATTCTGAGTTCGTCAAATATGCAATTAACTAATTACATTAACCTACTAAATCCATCTTTATATGTACCTTATAGCAGCTGAATCAAAATGGAGGGGCGCCCAGCAGATACAAGATACAATCATAATCAAATTTACTAACATTTAACCCTTTGAGTTATATTTATTTATCTGTTCAATTAGTCATGTGTAGTTTCGATTAGTATTGTTTATTCATGAATTCATTAGGATCTAGGGAATCATAATAAACGTCAAAGGGAAGTTAGCTCATTTAGAGAAATTACTTAAGGTTAGATTTGCAAGAGAGAGACCAATACAGTTTGAAATTCAACGCTCCGTTTAGAATCAAGAGGGTTACCACAAAAATGAAAGTAATTAAAGTCCTATATCATAAATCAAAAAATTACACAACGTTTGATGGAGTTTAATTACAACCTAAATACGAAAATATTTACGTTCAAAGTCGTAAATAACGTATTTATTAGTTAAGTACATATATCTCTAAAGGTATGTAGTACAAGGGAGCTTTAAGTAGCTTTCTGTAGTTATCAGAGGAAATAAGGGTCCAATTTTCATAAAGGCTTGTGTTTTTTTTTTTTGTTAGTTTTTATTCCAGTAAAAAAGAAAATAACATTTTCACTTACTTAACTAGAATATTACATAGATTTTACATTTCATAACCTTACATTACATTAGATTGCAATACTAACATTTACATGATATTATATTACCATACGATATTATTCACTATCACTACTTTGTTTTTTGTGAATAAACATGAACAATTTTTTTTTGAATTTGCACACACTTTTTTCGTTTTTGATATCATCTGGAAGGCAATTATATATATTGCCCCCCTCGTAATTAATTGATTGTTTACCGTAGTTAGTATGAATGGTGTTTAAACGTATGTTATCGTGTTGTCGTGTAAAATGTTTGTGTACTTGGGACGTTTTAATGAATTCTGTGTTTGTATGTATGAGTTTATTATTTATTTTGTATGTAAGGACACATATATTGTACTCGTATAGTTTTCTTAATGTTAGCAGTTTTGTTTCCAAATATAATTTTTTTGTGGATGTTTTGGATTCGTAGTGAAATAGTTTTTTGATTATCTTATTTTGAATTACCTGTAATTCATTGATGTATGTTTCATACGCATTTCCCCAGATTTCAATCAAGTAATTTAGGTGTGAGTGTACGAGACTATAGTATAAACTTTTTTTTAATTTAATTGGTAATAGATAAGATAACCGGCTAAAAACGCTAATTAAGGGTGTGATTTTATCTTTTACATTTTGAATGTGTTGTTTAAAAGTTAAATGCTTATCGATGCACAGCCCAAGATATTTTTCCTGTTTTAGCATTTGCAAATCGTTATTTTCAATTTTTAATGGTACATGTGGAGGAATTAATTTACGGTTTGAACTTAAAATCATGTATTCTGTTTTTTTTATATTCATTGTTAGGATATTTGATTGGAGCCAACCGCAAATTCTTTCTAGGTCACTTTGTGCATTTTCTAGTAGTATGTTTAGATCTTTACCCCAGTAGAATATTGCAGTATCATCTGCATATAAGAAAATTTCACCGTTTAATTTTAATTGAGAAATATCATTGATATAAATTTGGAATAGTAGTGGCCCTAGTATGGATCCTTGCGGAACTCCATAGTTTATTGGAAGGTGCTTACTATTTTGATTGTTAATGCTTACGAATTGCTTTCTATTGCTAAGATATGATTTGAATAGATTAAGAGCAGGACCAACTACACCAAGTTTCTCGAGTTTCTTGAGAAGTATATCATGGCTTACCGTATCAAAGGCTTTTTGAAGGTCAAATAGTATAGATAAGATATAATTTCCACCATCAATACCACTCCTAAGTTTACTGATTAAGTCGTTTATTGCCGCAAGTGTGTTAGATTTTTTTCTAAAGCCATACTGTTTTTTATAAAAGAATGATTTTTTTAATAGGAAATTGTTTAATCTTTCGTAGAATACACGTTCAAAATTTTTTGATAAGATTGGTAAGATTAAGATGGGCCTGTAATTTGAGGTATTTGTTTTGGACCCACCTTTGTGAATTGGTATCACCTTAGCAATTTTACAGCTGTCTGGAAAAATTCCCTCTTTAAAACATTGGTTAATCAATTTTGATAATATAGGAACCAATTCCGTTGAGAGACTTAGCACTGTTTTGTATTTGAGTTTATCGTAACCGGCACTCGCATTTGATTTCAATGATTTTAATATTTTGCTTATTTCTAATTCTGTTGTTGGTTGAAGATATAAAGATTCTATACTATCGTATACTAATGTTATTTCATTGGCCGGTTTGTTTACGACATTGTTATGTATATTATTAGCTAAGGAGAAGCCAATGTTGCAAAAAAAATTGTTAAAGTGGTCGCATATCTCTTCATTGTTAGTGATTATTTCATCATTAATTATTAATTTAGTACAAAAATTATTCGAAGTATTAGACTGATTTTTAAGAATGTTATTCATTAACTTCCAAGTTTTTTTACTGTTATTTTCGCATTTTTTAAAAAGATCACTGTAGTGTCTTTGTTTTAAGTTTCGTTTTTCTGTAGTAATGTTATTTCTTACTTTTAGGAATTCTGCTTTCAATAATGTGTTATTGGGTTGTTTTTTTAATTTCAGATGCAATTTATTTCTTTTGTTGATCAATTTTATAAGGTCTTTGGTTATCCAGTCTGGATTATTTATATTTTTTGTTTTAATTTTAGTGGTGCTGTTAGAATTAATTTTATTTGTGAGGTAGTTTACAAGATTATCATAATTTAATACCGAATCATTATTCATATTAAGATTAAAAGGATTTTGGATGACATCGTTCTTTAGATTATCAAGATTAATATGTGTATATTTTTGGGATGATTTTAAGGATGTACTCTTAATATATGTGTGAATTACATCAAGGAGTAGTATATTATGATCTGATATAGAATTATCACAGTTCGTTAGTGAGTATGATAGTTTTGTATCGGTAAGTATATGATCTATTATTGTGTTCGTATTTTCTGTGATGCGTGTGGCGTGATTTTTGTTTATTTTGTTCAAAATATTGTAATTGTTCAATCTAATTGTATTTGTATATTTACAAGTTTGTGTATTGGTTTTGTCGAGCAGATTTATGTTGAAGTCTCCAAATACAATACCTCTTTTGTATGATTCTAGATGAGAGGATAGTGTCTCCAGGAAGTCTTTGTAAACAGTATTTGGTTTTTTATACACTAGGCCTATTTTTAGATTAAGCTTGTTTACATGAAGCCATAGAAAATTATTGTCGGAGTCGCACGTGTTATTAATCACATCGTATTCTAAGGAATCTTTTATGAAAAATGGAGACTCCGCCACCAGCTCCCTGCGGCCGGCAGGATGCTTCGTGTTTGTATCCTTCTAAGTTGATGTACTTTAGGTCCGCTTCTTTGAGCCAGGTCTCACACAAGAGGATGATGTTGAAGTTTGAGATTGTAGATTTCAGTAGGCATTTAATATCATCGAGTTTACCTTTCAGGCTTCTCACATTTAGGTACATAAAAGAGAGTGAGGTTTGTCCTTTTGATGTAGTTGGATGTTTGTGGCATAATATTTTTTTTATTCTGATGTGTTTTTTCAGTTTTTCTGAAGAAATATTTTTATTAACAGATAAGGAGGTCTCGATGGAAGGTTGTTTACTTATTGCATTATTCATAAAAAAATTCTTTGATTTTCCGGATAAAGTGGGTTCCTGTCTTTTATCTGATTGAGATTAGGACCATTTTCCCAGTATTTTCTTTTCATCATATCGATTATATTTAATCTTACTAATCCCATAGATTTTGAAATGTTATAATTATTCATTCGGTCATAAAATATTGGCCCAATGAATTCACAGTTAGTTTTAAATAGAGCAGTATTTGATTGTATTTCAGTGTTAAGTTTATAAACATTCAAGTGATTATTTTTTGGTACAGAGTGTACAATGACATTTGTATTTTGGAGATTATGTAGAAGATAGTACAGATGGCTAATTATATTCTTTGGTGATTTTTCATTACTGCCGGTAAATATAATAACTACATCTTTTTTAGTAAAGTTTTTACAAGATTGTACTATGGTTGAAGTGTATTTGTCTATTGTGGCACCCGGATATATGTAGCTGTGGCATTCTACATTGTTGGTGCTTCTTTCAATGGTTCTTCGCATTTGCCTCGCTCCTTCCTCCCCGTCTCCAAATATGAGAACTTTAGGTTTTTTTTCCGGTGATGGTGTATTATTCAGAATATTCTCATTGTTTAATGGAAGTGATTTATTTCCAGGATCCGCTGTTTGTTGGAGTAAGTTCATATTTTCAGGTGATGGCTGCTTCGGTTGGTTTAGTACTTCAGCATACGATTTTGATTCCATTTTAGTTTTAAAATCTTCAATGTTTTGATCAATTTTGAATAACGATTGATAAACCTTTTCTAGTCCATCGCCTTTATTAAATTCTTGGACCATGGCCTCAAGATGTTTTAACATTTCGCCCATTGCCTCAGTAAGGGAGGTCTTTTGTTCTTTGGATAAAATATTTGAGGTGAGTGTTTTGCTGAAATTTTTTACCAGATCTTTTGCGATCTTCAGCCTTTCCTCTGGTAATATTGAAGCCATTTTAATTTTTTTTATGATTAATATTACAATGAAAAATAATTATTTTTTGTTTATGAAAACTATTTCCAGATAATAAGAGTTTTTAAGAATATATTATGGAATTTTCTTTTACAGATTATGTATTCACTATCACCATCTATTGACTAGTAGCGTAACTCGTTATTTATTTTTCATTTAGTGACTGCAGGCATTTATCGCCATCTATGGACAGGTAGCGGTAAGTATTCGTTATAATTTTGTTAATTCAATATAGGTACATATTCACTGCCATCTATGAAGAAGTAGCATAAGTGAACTAAATGTAGGTAGTAACTTCAATTTTGTTAAAACCTTCGTTGTTTGTCTTTTTTAAAAATGAGTTTCTTGTTTAAAATAGTTCAGTACATACAGATTTTTTTGCTCCAGAGTACAGCAGGGTTATGATGCCACTCTTACACACGTTTTTATGGATTAAAATGTACTTTTTTCACTTTATTACACTATTTAACCCGGAGCAAAAAATAAACTTGACGTCTGCTTTTGACAGTTGTTTTGACAGTGTGACGTAGGGGAGGAATTTTTCCATCCCTACCACACATATGCAAAGCCTTAAGAATTTAAATATCGATCAGAGCCAAGAGAAAACGAAAAATTTACGACTGGTGCCAAGTGCCCAGGAGTAAATAAAATACAGACAAATATAAGGATAAAATAAAATACAACGAAAAAGAGAAAATATCACACTACTAAGAACCTATGTATTTATAAGTAATTTTAATATTCATTTGTGCTAAAAACTATAAAAAATATGGTCAGAATCGACTGCACTAAATGTCACTTGAGGTAATCCAACCGCTTTACCGCCCTGGTATAAGTAACAGATGGTTACTCCTTCAGGGCTCTCATAAGGACTCTATTTTTTTTAATAAACGAAGCTACTTATGATGCACGAAGCTAAACCCTCAAATGTCCCTGTAAAACAGGAGTTAGTCTGAAAATGCGGTGATGGGTTAGTGTAATGAATGATGAACATAACATGAGATAAATACAGAGAATATTATTAATATTATTTTATAAAAGTTTGCAGAAAAATGTAAGAAAAAACAATGCGATCACTCAAAACAATGGAAAAATAATAACTGTAAAAATATTAAGATTACAAGTAAAGTCACCTGAAAGATACAAAGACTGAGGTGGAGTAGACAATGCAAAATATATAAAGTTCTAGGAACTTTGCTCAACCAAAATCAACATAACTAGAATGATACACAGCGATATCACAATAAAAGACAAAATAAGAAAAAAAAAACAAAAATTTCTTTTCACACAAAATTTAAATTTAAATAACAAAAAGTGATACACAAAGATCACAAAAAAGAAATATATTACATACCTAAACTTGAAAGGAGGATCAAGGACGACCATAATCGGTCATCCTGACTTGTATATCAATAGCGGCTCGCTGTGCAGGACAGTTTCTATCACCCGTGGGGTGATCATCTTTTTTTTAAAACGTCTGCAAGTAGCACAGACAGCGGCCTCTGCCTTTTCGGGGCAATCCTCATAATCGTGACCACTTTCGGCACAATGACGACACGTAATTACTCTAAAGTCTTGCTTGCATGGCCATACAGGTGACACTTGAAACATCTGATGGCTCCAATAAAATCGCGAACGCGACAGGCGTTCCACCCAAGAAAGCAATGACCGCTATCCACTAGAATCTTCCTAACTTCAGGATGAACGGTAACCACCATATTCATATTAGGTTGGCCACGTTTCCCAAAGAGTAAAACGCGCCGCATCGTTCTCAAATGATCCTCCCTTGTAATAATAGATTTACCCTCAATATTATTAACAAAAAATTCTTTGAAATGTTCGGGGTCACCGGAAATATCGCAGCTGGGAACATAATACAATTTTAGGTAGTCTGCCAAGAGGCTGTACTACCTTGATGCCAGAAGCACTTAATTTTTCAGTGTTCTTTTTAATATTATCCAGACCAACAGTATTAGATGTCTGCAGGAGAATTCCTGCACCTTTTATTTTTCTCGAACGGACAATCTGAAAGCCATCAGTAGCTGGGTTCAGAACGGACGTGATGATCTTCTTAGTTCCATCGGAAGTTTTACCTTCCGGAATACTGGGGTACAGGAGTACAGTGGGCTATAAAGGAACTTTTTGTCGCTCAACTCCACCATAAACCAATTTAGCGGATCGGTCTCCAGCCACAATTCCAGCGTACGATCTCACTGGTTGTGATGTCACACCGGAGTCCATTACACCCGGTATAGATGCCTGTGCAGCTATAATTTGGTCAACTTTATTAGACATTTCAGCCTGTGCATACATCATTTCATCAATAGTGGCACTTCGAGATTTTACACTATTCAAGTCTAAAGCGAGCGAGGTGAAATCAGACATCAAACAGGCCACGATCTTCATAATTTCTGAGAAAATTCTAAATTCAGTTCAGAATCAATTTTCATTTTACGTATGTAACTTCTCTGACGTCTTTGAAATTATATTATCAAGTCGTTTTTTTTGTCAAGACCGCCGATGTCCAACAGTCAACCGGCTGAAAATCTACCAGCCCAATAATTTACGCAAGACATATTATCATAATTTTTATCAAGCTCCACTCATATTTAATAGCCTTCCAGAACATATAAAGTCATCTAATTCCTTGTACACTTTTAAAAAGGATCTTAAATTATTTGTGTTAGTCGAGGATTGCCAATTGATTTTCTCTACTTTGTCCTTTCTAAATTATTAGCTAAATGAGTATGTTTATAATAATAAGCTAAAATAATATATTTTTTTTTTTTAACCGTTTTTGTTCATCTTCCTCTTGCCAAATCTACAGCATGTTAAATTGTGTGCATATATTTATTATTCACAATTTATTCCTTAAAACCAAAAAAAAGTTTATTTTATTTTATTTTAAATCAGGTCTCAAAACTAT
The DNA here is from genome assembly GCA_929108145.2 of Limnephilus rhombicus. NCBI lineage: Eukaryota > Metazoa > Arthropoda > Insecta > Trichoptera > Limnephilidae > Limnephilus > Limnephilus rhombicus. Next base: position 28,538,015 of record OV815289.1, read on the forward strand.
GGTCACCCTAAAAGTCTACATTAATGTACTACCTAGCGCTATCAGTTTAGTAGGTACCAGTAGGTACCCATAATCTAATCTCAATCTGTAAGAAATACAACAATATTGTTTTTTCAAAATCTGTATAATTTTGTGTTATTTTGTTAACTTGTATAATTATTGTTAACCTCAACACAGTAATTTATGGATGGTTCAAATTAATGAAATACGTAGTTTTTAACACTTTTGTTGTTTATAAAATCCTACTTGTTTCGTGAGCAATGCTCACTTCTTCAGGGGTTAATTGATTAATATTAAACCCTGAAGACGTGAGCGTTGCTCACGAAAAATGTGTCTTTTAAAACAATAAAAGTGGTAAAACTATGTTTTCTTATGAATAATTTGAATTAAAATGGTATCACAAAATAAGTTTGCTGTGTTAGAAAAAGTTATGAATGGTTCCCTTTACGAATAGACAACCACATGATGCCTGCACAATTGTGGGCAATACTGATAAGATACTGCGCCGAATCAGCGATTCGACGTCCGAAATTTTGGAGTTCACAGTTCGGAGTTGGAGAGTTGGCCGCAGCCACCACACCATAAAGCTGGGAACATACTAGGCCCACGCCACGCCACGCGACGTAGGTAGACGTCATCATTTCCATATCTGGACTACTTACCATCCATACATTTTCTATGGAAACGGGTGCTTTAGAATCACACTAGCCCCACGCATCGCAATCCGACGCCCCCTACGCGACGCGGATCTGCCGCAGCCAGATCGGCGTGGGCCATGTGGAAGGTGGAGGGGGTATGGTCACGCCTACTACGAGATGATTTTACATCTTTCTGGTGTTATCTAAGCATCTAACGTTATGTTTCGCAATATCTGTGGTTGTTTTTTGACAGATATTATTCAAAAATGGATGACGAACAGGGGTCCTAGCATGGTTGATCGATATAACCCTATATCAATACGATATCGGTATAATCCGTCATTTATGGTCAGTTATCAATATGTGCTAGCACGCTCAACAATTGATAAGGGATATTCCAACCGACGATTGACAAAAGCCCACCAAATCGTATGCATTCTTGTAAGGATAAAACCCCAATATTAATACGAAATGTAATAAATCCGTTGTCTATGGTCAGTTAGCGTTATTTGCGAGCACAGTGAACATACAATTCCGACAGTCGGTTGACAAAAGACGCCGTTTTTACCGTGGCTTCCGGAGTAATGTCGTTTGTTACGCAAAATAACTGGCTAATTAATGAGTAGAGTTGAACTAAAAAAACTCTTAGAATTTAAAGAAATCGTATACGAGACCCATAGACTCAGTTAATTCATTTAAAAGGCGATCAATTAATTGCTTTCAATTACGAGAAACGAAATTTGTTAAAATGTCGTTTAGTCTCAAACAGTATCAACATGCGAAACGTCAATATTTATTTGAGTTCGTATTTCAATTCGAAATTGTCATTTTATTGCTATTTTTCATTTGTACGTAGGAGCACATTTCAAATTAAGAAACGAAAATTCATTCAAAAGATCCCCAGTGTTGCCATCGTATGTCGATTCCTTATTTATTTCCCTTCGACGTCGGTCTGCCTATCGATGGTGCAAGCGTGCTAGGGCAATCGGTTCGTTATCGATACGAGATTGTAAATCACTCTGTCCTTTATTTAACTGGCGATATATCTACACAACTTTAATAATAATGACAATCTTTCTGCATAATTACTGGTTTATTAATGAACGGAGGCAGATTATCGAACATTGCAGGATTGAATTAAATCGGAATTCAGACGTTTTCGTTTGACAGTTTCGTACATACGAATATATCTCGTATTACGGCAAATGATCTCATTGTCCAATTAACTCCTTTTTTTACTGTCAAAAAATACATGCGGACTTCCAACGTATATTAAAGTGTGTGTATTTAATATTATTATGAAATCTCAGCAAAAATATCGATGTAAATGGATCTTTAAATGTTCAAAAGAGAGGATTATTAGTTAGTTGTCATATTATTCCATTAATGGATTACGATATTTTTGACAGGTATTATAGACCGGGAGCCTGGCTATACAAACCCACGTCGTCGAGTACACTGGTGAAACTACTTTGTAGTGATAATGGACATTTAGTAAGCCTTAAACAAGCTAGTCTGCCGGTGCACCTCTTGGCAGGTTCCACGCAGTCATGGAAATAGTGAGCGATTTTTTAAGTAAAACTTCTTTACGCACGATCGACATGGGGATGGGGTTGGGGATGGGGATGGGGATGGGGATGGGGATGGGGATGGGGATGGGGATGGGGATGGGGATGGGGATGGGGATGGGGATGGGGATGGGGATGGGGATGGGGATGGGGATGGGGATGGGGATGGGGATGGGGATGGGGATGGGGATGGGGATGGGGATGGGGATGGGGATGGGGATGGGGATGGGGATGGGGATGGGGATGGGGATGGGGATGGGGATGGGGATGGGGATGGGGATGGGGATGGGGATGGGGATGGGGATGGGGATGGGGATGGGGATGGGGATGGGGATGGGGATGGGGATGGGGATGGGGATGGGGATGGGGATGGGGATGGGGATGGGGATGGGGATGGGGATGGGGATGGGGATGGGGATGGGGATGGGGATGGGGATGGGGATGGGGATGGGGATGGGGATGGGGATGGGGATGGGGATGGGGATGGGGATGGGGATGGGGATGGGGATGGGGATGGGGATGGGGATGGGGATGGGGATGGGGATGGGGATGGGGATGGGGATGGGGATGGGGATGGGGATGGGGATGGGGATGGGGATGGGGATGGGGATGGGGATGGGGATGGGGATGGGGATGGGGATGGGGATGGGGATGGGGATGGGGATGGGGATGGGGATGGGGATGGGGATGGGGATGGGGATGGGGATGGGGATGGGGATGGGGATGGGGATGGGGATGGGGATGGGGATGGGGATGGGGATGGGGATGGGGATGGGGATGGGGATGGGGATGGGGATGGGGATGGGGATGGGGATGGGGATGGGGATGGGGATGGGGATGGGGATGGGGATGGGGATGGGGATGGGGATGCGGATGGGTACCCGGCATGCGTTGCAAGGCTCCTGTTACCTCGCGGTCAACTGTAATGGTTCCATGCTATATAACATTATATATAACGGGTACCCGGCATAAGTTAGTGAAGTTTTACTTCAGTCGTGTGGTCTAAACTAAGGCACACTCATTTTTTTTTCGAAAAAATTGCGTCATCGGGTGCACGAACGGGAATGGTTTCATATGATAAAGGTCGATTGGTAGATGAGAAAATTAGCAGGTCTGCCAAATTGGGATAGAAATTAGTAAATTTTTCGTCATCAAGTACACGAATGAAACCAAGGAATAACTGTAGTCTAGATTCTAAACCATCCCATTGGATAATTTCACTAGTTCCATGACTGCGCGGAATCTGCCAAGAGGCGCGGCACACCAGCTTTTTTAAGGCTTACTAAATGTCCATTATCACTACAAAAGTAGTTTCATCCTTGTACTCGTAAGGTTTGTGACGTAAGATTTATGTACCGGCTCCCGGTCTATAACTGCGATACCATAGACATTGTGACAGCTACGTAGAAAGTACCTCAAGTGTTGCCAGCGTATAACAATTTCTTTTTGATTACCTTACATTGCCCATCAATATCGGTTCGGTACAAAATCGTCGGTTGTTATGCCATATCGATTCGATATTGTAAAGATAACGATTTCAGTGTGCTAGGACCCCTGTTCATTGAAACTGGACGGCACGAAGTTATTTATAAAATCAAATTACAGGATTATAGAGATTTTGCATACGCAGTGCAGCTTGGGAGGAAATTTCAGCCATTCATGGCATGACTTTCAATATTATACCCCTATAATGAATGACAATCAAACATGACATACACACTGCCAGTCTTTCTCTGATCCGAATGGACTTTCGTGTTTTCTTTTTTTATGTCATATTCAATTATGTTGTGAAGCTCTTCAAATACCACTTTACTCATACGGAAGTACATGAAGAATCGTCCGTCATCAGATTCTAGTTTTAGATTAGTTAACTAGATTCTACTAAAGTATGGAACTCTCCAAACATTTGTCTTTGTTTGTTAATGTTGTGGACCCAAATACTTCTCACTTTTTTCTTTTTACGAGAATATTGATTTAATAATAATAATCGTAGCAAATCATCTTCAAATTCACTTTCAAGACATGGCAAAGCTGTCATCTGCTGAGAAGAGAATCACATAAACATAACCTAAAAAATAAATATCAAATGTGTCAAATCAAACGCGCCTGCGCACAACCAGAGACCCCTTGTCACGTGGTCACAGCGACGCGTACGTACGTCGACCAGTGTGAACGGGACAGGAACGTTGCGTCGCGTTGCGTCTGCTCAGTATGATCCTTGCTTAAATATACTAACCCCTAGATCAGGGGTTCCCAAACTTATTAGTATCACGCCTCCCTACTGCTTAAAATGAATATGCCCACGCCTCCCCTCGGCCCAGGGCCCAGCAAAGGGCTGTTCAAGTATTACGTAATGCACTTGGGGGGGAGGGTTAACATGTTTTTCTTTATTTAAATAAAAAAAAAAACAGGGAATTAAAATCTTCCAAGTTGGCAACCCTTTTAGTTTATGTTGTACGGGGAATTCTTCGACTGTATTGTGCGTAATTTTTTATTTTATTTTCGTTGTCAGTATTCGTTAGTGTTTTAAACACGAAATACGCATTAACACAATTAATGTGAGTTTGTAGGAATTATAATGTCCTCCAAAGCCGGAGATTTACATCATCCGCTGTTATTGGCCTATAAAAGTTCTCATGCTGACTTGCCAGCGCAGCGCAACCAAAACATGCCAACCTTATTTGGAAGACAGCAAAAGAAAAAATAAAAAAAATAATGAAAAATTTATGGAACAAATGAATGATGTTATATGAGAGTTTTTAGTTGGAACAACGCTTTTTAGTTATTACACACGGTTAGTTTACTGCTAAAATATAATAATATTACCTAAAGATAGGTTTCGTAGTACATGCATAGTTACACTTAGAACATGAAAAAGGTTTTCTCCACTTTGAATCGCACTGTGGATTTTTAAATCTCCCTTTGGAGAACTTCAATAACCACGTTCGGGACAAAAATGGTTTTGTCTCCTGAAGGTAAACATGTGATTTTTGTCCCTCTTTGTAGAACACGAATAGTCGCAGTAGAAACATGTAAGTGGTTTTATAGCACTGTGAGTCAGCGAATGATTTCTAAAAAGTTCCTTTGTACAACATGAATAATTGCAGTCGGGACATGAAAAGGGTTTTTGTCCAGTGTGGGTAAACATGTGACTTTTTAGATAACGTTTTGTAGCGCCTGAATAGTCGCAGTCGGGACAAGAAAAAGGTTTTTCATCACTGTTTAATTTTTTTTTTTGAGATGAAGAATAGTTGCAGTCAGAGCTTGAAATGAGTTTTTTTACCACTGTGGGTAAACATGTGATTTTTTGTTTTTTTTTTAATAGTACATGAAAAGTATTAATATGAAGAGTTGCAGTCAGAACATGAAAAAGGTTTTTCGTCACTGTGAGTTAGCAAGTGCCGTTTTAGCTATTTTTTTCTAGAAGAGGAATAGTTGCAGTCACAACATGAATAAGGTTTTTCTTCACTGTGGGTAAACATGTGATTTTTAGATTTCTCTTCGTAGTACATAAATAATTGCACTATGAGTCAGCAAGTGACTTCTTAGATATCTCCTTTGAGTACACGAATAGTTGCAGTCAGGACATGAAAATGGTTTTTCTCTTTTGTGAATCATACTGTGGATTTTTTCTTTTGAGAACTTGTATAACTGCATTCGGAACATGAAAAAGGGTTTACTCCACAGATGCGTGCGGTAGCGCGGGTATACGGCGATCGTAGTGATACCGCCGCCCGCGTCCGCGCCCCCCTGTACATGTCTTCGCGCCCCCCTAGTGGGGCGCGCCCTCCACTTTGAAAATCAATGCCCTAGATCGATATCTTCGGGCTTTTTCCTCCTAGCGGTTTCGTCACCAACTAATTATTATATATCTATATTATTATATATGCCTATCGATAGCACTAATAGACTAAAGATCGAGGAAGTTTATTCATCTACCATAGACAATATAATTGCACACGACCTACTGCAACCTATTAGCCTGATATACCTTTAGGTATTTTAATGTCAAAAATTCACGGAACTGAACAAATGTGCACCATCTAAGGTCGTTAGCATGGGAGTAGGCGGTAAACACAAAGAGCTTAGTCAGTCAAAGTACCGGAAATAGTCATATAGTTTTAGAAAGCAACGAAGGATGAGATAAAATTATTTTTACGGAGGATAATACCTATTATAATAAAATTTGCAGCTAGCGGCGAACACAGAACGGCGAAAGCAATTTTTTTTTATTATAGCGACTATATAAATTTTTTTTACATACAAAATGCAATGTGAAATTAAGTACAAAATATTGTATTTCTTAGTCCTCCTCACTAGGGGGTCCTGTGCCGAGGCGGACTTAAGTTATTTAAATATAGTTCATTTGTCTTCCATGTCGTTTTTAGCGTCTCATATTTTTATTCTTGATTTGTATTCAATTGGATTTTTTATTAGTTTTATGTCATAGGGAAGGAAGTTATGGAGTTTTGTTGCAAAGTATGTATAGTTTCTTTGTCCCAAAGTGGTTTTATAACTTGGAATATTTTTAATATCATGTTTATTCGATCTAGTGTTATGCATACACGGTCTAGTTGAGGATTCATTATTTTTGAAGAGCTTCAATAATATATTTTTGGCATATATTTGTTGTACATTTGGTACGTCAAAGTTATTGAAAATTTCAATTGAAGGCGTACTAATTGGTACTTTCAATATGGTCTTTATGATTCCTTTTTGAATCGTATTCAGGCTGTGTAGGTACGTATTTGCAGCAGATCCCCATCCTATGATTCCATATTCAATTCGAGAATGACATAACGCATAGTAGACCTTTTTCATATCCTTTTTATTTAGCACGTTTCTTAGATTTTTGAAGAAATAGGTATATAAGGCTAGTGAGTTTTTCCGTAATACCTTTGATGTGTAGGTCCCATCTAAGATTTTCGTCAATTATTACTCCGAGATATTTTATGTTTTGTGTTTTTTCGATGACGGGGCAGTAACATTGTATATTATTCATGTAATTTTAGTTCTAGTGATTTTATTGGTTGGCCCCTTGGGTTCATTGAAAATGTTATATATTTTGTTTTGCTTATATTAAGGGTAAGCTAGTTGATTTTAAGCCAATTTTGAAGTGCACTAAGCCTTTTTTCAGCCTCATTAAATGTATCAGTCCAATTTTCTTCTTGAAATAATAAAACAGTATCATCAGCAAAACTGATTATGTTTCCTTTAATGGTAAGGTTAGTTTAATCGTTGATGTAGATAATGAACAGAATCGGTCCCAGTACACTTCCTTGAGGAACGCCATAGTTTAAAGATAGAAGTTTGCTCTTTTGTTTGCCGATTTGTACTTGTTGTTCTCGCCCTGTTATATATGACTCCAATAAGTTAATTGTTAATTCGGCCATTCCTATTTTTTTTTAGTTTAGTTTGTAATATTTTATGGTCTATTGTGTCAAAAGCTTTTTGAAGATCTATGAATAAAGCTAAACATTTTTTCCCATCATCATTGTTTTTTATGGCCATGCTTGTTAGATTTTCTATGGCATCATTGGTGCTCAGATTTTCTCTAAAACCATATTGGGATGGTGATAGTAATTTGTTTTGTTCGATAAATTGAACAATTTGCTTCTTCATTACAGTTTCCAAGATTTTTGAAAAAGAGCTTAAGAGACTTGTGGGTCGGTAGTTATATATATCCTTTTTGTTACCACTTTTATGTATGGGTATAACTGTAGCTTTTTTAAGGCATGATGAATTAAGGACCCTAATAAAATTTGAAAAGTTAGAACTTATTGTCGGCAGGGACACACAAAACAATAAAATAAAACCCAATATCGCCGCGCCGGGCGAAGGCAATAAACCTTTTCCTTTGGCCCACGAAGCCGCTGAGGCCGATGGGAATATTTCAAGGCTGAATTAGGTTCAATCCTTGAGGCGACGGGAGAATTCTCAACACGAGGTCAGTCATCATTTGCCCGGCCCAGGGATTGGTACTCCACTCCACCAACGGAGTGTCCCGACCAGGGATAAAAAATAACACTAGTGTTTTGCAACCCGGCCAGGGCTCTGCAAACGCTCTCCAAACTACACGCGACCTCGCGCAATTTTCCCAACCAGGGAAATTAACAGACACGCTCGCGGGTTTCCATCGATATGTTCGTGAACTTCCGCCAAGAAGTCCAACCAAGTGACCGTGAACGTGCAATAACAAGTGAAAGAAATAGATAACTAAGTTTAAGGTGCCTAGTAACTGTATGCGTACGCGGAGACTCCATCATCAGCATCCAAAGGGAAGTGACTGAACATTTTAATTATATTAACCACCGAAGTAATTCGATTCTGAACAATTGCACAAAGACTTTACCGTAGAATTAAGCAAACAGACTTTCTAATTTTAAGGCTAATTATTTGAGTAATTTTAAGACTAACACTAAATTAAAAATTAACACCTGCCTTTTGTGTTCTACTAGAATAAATGTATCGTTTCTTAAATCAGTAGTTTTTTTAAATTGTTCCTCCTTAATTTTAAGTTTATAGTTTTTAGTTTGAACCCGCCATAAGGCGTGGGCGTATCAAGCCCAATAAATTATTTAAAAACAAAATTATTGGAATGAAAATGTTTCTTACTACATTAGACAAATGAAACACTCTGGGAACATCTTTTAATATGTTTATTTTCAGTAAAGACAATTGATAATAAATAACACATAAGACAATTGATAATAACACAAAAACTAAGGTATCCTAAACGACCTAACCTCAAATTAATTTACGGACGAATGCTGAATGTTGATGTCCTGGTCCTGGTACTGGTTCTGATCCTGGTCATCTTGTAGATACTCCACTGACCAGCTCTCTTCACCTTCACCGTCAGACTCTCATTCGACATCGGAAATGTCTCCTTCCAGTGCAATAGTTATTTCTTCATGTGACAAACCTCTAACAGCCATCTATAAAAATGATAACAATAAGTTATATATAGTTTACCGGAAAACATTAAAATAAATTAATACATCTTGAAAGAATCAAATTAAAATACGTAAAACACAGATGTCAAATATCTAGGGATCACTATAGAAAGTAACATGAAATTTAAGAAACATATAGAAAACTGTATCAAAAGAATTAGAAAACTTACTTACATATTTATACATTTAAGAAATATCCTAAGTCATTCAAATATTAAAATGGTTTACTTTGCTTTTGTGCAGTCAGTACTGCAGTACGGCATTATCGCATGGGGAAGCATCTATAAGAATAATCTTTATCCGATAGTAACGACACAAAAAAATGATCATCAAAGTTATTATTAAAAAACCAAGAATTTTCCCAACCAACGAACTTTTTGAAAAATTTAAGGCCCTACCGGTTTCAAAACTATTTCAAAAAAGCGCTATTTTAACAGTTTTTAAAGAATCTGAAGTGTCCTCAACACGAAGTATAAGACCTAGAACATCTGGGAACTTATATGTACCTAGATGCAACACGACAGCTGCACAACACCATTATGAATACGTAGGCCCAAAGCTATATAACGAATTACCCAATGCAATAAAAAGTGAGAAAAACTATCTTAAATTAAAAAAAAACTCGCCTTGTATTTATACAGATAAGCAGCAGATTATCTTATTTGTATCGATGATTTTCAGATACAATCTGTTTCCAATATTTTGCTGATATTATATTTCTATAATAATATGTATTTTTCTAATTTTACAATTTTTTGTAATATCTTACAGTATTTTATTTTCATTTTTGTAACATATTATCTATAAGCAGTTCTAAATATAAGTACATAGACCAGCTCCCCAGTTAGACCCGAGAATATTTCTCTACTGATTGGGTAACCATAAAAACTGATAATGTACCATAAAACTGATAATGTAACATTATTATTGTAAAAAAAAAAAATAATAAAAAAAAAAAATAAATAAAAAAAATACAAAAGGCCAAAACAAGATCTCCATAAAAAACATCCACCAATGCGCCACCACAGGAACACTTTTTTTTTTTTTTACATTAACTCCACACAGGAGGCCCTGAGGAAAATAATTTCCCTCAGGGCCTATGTCATCTGGGATGCTGTGTGGAGGGTCTTTTTGAGGAGAGGAAGGAATGAACATTGGTCTTGAAGAGACCCATGTTGTAGGAAGGAGGAAACACAGAGGCCGGCAAATCATTCCACAGCCGAGCTGTTGAACATAAGAACGAGTCGAAGAAACGACCCGTTCTCATGTGACTAATGTCAACTGTGTACAAATGTTGGGCACGCGTTTGGCGTGTTTCCCGACTATGCACCGGTGCCGAAGGGATCAATGATGCTAGTTCCTCGGAGCATCTTCCATTGTAATACCGGTAGAACAAGGATAGCATTCCCACCCGACGCCTGTGCTCTAAAGATTGCAATCCGTCTGTTAAGATGGGAGAATCTATCAAACGGACCGCCCGTTTCTGCACAGAGTCGAGGGTATTTTTCAGGTATTTTGGAGCTCCAGACCAGAGGTGGCTGCCAAATTCAACCGTGGGGCGCACTTGCGATTTGTACAGGTTTAGCAGTTGTGTACTTTTAAAGTATCTGCGGGCCCTGTACAGTACGCCCAGTTTTTGGGAGGCTAACTTTACTCTGGCTTCGATGGAGCCCCCATACCTGAGCTGGTCACTTAGGGTTACACCAAGCAAATCAATGGAGGGCCTGTTCGGAAGATTGCTTCCGTTGAAAGAGACTAGATTTTCATTGCGATCCCTTTTAGACGTAATCAGACAAGATTGGGTCTTTGAAACATTAAATTCAACGAGATTATTTTTACCCCAAGAGAAAACACTCTCGAGGTAACCGTCCATTCTTTGCTTCAAAGCCTTACGAGCTGTTGGAGTTTGTGAGCCCTTTGGGGGCTTGTCAAACAAAAAGCTATCATGAACTGTACTGTCATCCGCGTAGCAGTGAATTGGTGCACATGACAAAAGGTCGTTGATGTGCAACAAAAACAGAGTTGGAGACAGAACCGATCCCTGCGGGACGCCAGCATTTATCGAGTGAGAGGAAGAGGTGAAACCATCGACTACCGTCTGAATCGACCTCTCCCTCAAGAAGTCGGCAATCCACGTACACAAGGATGCGGGAAGTCCGTAAGAATGCAGTGTGTTGACAAGTCCTCGGTGCCAAACCCGGTCAAAGGCCTTGGATATGTCCAGTGCAACCGTTTGGGTCTCACCGAAACGTTCCAGGCATCGCCCCCAAACATGCGTCACATACGCAGAAGATCACCGCACGAGCGGTTCCGCCGGAATCCGTATTGACGGTCGTTAATAATTTTGTTCTTCTCGAGGTATGTGAGCAGTTTGTCGTTGATCACACGTTCCATCACCTTAGACAGAACTGATGTGATCGCTATGGGGCGGTAGTTGGCCGGGTTGGAGCGGTCACCCTTCTTTGGAATGAACATGAACGCTTTTAGCGAAAACAAAATGAAAAAGCAATGTTTTTGAATGGAAATCATATTTATCGATCAGATAAAACATCTATATACAGTATAATAATTATTTTCAACAGAAAAATGCTATATCTTACCTTTAACGTTATGCAGAAAACCAAGATATATTGGTCAAACCGTTCTGTCAAAGACGCCGTTCGAATTCGAAATATTTTGTGTTGCCAGTACGCGATTTGTTATATACCTTATAAAACATATCTTTCACAAGCAATACCCAAAATACGGGGCTGTTTGTTTCATAAAATCAAGAGATATTAATTTTCATCCATCACATGACCTGACGACCTCCGTAGTCCAGTGGGTAAGACTCTTGACTGACAATCCGGAGATCGCGGGTTCGAACCCGGCATGCGCAAATAAATTTTATTTGATTAATATGTGTTATTTCACAATTAATTCATTTAATATAATATATAGTATATTTGCGGCATGTTCCAGAGTGAAAGATACTATCAGTATCGCCCTGGTGCCTTTCTCACCTCCTTCCCCTCCTCACTACCTTCAGCCTCACAACATACCTCATTTGGGGATGCCATAGTTTCACTGGCTTCAGACGGGAGCAGTTGAGATTCTTGTGCGGTATTCACTGTAAAAAAAGAAAAAATCCTTTTCTTCAAGATCTTGTGATATATTTAGAAAATCAAAACAAAAACACATTGAAGCTGTATGCATCAGATGTTCTCGGAAAAAAAAAAAAAAAAAATCTACAACTTCAAGAGTCCATCAATTTTTCCAATTGTGAAGGCACAAGTCGTTGCAGCAAGTTTTTGTACAATAAAAATAAATCCTCCAATAAGAAGTGTGTTAGTGCCCCGTGTATACGATGTAATAAAAATTTAAAAAAATATATGGAATCACAAAACCCCCAAAAATACCCCTAAACATATTAAACCAGTAAAAAAATCCCATCTCACTTATTTTACCCCTAAGTTGGCAACCCTGAGCGAGAGATGGCGAAAATCAAAATTACAAACCTACCTTTATTCCATCTATGAAACTTTGTGTCTTTTAGCAATAAAACACACGGACCACGGTTGAAAAATTTGAACGAAGATATACGCCAAACTTCCAACTCCGAATAAATTCAGAGATGGATGGTTGACTTCGGTGCGTTAGTTGCATAAATGGCCAGATGTACGGAAATGTTATTAATTGTCTATGACATCATCATTGTCTATGCAAAAATAATGTATTTTTTGACACAAGCTTTCCTCACCGTCAGTCATTTGGTCCTCTTACCAATCTCTAATTCTACATAATAACCCTTACTCTGTTTAACCCACACAGTTTAATTTATCATCACATACTTGGGATAGTTATTGGTAAGTTCTAATGCTGACATTAATCACGCTAATCATTTTGGTAGCGACCGTTATTCCAAACCAAACTGGTCGACCATTGCTCTTTCACAACTGCGCGTGTCTAACACTGCTCCTTAGTTTACTTTACCAATGCCGATGAGTTCAACTGCACCTGTTGAGGAATTGATTTAACGTTTTGATTGAGGAACATTTAAACTGTTAATTTGAAGTGAACCTATTTTTAAATTTAGTTTCTGTGGAATAATTAAATTGCTACCTTGACATGAGCAATACTAGAGTGAGATAGCAATAGCCTACCGTATATATATATATATGGTATCATCACTTTCTTCTAATTCCAGAAATCCGAGTTCATAGATATCATTCCGTAATGAGTATCCCATGATTGACTGCGATTCTCTCTACAGCTTTCAAATGTCAACTTCAAGCTCAAAATACAGTTACACTTATTAATATAAATAGGTTTACAAATATGTTTTATGTAGACGTTTTCATTATTTTGGCAGAGTTTTCCAAGCGAAACCAATTATTATAAACTCGTGTGAATTAAAGTGCGTTATAAGAATCTTCTGTTCCAACTATACTTTTTTGGCTTGAATCAATTACCAAACGCTATCACAGAGGTGCCATGGATTTACTAAATCCCGAGACTGTTTCCATCAAGACGGAACCAGGGCCCCAGGAAGAAGGCGGAGGTGTAATCCTGCATACGGATATAGGTTTCGACCTCCCAGATGTAAAGATGAAATCTTCGCAAAACGCGGAGAGTACTCAGACATCCGGTAAGTAACATTCATTGGGTATATTAAAACGTGGTAAGTATGTTCATTTCGGAATTTTAACTTTATCATATTGCTCAGAATGTATTCCCAATTTTTACCTCTTTTTACATGGGACATAATATAAGATGCACTTATTAAAATGCGTTAACGTTGATGGAGTAAACACATTCCATTGACATAAATCAAACTCCGTATTGAAGGTGCTTAAAAGCAGGGTGCTTCTTGCAGCATTGGTCCCCGAAGCGGACAATTAGGGTCATTCTTCTAGCTTATATTGACCTTAAAGATTGATATATCATTGGAATCTTCAATATTTTCCTTTATTTGTGTATAGTTTTTATTATAAAAATAGTTTAATTTATTAAAATTATGTTAATTTAAATATCGTCACATCACAAAGTCTTAACTTCATATGAACAATTTAGATAAAATTAATGAAATTCGATCGAAAATCTGGAAACAGAAAAATCAGAAAAATATATTTGCACCTCTAGGACTCGAACCCAGGACCTTCCGCTTTCCGGGAAAATGCGCTACCACTCATAAAGTTAAAAATAAACACACATCCTAGGCAGAAAAGTCAATAGATGTCGCATATTAAAAATAAAATGGATAAAATTTATCCAGACACTCTCTAGATAGCATTTAGTTCGGGTTTGAATCTTTCAATCATACATAAAGATAGCAGCCAATAAAATAGGCATGTGTTAAGAAAATGAAGATAATGTTATGGTTCTTGGTCGAAGTATGATACGTATGTATGAATCGGATATCGATACCTTTGCGCAGTGGTAGCGCATTTTCCCGGAAAGTAAAAGGTCCTGGGTTCGAGTCCCAGATGTGCTAGTATCTTTTTCCGATTCTTCTGTTCCCAGATTTTCGATTGAGTTTCGCTAATATTGTCTTCATTTAATTAAATATTAAAATTAGAGGTTTTACTCATAAATGGGGTGTTCAGACACGGCTATAAAGTATAAAAGATCATCGCACGCCAAATAACGATCTCCATACAGTCCCTTCAGACCGTTCACACCATAAATATACAAACCACCCACTAGATCGATAACTTCGGGCTTTTGTTCGAGAAAAATTTGGTCACTATTTCACCATCAAAATGCAATAATTTTTTCGACTGATGATGATGATGACGGGGATTTGTGACGTCACACACCATAGACGAAGATAGAGTAAACAACAACAAAAAAAGCGCGACCATAGACAATATAATTTTATTTCGGGGCCTCCACAGTACCATCCAAATCATTAACCTTAAATATTTTTTAAAAAATAAAACCCGTAATTACATGAAAAGAACTTTATTAAAAATATGAAATACAAACAGGAAATAATTAAAATAAGATTGTGCGTTTCTACAAAACTACTGAATTTTAAAAATTTTCATTTTATAACAGAAAAATGAAAAACTCAGAATGACACGTACATATTTTAAACAAGAATACAATGTAAGCAGGTTATATTTCTGTAGCAAATTGCCACATGAAGACGTAGTTTTAAAGATAAATTACTTAACGTACCTATTATATCTTTCGTCAGGTCTATTACCATATTGCCAAAATATAACCAAGGTCCATGGAGACATTAGTCTGCATAAGATGTTTGATGTTTCATTCGGGGCTCACAAATGTATACCATTTGTTTATTTGGAGTTTAGTTTAGTTCAGCTCATCATATTTTTCCTGAAATCATTATAAAATCATTAAAATTAATGTAACAAATGTACAATGAAAATTAAAACTCTTCAAAACAATAACAAAAAATAGGACTTAAGAAGTTAAATTTTATAAAAACTATATTGGTTCACTTATCGAAATTTTTTAAAATATGGAATTTTTATTTTATTTGTGTACATGTATTATAGTACATAGCTATGTATGTATGTAGTTACATATCCTCCCATGTCTTTTAATTAAACCAAGTTCTGGGATACCTATTTACTTATATAAAGAAACCTACTCAAATGCATTAAATTTGTCTGACGTGATTACATTTTTGTAAAATGAAAGTAAGTAATAAAAATAATAATTACCTCTGCATCATGCACCCATGACTTACATATTTTATGTATTTCCCTTAACCTCATCTAACCATATCCAGAAACAGAAGCAAATGTATTGGGATGTGGATATAAAATGTTATATTGTAAATAAGTAAAGTTTTGTCGGTTCAGATTCCACTGAAAAATAGGAATAAATTTATTAATACTGATAAAAATATAAAAAAATGTTAAAAATAAGAACAAAAAAATCTCTTTAATACTTTTTGCCGTGAAAATCTAAAATCATTCTTGAATAATAGGTATTTTAGCAAACCTAACTCCTATAAGTAACTTATGAAAAAACAAATGAAATGCTAATTGTTAAAATCTATTTTATATAATAAAAAAAAAACAAAGCACTATTGTCAAAATCCAGAGAGGAAATTGGGAAAGATTAAATTAATGACATATGTATACCTTTTAAAGATGTAATCGTGATGTTGATCTGCGTCAATTATTAGATTCCGGGTGGATAAATATGTTCTGAAAACGGAAAAATGTACAACACAGATTAAAATACAATTTAAATAACATATCTACTTTAGGAACACTGAAATATCAACCAAAGGAAGTTTCCCACCTGTTATTTTGTTCCAATTACGGGTCCTGTTCTTCCATTTTTCATTCGGTCGCGAATTCCCAAAATCCATATTCACACTTATTGCCATCTTATTGAAAATGCATTGCAAATGTCAAACGAAAATAAAGCAGAGAAATGCAACCAAAATACAAGCTTCCTATTGGTGGAGGTAGTAGCTGGGGACCATAAACAAATCGAAGGGGACTTATGATATCACCAAAGATTCGGTTCACATTTTGGATCGGAGTTATACCCGCCTGGTTGACACCAAAGCGGTATAAGCGCAGATCAACCATAGACAATACACGTCTACGCCATAACCGCTCCTAAGGCCCGGCGCAAACGTCAGATTTTGCCATCCGATTGTCGGTTCAGACAAAATTCGATTGGACAGCTGGTGCGGAAAGGCGTGGCCTATTTTCATTACTCCGCGCCGGCTGTCCACTCCGGTTTCCGTATAGATTTATGTCTGATCCGATTTTTGTCTGATCTGTGCGGCCTGCCTAAGGCGATATACGAAAAGATACACTCCCCTCTTCGAGGAAAACAGGAGAGAGGGGGTCATTTTAATTACGGAGCTGCCTTGTCCGGTGGATGACAGATGTCAAGTTGACAGATTCAGTTAAAAAAAATGTGCATTCCGTGGGCGCTCCCTAATTCATCTGACCCCTCTCCTGCCATAGGAGGAAATATTTTATAGCATTTTGTTTTTGCAGACAACACTAATTCGGAGACAGTTGCCATCAAGGCGGATCTTGGATCCCAAGAAGACGAAGGGGCTTTTCCTTCCATGAAAATTGAAAAAGACCTGTCGGATGTTAAAAAGGAATGCTTAGAACGCGTTAAAAGAATTAACCAAATAGTTGGTAAAACCTATTTTCATTTCAAAATTTAACATTTAGTGAGATCCATTTTATTTTCTCTATTTATGCATTTACTGTGCTTATCTCCACTTGAGTAATAAGTCTTATAAAGCCTTTTTAAATCCCTTTCAAATTTCTCAACAGATCTGAAGATGCGTCCTGTGGATAAACGATTCTCTTGTCCTCATTGTAACTACTCCTCCTCTCGTAAGGCTGATTTCGAAAGACACCTTCGCAGCCATACTGCAGTAAAACATTTTTCTTGTTCAGATTGTAACTTTTCATGTTCTCAAAAGGGAAATTTGATGATACACATGAGGACCCACAGTGGAGACAAACCTTTTTCATGTTCCGAGTGCAATTATTCATGTTCTCAAAAGGGCCATCTGACAACCCACTCGCTGACTCATAGTAGAGAAAAACCTTTTTCATGTTCCGAATGCGGCTATTTATGTTCTCAAAAGTGCTCTCTTACGAGACACATGCTGACTCACAGTGGAGAAAAATCTTATTCGTGTTCCATCTGCAGTTATTCATGTTCTATTAAAGGAAATCTGATGAGACATATGCTGACTCATAGTGGTGAAAAACCTTTTGCATGTTCTGAGTGCAACTACTTGTGTTCTCAACGAGGCCATCTGACGCTCCACATGATGACCCACAGTAAAGAAAAACCTTTTTCATGTTCCGAGTGCAACTATTCGTGTTCTCGAAAGAGCAATCTGACAAGACACATGCTGACTCATAGGGGTGAAAAACTTTTGTCGTGTTCAGAGTAGAACCATTCAGTTCTCTAAAGCATATTCTAACCAGCCACAAACTGACTCACAGGGAAGAAAAACCCTTTTTACGTTCCGGTTGTCAATATTCATGTTCTCAAAAGGAGTATTTGTCCAGACATATGCTGAATCACGGTGGAGACAAACTATTTTCATGTTCCAGCTGCAACTTTTCATGTTATTAAAAGAAACACATGTAAAGGAGATTAAAAGAAACACATGCTGAATAAATAATATTTGGCTGATTTATAATAATTAAAAAATAACCTGAAGGGCGCTGTAGAGAAAAACCTTTTTCATGTTCTTAGTGCATCTATTCATGTTTTCAAAAGAGATATTTGACGGAACACGTGGTAACACACACTGTAGAAAAATGTTTTTAGTGTTCTCTGTGCAACTTTTCATGTTCTCTTAAGACATATCTGGTGAACCACAAGCTGACTCGCAGTAGAGATTAATATTTTAATGTTGCGACTGCAACTGTTAATGTTTTAAAAACTTATAATACCTACTCCTTTTACAGAAATCCAGCCACTAGCTCTAAAATCAAGGGAGGAGTTCTCATATCCGTTAAACAATCACTGCCTACCACTTTTTTGTTTGTAAGTTGTTACCTGTCAATTAATTGTACGCGGAACAAATTCTCGTATTACTATAAACTAAATCAGGTAAATTTCTTCTGGAATATGTCTACATTCCTCCTCTGGATCCAACATCACATTCTACGGAAACCACAGTGATGACCTAGAAATGATGCCAGAATATTTTTATTTGCTGACTATAATACCCCTAGCATTGATTGTATGAATAAGAACTCGTAATAAACTTAAGCCTTTACAAGCTCTCTACATCAAGTCTACAAATACCAATAATTGGCTGCTGGGTTTAAGTATTCTGTAGTGATCTTTGAATTCATATTGTTAAATCAGTTAATGAGCTCCTCCCCCTAGACTGCCACCACCTGCTTTAAGCATCAGAAATGACACAGCTATTCTGCCTAACCTAATATTTTTTCCAAAGCTGACTATCCTAACATGAATTTTAAATTTTAACTTGCAAAGGAAGACTCGTCATTTCCTCACCACAACAAAAATCTTAACTATGATCATAATTATTAATAGGGCCATCGAAAACTATGTACCACTTTCAAACTTCAAAAAAGCGAAGTTCCCGAAATTGAGCAGCGGCGAGCTAATTAACCTGGTTATCGGTAAAGAAAATGCACATTAAACATAAAAATCGAACTCCCTTAACGACTGTGGGGAACCTTACTTCAAGTCGTCGATGATACTTACTTAACTCCAAAGCAAGGATTTTGTGTTCGGTGAAGCAATAAAAGAGTTCTCCACGTTTTATAATTTATTTAGTCTTCGCCAGACACATTTACACTTTTAGAAATCGCGGGTCGAAATGGAAATGTGATTCTTAATTAATAATTTAGCCACGTGTTCTCGAGACGGGTCCCGTAACTGGAATGACGTAGGTCGCTTCCGTTGGAGCGGTGTTAGCTCGGACTACATTGGTCACGTGACCAATGTTGCCAAGACAACAGTTTAAACGGTAATAATCGGTACTTAATCGCATTTCCATAGCCTCCCCTCCAGTGCTAACGATAAACATGAACAAATGAAAAATCGTTAAGAGGAATTATACAACTGATGTTAATTTTGACTGAGGCACCTTCAGTCAAAACAAGAATAGCCTCCAATGTGTGAAAATTGTGAGAGTTACACGAGCAGAGTAGAATGAGTAGTTATTTTCTGGAGTAGACTGCTGTTATATTTTCAAGAACACATTGGAAGGTATTAAAGGTTTAACCAAAAATTTTAAGATGAAAATCTTAATATAAATACATGAAATCATAAAATGAAGTGTGTAACAATGAAACGTAATGTTGAGATTACTAGACTATTGTATTATAAACCATTTTATTAGTTGCTGAAATCGGTTAATTCTTAGGTGTGAGTATTTACAAGTTTTTTTTTTTTAATGTTCTTTATTCAGTAAAGTTTATACATTACAGTAAATGGATAATTTTTTGGCTATCACACTAGGCACATGCCCGTGTTGTAGTTGTAGTGTTAGTTTTAAATAATGTTTTAAAACTTGTCAAGTTCAATGAACTCTTTACTTTATTTACAGTGTTTGACGCATCGACGTACTAGGTGTTCGGATCATTGGTGTACATAATATAGCGTGGTACATGGAATTTGAGATATGATTCCAGCTGATTGTTGTGGTACATGGATTTCAAGGTTTTGATTCCAGTTGGTTGTTTTTCAATTAACGTATGAACATTGAAATTTGTTGCTTCAATGAACTATGTTCAGAGCTAGTAGAATTATTTTACCAAGAGTGCGTAATTAGTAGCGCTGGTTGTAAAATCATTGTACATTGATTGTGTAAAAAAAAAACTATTTAAGACTATGACTTAAATAAACCTTAAAATAACATTATACATGTTTAAAAAATCGCAAATGTGTAGTTGAAAGTTGTAGTTTACTTGAGAAACATTTCGATGGTAGGCTGTATATAGCGGAATGCTGTATTTACATAGGTTATATTGAAAAAGAAAACTATAGTAGAAGGTATGTTTTATAATAAGCTATATCTGGTGTAAGAAATATTTACATTGATACATAAGTAGATATGGTAGAGTTTTCTTCCTCAAAGTATTATATTGTTTGAAGCCCTAGTTAGGCGTTCATCATAACATTATAAATAATAAAGGTTTATGCTAATCTGTAGCGAAGAATGACGATTTTTAAGTCAAAGAAGCTGTACATCGCCCTCAGTACGTAAAAGTGTGTTTTTTGTTGACGTAAGTCGAATAACCATGTTCCTTTACGTACGTAAGACAAAGTGGGTTTAACTTGTAAGTGTATAAACATGAAAGAAAAAAGTATATTTAAAAATAAATAATTTCAACCACATGATTCACTGGATGTATAAAAGTGCCGGGAAGCATGGTTAAAAAACTAAAATGTAAAAATAACAATATTTACCATGTGGTAAAGAGTTACCTACTATGTACATAGTTTGTAGAGTAGATAGTGTGTACATTGGTACATAATATATAATATGATGATTTATATTAATCGTGCGGAAAGTTGATTACAATTGCTATTACAATAATGCTGTAATACATGTAGTAACGCATAAATGCGGTTGTATGATGTGAATTTTACATTTTTTAATTATAACATTTTTAAAGAAAAAAATTGTTTTACTAGTAAAAACACAGTGGTGCTTGTAGTACCTTTGAAGTGCACAAATTATGCAGTTGAATGATGAAAAGTTTTCATCTAATTAGAAATGATTTAAAATTGCGATAACATGATTAATATGTTATGTTTTTTAAAATGCATGACTTATGCAGTTAAATGATGAATTGTTTCATCGTATTGAAGGTGTTTCACACTTGTGAATACACAATAATGATCTAAGTTTTAGAATATGTTAATTGACAATTTACAATATTAAAGGTACGATTTCCATCAAAAAATCTGTGCATTTTAATATTGTGTTATTTGCAGTATTTTAAAGAATTGTATACTTTATGAATATGGTTTGCAATAGAAAGCAAGGCGAAATTTATAATTTAATTTCTATCATGAGTTATGAATGAGAAAAATGCCAAATAAAAATGTCTTTTTGTGCGTTATTCCGTTCCAAGGCGCTTTGGAAAATGTACCTGCCGACCTGAACGCGTTGTGATCTTGGTTATCGGTGTAACGGGAACTGGTGGGTGTATTATGACATTTTCTTCAACTGGAACGAAAGCATGCTTGAGTCGGTCTATGGAGACGCGTTTGGATTTGCCTTTTATCGATATTACAAATGTTTTGTCATCACGTTGTTCTACCTTGTAAGGACCCTCGCATGGATTCTGTAGGGGTCTTCTTACGCTATCTGTTCTCAGGAAAACATGAGTGGCGACAGGTAAGTCCTTGTGCACAAAAATTTTTCTTACGCTGTGATTGCTGGCAGGGGGTCGACTTGATACTTTCAAACTTTCTCTGTAGACGTCCTACATACGTATCGGGTTCCTCGCGAGGAGTTTCTGAGAAGAAGTCGCAGGGAAGCCTTAATGTCCTGCCATACGTAAGTTCTGCGGGGGAGCATTTTAGGTCCTCACGCACTGTAGCTCTCAAACCGAGAAGTATTAGTGGGAGGTTCTCAACCCAGTTCTGTTCTCCACATGCAATTAGAGAAGATTTTAAAGTGCGATGCCATCTTTCTATAATACCGTTCGCTTGAGAATGGTATGCAGTGGTTCTTGAGTGTTGGATGCCAAACTTTTCTGCGAGTTTTTTGAAGAGACAACTCTCGAACTGTCGTCCTTGGTCAGTGGTGATGCTGTCAGGTGTTCGTGACGAGCAATCCAATGCGTAGTCAATGCTGCGGCTACGGTTTCGGCATACTGACATATTCTTCAGGGGGATTGCTTCGGGCCATCGAGTGAACCTATCGATCATAGTTAGTATATATTGGTAATCGTTGCATAGCGGTAGTGGTCCAACTAAGTCGATGTGAATGTTACGGAATCTATCCTCTGGTAAAATGTGGGGAAAGTGGTTACCCTTTGTACACTTTTTAGATTTTATTTTTTTACTTTGTGATTAATTGTCGAATTTATCTAGTTTATGTACCTAAGTGTAACAAATATATTGTAGTTTGTTACAAAAAAGTCCGAAACTATTATGTCGAAAGGTTAAAGGGTTATAGCCATTTTTCCATGATAAGATATTTGTACGATCGTACCCCACGTACGGGGTACGTTCGTACAGTAAGTGGGGTACTTTCCTACGCCATGGGGTAGATTCATACAGGGTAATTAAAAAGCCAATTAAAGTCGTAATTTTTTTTATTAATTAACTGAAAGTAGGTAATTATACATTTGGTTGTATAATTGTTACACTTAGGTACATAAACTAGATAAAGTCGACAATTAATCACAAAGTAAAAAAAATAAAATCTAAAAAGTGTACGAAGGGTAACCACTTTCCCCTACAGTTTCATAAATAAATTAATTAAAAACGTATTCCGAAAGATATTCAATGTATCAATCGAATTCGAGAAGACTTGTAGACTCATGAATTTAGAATGAAAAGTTCGTGAGGGCTCATCGGCGTTAGAGCCATCTTTAAATTTCTTGACTCTGCTTTCCAACGTTGATGTTTTAATGTTGTATTTTAACGCGGCTTTCCTATACGACAACCGTCCTTGTATTACATCATTAATTACTAAATTCATGGACTCTTCATCCACTTCTTGAGTACCCGTACCCTTTTTTTATATTTTCGCACCATGATTCTGCAATAAAATAATAATTATAAGGTTGACTTAACAAAAATATTTCATTTTGTTAGAAGTAGAATACGTCATAAAAGGAAATATATGTTATTGTGCTATCTGCATGATAATTTTAAAAGGTAATACCATCTATATTTTATTTCATAATAATTAAATTTTGATATACTGGTGGTTAATAAAATCTAAAGGGGAGCATTCGTACGCGTACGAATGTGCCCCTGTCTGGCTGTCCGAAAGCACCCCATGCCTTTGCACAAAATTAAAATACAAATTCTAATTTAGTTTGAGAAATATAACAATTAAAGCTCAAAATAAACAATGTTAGCATTAATCAATCATCACCATTTTGTCAAAAAACATAACAATTCTACTTAAAATTACGAACTAAACTTAGGTAAAAAAAATGTACGCACCGCGCGCGAAAACACGTTACGTCTTGTCAGCTGATGCACCTGTGTGCGACTGGCGCGACACTCCGCTAGCAACATGGCGGCCGGTATGTCTATGCACACAAGCAAAGGCGTGCTTGTGTGCCGTTTAGTTTTTCTGTTATACTAACTGCACGAATGTGCCCCTCGTACGAATGGTGACCACTTTCCCCTACGTTGCTAGAGGTGCGACTGTATGTTTTGATACCTTAGCTTTTTGACAAGGTATACATTGTTTGACGAAGCTCTTGATGTCTTTCGCCATGTAGGGCCAAACAAATCTTTGTTTTACCGTATTTGTAGTTCCCAAGATACCAGGGTGGCAAACATTATGTATGCTTGCTATGACTTGTTGTCGCATGCTGGGTGGAACAAGTGGTCTAACATGACCTGTTGAAATATCACACCACAATCGAGTGTCAGTGCCAGGGATCACCATTTGACGTAGAGCAAGGGTGCTGCCATCATTTGCCTTGAATTGTCCGTCAGGTTGGCATTGCTCTAACCGCATTTGCTCGAAGTCAATCACAGTGGGACAGTTAATCTCATCGATGCGAGATAGGGTGTCCGCGCCTACGTTCTCTTTTCCAGAGACATACCTGATGTCGGTTGAAAATTGCGCTATGTAATCAAGCTGTCTCTCTTGCCGGGGAGAGCTAGACGCCCCTTTTTTGTTTAATGCGAAGGTGATTGGCTTGTGGTCTGTGTAAATGCTGAAATGACGGCCTTCGATGTGATTTCTAAAGTATTTCACGGATTCATAAACGGCGGTCAGTTCGCGGTCAAAAGTGCTGTATTTCTGTTGAGCAGGGGTGAACTTTTTGGAGAAGAATCCTAGCGGTTCCCAGGTGTTTCCTTTTGATTGCTGCAATGAAGAGCCCAATGCTTTGTCACTGGCGTCGACCATCATTGCAAGCTCTGCATTTGGATCCGGGTGCGCAAGTAGAGCTGCGTTCGCTAGTTGCTGTTTGCATTCTTCAAACGCCTTTGTCTGCTCCTGGTTCCAGTTGAGAATCCTCTTGTCATTCTTTTTGTAACCGGCAATACTGTCGTATAAAATTGCTTGGGTGTTGATCGAATTTGGTAAGAAACTGCGGTAGTAGTTCAACATACATAAAAAGCGACGTAGTTCTTTCGCGGTTTTGGGTTGTGGAAATTCTGTCACTGCTTTGACTTTGTCCTTGATTGGAATCATGCCCTCTGGAGTTATTGTGTGTCCGAGGAAGTTCACTGTTGCGGTTCCCAATTGACATTTCTGGATATTAATGACAAGTCCGTTATCAGCGAGTCGTTTAAGAAGCAAATCTAGATGTTTTTTATGTTCCTCCTCGTCAGCGGAAGCTATCAGGATGTCATCTAAGTAAACGAAACAGAAATTTGGATCTCTTGTTATTGCATGCATAAATCGTTGAAAACTCTGAGCTGCGTTTGATAGTCCAAATTGGATGGAGGTGATTTCAAACAATCCGAACGGTGTGATGATGGTCGTTTTAGGGATGTCCTCAGGTACAACGGGTATCTGATGATAAGCGCGTTAAGTCGATGGTTGAAAAAATCTTCGCTTTTGCCAGTTTATGGGCGAAGTCTTGAAGTTGAGCTATAGGATATTTATCAGGGACCGTTTTTGAGTTTAAGATTCTGTAGTCGCCACACGGACGCCATTCGCCGTTTGGCTTCTTTACCATGTGTAAAGGGCTGGCCCAGTTGCTTTTAGAAGGTCGGCAAATCCTTTGTTCCATCATGTATTTAAATTCATGCTTGGCTGCCTCGAGGAGCGCTGGTGCTAATCTGCGTGCACGTTCAGATAGTGGAGGGCCTTTGGTTTCTATGCAATGAGTCACAGAATGTTTAATTTCATCCGGTGTCTGCATGGTAGGCCTTGTCAACGTAGGGTATTTCTTTAAGATGTCTAGATACTTTTGAGAAGAGGAAATTGTAGCAATGCCCGATGCTGGTCCTCTGTAGGAAGCTCCTCTAATTTTTAATTCAGTAGACTGATCTTCAAGTTTTGCTCGTCTCAAGTTGACTGTCAAGTTGTAGTTGTGAAGAAAGTCTGCGCCAATGATGGGTTTGGAAACATCGGCCTCGATGAAGCGCCATTTCATTGTGCGGCGTAGGCCAAAGTAGAGTTCGACTGTTTTCGTGCCGTATGTTTTTATTGGTTTCCTATTTGCCCCATATAATGTTGTAGGGCAGTTGTCGGAGGTTATGTTGCCTTTCTCAGAAGTCATGTTCCTAGGGATGACAGAAACGTCAGCGCCTGTATCCACTAGGTATTTATGTCTTGTTCGTAGGTCATAGATGAAGAGACGACAAGAGGTATTGGGGATCTCACATGTCTCTACTGGGAGTTCCCGATGTCGTTTCCCGACTTCTTTACATATGAACATGGTTTGGAGCATTTATGAGCGTTTTCTCCAAATCTTGCATGGTAGTAACATTTTCCATCTTGATTCCTATTGGGAGATGGATTGCGTGACCCGGATCTTGAGCGGCCAGGTTTTCGACGGGGGCTCTGGTTTCTCCGTCCTCTATAGGTTGATGTGGGATCAGTTTTGGCTATGCGTAGTTGGGATACTTCACGCGAAAGTGCTGCTATTTGTTGCTGCAGTTGTAGTAGTAAGGAATGTTCAGCTGGTTCCTGACGAGATGTACTGGGTTTCTGCGATCTTCCATGGCGCTGCAATCGGTTGATTGATAGACATCAAGTATTTTGTCTGCAGCTGTGGCAAGTTGGTTAATGTCGTTATCGGATAGTGCTGACAGGATTGCTTGCACATGTTGTGGTAGTCGCTGTAACCACAGTGTACGCACAATTGCGTTATCCGCTAAGGTAGGTCCTGCAAGCTCCAGCATGTGTCTCAATAGACCGGTTGGCTTCCTATCCTCAAGTTGGATTCCTGTGAGTAGGCGTGTGAGGCGTTTTTCAGCAGAGTCTTGGAGTCGGTCTATAAGGGCTGCTTTCAAATTGGCGTATTTGTCATTGATCGGTGGA
The DNA here is from genome assembly GCA_929108145.2 of Limnephilus rhombicus. Classification (NCBI taxonomy): domain Eukaryota; kingdom Metazoa; phylum Arthropoda; class Insecta; order Trichoptera; family Limnephilidae; genus Limnephilus; species Limnephilus rhombicus. The sequence goes on from OV815289.1 coordinate 28,564,821, forward strand.
TGTGTCACAATGTCGCTCACACATTGTAAGGTTTGTAAATCTAAGGCTGCTATAATGATATTGTACTTCGTGAAATCCTCTTTAATGCGCGAATTCGCAAATTGTGCCTCTGCGTGTATGAACCAAAGCGAGATGTTATCCCTCCACAAATTTGGTAATCTCACGGACACGTGATTTACTGCTGTCGCAGAGCTAGTTTCGCCAGTTGATTCCAAGTTGGTTGATTTTGGTTGCGGATTAATTGATTCTAGAAACAAAGTCTTAAGTTGATCAATTGTGTGGTCGCTGAAGATTCTTCATCCGAGGTCATTTCAACATTTATACGGTAATAAGCACGCAAAGACAGTGATTTAACAAATTTTTGAAGATATTATGTATTGAAAATCAGTAGAAATCACTTTTAGGGTTTTGTTAAGAATAGTTAGTGACATCTATGAGATAAATATTGTAATTAATTCCATTTGGTTAATTATTCTTAGTTTATTAGAAAAGTGTGCATATTAGAGACCTCTGTGGGAATTTTATAGAAGCTAGTGTTATCAGCCAACAAATTTAGGGCACGTGACCTCAGTGGATATTTGCTACTTGTATTGTTATTATTGTATTTTAAAACAGTCTGAAAGACGGTATTTTTATAGTTTTTAGTAGTATAAAAAGGGCTATACTCAAGAAATTTGTTCTCTTCCATTAACCCTTACCTAGAGTATAGACGCCGTACCGCTTGAGGCGGGGTCCGGGCTGAATTTAGTTCTAAAAGTGTTGATTTCATTATTGCTCAAAAAGTGTTTGTAAATAAAACGACTCTTCAATAAAAAAGTGTTTTACAAATAAAAAGTCCACCACCCTTGATGAGATTGAAGTGATCCTAACATGGTCCTTCTAACCGGATACAAAATTGGACTAAAAAAATAACACCAAATATAAAAAAACCAGCGGCCAAAAAACCGAAGAACAACTCCAGAGCGATCCAGTCAACAAGAAACAGAGCTAAGTGCCCATAATCCTTATGACTTACCATTTCCTGATTTTAAATCCTAAAGAACAATCTCAATAACTAGTTTCTAAAATCAGTTTATTATCAGAATATGTTTATTGTTATCATTCATATTCAATACAATCAAAAAATGCAAGTCATAGTATAATTAAAATAAATCACAGTTGTATTCTCAACTTGCAAGTAATGAAAAACCATTGATCAGGTTGAATTATTATTTGAATCTTTTAAACATCGACCGGCAAAACTGTCGTCATATCGCATATGTCATTTTTTAATCCCGTTGCAAGTAAAAAACAATAGCAGTAAAGCAAAATCGGAGTATATACGTTCTTGGTGTTTCTATAATAATTATCGCCAGCGCATAGCATTACTAGACATTTATTCTGTCATTTCCTCTGAACAACAAGGTAACCATCGTATTTTTTTTGCATTGTTGTTTGTTTTTTATAGTATTGTCGCCATTACTTATAAACTACGGTATAGTTTGTTTTTTAATCTCTCGTTTTTGGAATTATTGTCGCGGCAGATAAGAATTTAAGATGGAGAAATTAAAAGGCTTAATTAATAAACGGTCGGTTTTAAAGGGGAAATTAACAAGGTTTAGTCAGGCTCTAAATACGTTGTCGGCAAACGAGATTAATTTGAGATACGACAGAATTAAAAATTTATTAGACGAATTTGAAATAATCCAGTCCCAGATAGAAAGCATTGATGACTCAAATGAAGCGGAGAATGAAATTCAACGTGAAACTTTCGAGAACCAGTTCTTCACAATCCTGGCAACGGCCAGGGGGGCGATGGATTCTGTGGAGCAAACTAAATGTGACATTAAATTGCCCAATTTGAAGCTTGAGACGATGACATCCAAGCTTGTAAAAACTTAAAGCTTCAGCTGATAAGCTTGCTGCAATCTGCCGGTATGACCTTGCGAAAGTGGAGGTCGAATGTGCAGGATTTGTCATCCGAGGCGGGCCAAGCTAGAATTGCCGAAATAGGCAATTTTTAGAAAACGGCCTCTGACAAATCCAACAATGAGAAAATTTTGGGACTAATTTGGAACAGCTCCTCGGATTGCTTCTCATATAAAATAACAAAACCAACGAACCAAACTGCAAGTAAACGTAATATATTGTCATGCATAGCATCTACGTTCGATCCATTAGGGCTACTTGGCCCAATTATTGTAGTAGCAAAGTTGATAATGCAAAACTTATGGCAATCAAAAGCATCATGGGATGAAGCATTGCCTAATGAAATACTAGTACCATGGAGGAATTACTTAGAGGATTTATCCAATTTAAACGAATTAAAAATCGATCGAAACGTAATGTGCAGAGACTATAATGACCTCAAAATACATGGATTTTGCGACGCTTCAGAGAGAGCATATGGAGCTTGTATCTACGCCGTAACAATGGACCCAAATGGTGAGAGACATTCTCAATTAATCACTTCCAAATCTAGGGTAGCGCCCCTGAAATGCATATCATTGCCAAAACTAGAACTTTGTAGCGCAGTATTACTAGCCAAGTTAATGAGGATTGTCAAACAAGCATTAGATATAATGGAAGCGGACACCTACTACTGGAGTGATTCAACTATCGCCTTGTGCTGGTTGAAAGGCCAGCCTGCCCGTTGGAACACCTTCGTTGCTAACCGAGTAGCAGAGATACAAGAACTTAGTAACCATCAAGATTGGCGTCACGTGAACTCAAGTGACAACGCCGCCGATATATTATCTAGGGGTTCCCCGGCAGAGAAGTTATTGAGCACCACCACTTGGTGGCATGGACCAGGGTGGCTGATTGAAGAGCCTAGCAACTGGCCAATACCCAAAATGGAGTGCTTAAACCCACCTGAGGCAAAGGCAAAAAACGTTATGTTGGTAACTAGCGCAAGTGATTGGGACATATTTGAAAAATTCTCATCTCTAACTAAATTAAAGCGTGTAATTGCTTACCTACTTAGATTTAAACATAACTGTAGTAAGCCACAACTCAAGCGTACTGGTAATTTGAAGGCTGAAGAATTAGAATTAGCGTTAAAACGATTGATTGAATCGGCTCAAAATAACTGCTTTTTTCTAGAAAGGGAAGCTTTATTAAAAAATAAAAATGTAAACAAAAACAGCCCTTTAAAATCACTTAACCCGTTTTTGCATGAGGGTTTGTTATGTGTGGGAGGTAGGTTATCTCACTCAGGGGATTTAACATTTCAGCAAAAACACCCAATAATATTACCTGCAAGGCATAGATTGACCGAATTAATAATACGACATTATCATTATATAAATTTACATGCAGGAACCCAGGCCTTGCTCGCTGAAATAAGATTGAAATTCTGGCCCATCTATGGAAAAAATACAATTAAACAAGTATTACATAAATGTATTAAATGTTTTAGATTACGCCCAGTCATTGGCCAACAGCTGATGGGCAATTTACCAGCTGATCGGATCCATCCAAATCGACCATTCAGCATAGTCGGGGTCGACTATTCCGGACCACTGTCAATCAAGGTTGGAGTCCAAAAAAGGGCTCCGATCACTAAGGCGTATTTATGCATCTTTGTTTGTCTAGCCACGAAGGCGGTCCATCTAGAACTGGTATCAGATTTGTCCAGTGATGGATTTTTAAATTGTTTAAAACGTTTTATAGCTCGCAGGGGTCAGCCAAGGAAAATATACTCTGATAATGCAACTAATTTCAGGGGAACTTGTAATAGATTGAAGGAATTATATGACAGTTTGAAGGAAAATGGTGACCAGATTCAAAAATATTTAGCAAATATAGGTATTGATTGGGCAACAATAACATTTGGCTGTCATCAGTTCTTTTGTTTTGCTCTTTCAAAAAATATTCTTAAACCAATCTTTTTATTGTGTTTTGGCTGTAAAAAGTTTAGTGTGTTGGAATCTTCTCCCCCCTGATCTTCCAGGAGTCACTTCTTGCTGCTCATTTTCAGATATTTATATAATTTTTTTACTTCTGTCACTTTTTATATTAGCTGTAATTTTTTGAACAATGGAGGAGGATTTCCCTCCTGTACCCCTTACAAAGCCCCCAGATCCCCCTCCTGACCCTCCAGATGGAGACATTTCAGATAAAATAGACTTTTCAGAACATTCAAACATTTCAGACAATGAATCTGTCATCCTAACCTCAATTAAAAAAAGAAAATTTAGTCCCCTTTCCCCAAAAAAACATGATTCGCCTTTGTCTTCTCAGTCCCCTCCAGCTCTTCCTCAACCTCCTCCAACAATCTTTTACTCTACTCATTCCCGTGGCCCCTACATTGTATATGCGCAAAAAACTGAACAAGGTAAAACCATCCATCCTCTTGAATTTGGTAAATTTCTTTCAAATAACAAGAACCTTTCGATTAAACCTGGAGGTGTTAAAGCCGAGGGTCGCTTCCGAATCTCTGTTGAATTCCTGTCAGGTTCAGCCGCCAACAACTTTATCAAAAATATATTTATTTCATCAAATTCTAAATTCAAGGCGTACATCCCAACTTTCAATGTCACTCGAATGGGCCTGGTCAGGGGTATCTCGACCGATCTGTCCATTCCAGAAATCCTGTCCTCACTTTCAACCCCCCAACATATCGGCAATCCCATAAAAGCCAGAAGGCTAAATTATAAGGACACCTCTGAGGGCATCGTTTCCTGGAAGCCCTCCCAATCTGTCGTCATCACATTCGAAGGACAATCTCTTCCCTCCCATATTTATTTATTTTTCAACTCCTTACCAGTTGAAATGTACACTTATCCCACCACTCAATGTTACAACTGCTGCCGTTTTGGTCATACCAAAGCTGCATGCAGATCCCCTCCCAGATGTTTCAAATGTGGAGAAAACCACTCGGCTGACCAATGTTCTTCTCTCTCTTCACCTAAATGTTTTAACTGCTTAGGCGCTCATTCCGCCATTAACTCTTCTTGCCCCGAACAATCTCGCCAAAAAAATATAAAAATTTCTATGGCCTCTGAGAACTTGTCTTTTCTGCAGGCTTCTAAATTATTCCCGCCTGTCAAAAAATCATTTTCCGAGGTTTTATCCAGTAACTCTTCATCCAACCCTCTCGCCTCCTCCTCAACATCTTCCCGTTCAACAAAATTCACATACAAAATCCCTATCTCTAAACAGACTCGTGGATACGATCAGCAACAACACAACTCACTTCTCTTAAATCCCAATGGTTCTCCTCTTTCACACGCCACAAATGGGTGCGCAAACAATTATAATTCATCCTCAACAAACTATCAAAAGCTTTCTGAACAACTCTCCCAAGATAATTCTTCATTTATTCAAACTCTTATTATGCTTCTAATTGACCTAATTTCTTCTCAAACTAATCTACCGTCCAACGCTGCTTCTATTATTTCCACAATAAAATCATTTATTCAAAATGGCTCTTCAAGATGTCAGAATTCTTCAGTGGAATAGCCGCAGTGCTATTTCTAACAAATCAAACCTTCTTAACCTATTAAATTCAAACCTTGTTTCTGTGGCTGCTGTCTCGGAGACATGGTTTACTCCATCCACCCACTTTAATGTGGGAGGGTACTCCTGTCTCCGCGATGATCGCCCGGAAGGTACGGGCGGTGGTGCTGCCCTTTTTATTAAAAAATCCCTTCCGTTTTTCCCAATAAATAATATCAAACCCCCCAATGCTGACTTTCAAATGGTTGCAGCTAAAATAAAGGACACTTCCTTTGTTTCTATCTATCTTCCCCCAACATCGCACTTCAATAAACAAGCGTGGTTGCAAATTGTCCGTCAACTAAGCCCTCCTTTCTTTTTATTGGGTGATTTTAATGCCCATTCCCCCGTCTGGGGTTCTGCTTTCTGAATGATGAATCCAACCTTTTTCTTTTGAATGACGGATCTTCTACTAGAATCTCTCGCCCCAACACAAACCCCAGTGCAGTGGATCTCTCAATATGCTCTATTAATCTGGCACCTCTCTCCTCGTGGGTGGTGTCCCCCGACCCTTGCTCCAGTGATCATTTCCCGATCACCATCACTTTTCAAACTTCTTTCCATTCAGACAAGTCCCATATTTCGACAAAGATTAAAACAAAACACACCAAATGGGACGAATTTAACTCACATATGGATAAGTTTATACAAAATTTATCCTATACCGATACATTATCTGTCAAAGATGACTACGATAACTTCAAATCAATGCTCGTAACTGCAATCAATAAATCAAATCCTCCCCCTAAAACCAAATCTCTCAAAAAACTCCCTCCAACTCCCTGGTGGGATGAGGAATGTTCCAAAGTAGTGAGAATTCGGAAAGCTAAATCTCTTTCCTATCGTCACAATATGACTATGGAGAACTATCTCATATACAAAAATGCCGAAGCCAATGCCAAAAGGGTATTGAGGTCAAAAAAAAAATCCGGGTGGTACAACTTCTGCAGTTCAGTATCTCCGAACACTCCAATTTCGGAAGTTTGGTCTATGATTCGAAGATTTCGATCCTCCTTCAGTCCAACATCTCCTCCAGCTTCTCATTCTAAATGGATAGACGAGTTCTTGGACAAAATTGCCCCCCCTTCTGTACCTAACTTAGATGAAATAACTCCAATCCACAACACTCCTATGTCTGATCATTGGCTTGACTCTCCATTCACTTTAATTGAATTAAAAAATTGTTTATCAACAGTCAAGGACTCATCTCCAGGCAGAGATGGTATACCTTATAGCATTATCAAAAATAGTAATGATAATGTTCTAAATCACTTTTTATGCATCTTAAATAAAATCTTCCAGACTGGCATAATACCTGATGACTGGAGTTCTCAAATAATCATCCCAATTCTAAAATTAAACAAATCACTCAATTCTGGATCCAACTATAGGCCAATTGCTCTTTCATCCACCCTTAGTAAAATTTATGAAAAATTAATTAAAAACCGCTTAGATTTTTTTGTCGAGAGTGATTACTCTCGACAAAAAAATCTTCTTCTCTTCAAGATCTTCTCTCTCCATCCCAATTTGGATTTAGGAAAAAGAAATCTACACAACATAACCTTGCCATCATCAGCACTGATATTAATTTATCCATTTCTAACAAAGAAGTATGTCTTGCAGTCTTTATAGACATAGAAGGCGCCTTTGACAATGTTTCCATCCCAATTCTTAAAAAAAAACTTTTAGGCCTTGGCTTACCCCTCATGTTTGTCCAATCTATTATTAATCTTTTTCTCGATAGGAAAATTTTCATCGAGCTACGAGATGTTACTCCTCAGAGTAGGTCAATTTGGAAGGGTTTACCCCAAGGCGATGTATTATCCCCCTTACTGTATAGTATATACACACATGATATGCATGTCACCATTCCCCCTCAAGTAAAAGTTGAGTTCGCAGATGACATAGCTTTCTTCTTATCATCCAAAATCATTCCATCCGCCGTCAAATATCTTAATGAAGCCATGGATGCCCTTTGCACATGGCTTACTTTAAATGGTCTTGAACTTTCAGTACAAAAGAGTCAGTGTGTTACCTTCTCAAATCGTCATAATAACCCCCCTGTTCAAATTTTATTTAAAAACTCTCCAATCCCCAATGCTTCCGAAGTTAAATTTTTGGGAGTAACATTTGATAGGAAACTTAAATGGTCTTCCCACATTAATAATATAGTTACTAAATGTGAAAAAAATTTAAATATTATCAGATCATTGACTGGCGTTTGGTGGGGTGCTCATCCTATCTGCATTAAGTTGCTCTACAATGCACTTATTCGAAGTCATCTCGACTATGCCTGCCCACTTTTTAGTACTGCATCCAAAAATGCACTCAGTAAATTAGACAAAATTCAATCTAAGTCATTGCGAATAATAACTGGCGCGATGCAATCGTCGCCCATCAATTCCCTTCAAGTAGAATGTTCTGATCCTCCTCTTTATTTAAGGCGTCAATTATTTGCTGACAAATTTGTTCTTAAATGTTTAAATTCTAAAAGTCATCAGATTATTCCCAGAGTCTCGTTGTTCAACGACTCAACACATTCATCTACAGTCAGAGCTCGAACTAAACCTCTCCCTGCCATCTGTAAAAATTTTCGCTCTCTCTCAGAGCTTCAAATTATCAAAAATGATCTTCTTCCTTTGTACAAATTAAAATATAGTCACGTCACCCTATCCCCAACGATATTAGAAGGGATCGGCATCCTTAAAAGTCATTCCAATCTCCCAGCCCGTACTGTCAATAATATGTTCAATGACATTATTTCTTCTAAATGGCCCAACTCTTCTCTTTTATTTACTGATGGCTCCAAATCTCCAGACTCTCCTAACTGTGGTATTGGTATTAACGTTTACCACAATAATTCTAATGAAAGAATATTTTATTCAATTTCAAACCAATTTTCAATATTTTCTGCCGAGTGCATTGCGATTATTGAATCTCTCAAATATATAATAAAAAATAATTTTGAACATTCTCTTGTCCTCTCTGACTCTCTCAGTTCCCTCCAAAAACTTAAAACAAGTCCTCTTCTTCATCCTGATGATCACTTTGTATGTCTTATTCGAGTATTGATAACCTCCATTCAAAGCTCTGGAAAAACTGTCACTCTGATTTGGATTCCTGGACATGTTGGCATAGTGGGTAACGATATTGCTGATTCCTTGGCAAAACAAGGAGCGTCTAACCCTACCGTTACCCTCGTAAATCATATTCCCCTGTCTGATATTTTTTCCATCATCAAAGATAGATCCCACAATGTTTGGACAGAGTATTGGAACATTGCTAGTCAATCCAAGGGTGCCCGCTACGCCTCAATACAAAGGACTATCCCATCAAAACCGTGGTTTCAAAAATTCCCCCATTTTTCCAAAAAAGAAATTTCCTTACTTATTCGTATGAGAATCGGACATTGTTCCGTTCCTTCTCACCTTTATAAAATTCATGTGCTTGACTCCCCAGATTGTACGTTCTGTGGTCTAGATGTGGGAACTTTAGATCACATATTTTTTGATTGTCCCTCTCTAAATAAATATCCTCTCTTCTATCAAGCGTTATCAAAAATTGCCTCTCCTCCATTCAACATCTCATCTCTTCTAAGTCTGAACTCTACTCCAATCTTCCATAAAATTCTGAAATTTGCACATTTAAATAAAATTAATATATAAATTCTCCTTTCCTTTTTCTGTAATTATAAATGATGGCCTAGAACACCCTTGAAGGGTGAAAGCCAGAAATAATGGAAAAAGGTATTGATTGGAGTTTCATACCTCCACAAGCCCCTAACCAGGGCGGGTTGTGGGAGGCTGCTGTTAAATCTGCCAAATATCATTTATATAGGATCACCGATCGTTCAGTTTTAACATTTGAATCATTGTACACTATAATATGTCAAATTGAGACCTGTTTGAATTCCAGACCTTTGACTCCGCTATCTAATGATCCAAACGACCTAAATCCTTTAACTCCTAATCTTTTCCTTATGGGCACTAGCGCTTCTATTATTCCTGAACTGGATGTTCAGAAAATACCGAACAAACGACTGGATCAATATCAAAAAATGATAGAACTAATTCAGTGTTTTTGGTCCAGGTGGAAAAAAGACTATCTCGGTGAGCTTCAGAGAAGATACAAATGGCAAACCAGCAATCAGCGATCTTTACAGAAGGATGACTTAGTAATCTTAAAAGAAGACAATCTGCCGCCTGCAATGTGGCGGATGGCACGCGTTCTATCCTCTCATCCCGGTTCTGATGGCGTGGTCAGGGTGGTCACCCTCCGGACATCACAAGGGACGTTCGTACGTCCCATAACCAAAATCTGTTTAATGCCCCTGGAGGACAACCTAGAACGAGCCCGGACCTCGCCCCCAGAAGATGAAGGAAGATCTCCGAAATAAAAGAAGAAAGAAATTCCCAGAAGAAGATGAAAAAGAATCACTACAAAAAGGAAGAAACATAATGACTCGACACGGCAACCTTGGGATTTGTGATGCTCTCCTTGGTCTCTACCTTTGACCAGCTAGATGATTCTCCCCTCTCCCCAATGATGAAAGGGAAAATGGGAAGCCCACGGTGCAGCATCTCATGAATGGATCAAGCAGATGACTAATCTAGGACCTCAAGACTTGAGTGTTTGTGTTGTTAAGAGTCGTTATTATGAAATTATTATTTGTATGTTATTTTTGTTGAATAATTTATAAGGGTTCAATTTTATTAATAAGTTTATTTTAGGTGCAGGTTATCAATTCTACGATATTTTTATCTATGAATTTATTTTTGTTGTTTTTTCTTGATAATGTGGAGTATTCTTTAATTATAGTGTCAGTATTAGCATTTATTTAGTAGATTAAAAAAAAAAAACGTAGAAAATGTTAAATGTCAATGTAAATGTTAAGGTAAATGTGGAATACTTGAGTAGTGCTCTACATTATACATAATGAATTATTTAGCTTTTAGATTAGTTCTATATTTTTTCAATTCATATATTTTGTTTATTATTCTGTCTGAATATTATGTTTAAATTTACCATTAGGGTTAGATTTAGAAATGGTTTAATTTTATTTAAAATTAACCCCTTTCCCGGGGGTCTGTTAAGAATAGTTAGTGACATCTATGAGATAAATATTGTAATTAATTCCATTTGGTTAATTATTCTTAGTTTATTAGAAAAGTGTGCATATTAGAGACCTCTGTGGGAATTTTATAGAAGCTAGTGTTATCAGCCAACAAATTTAGGGCACGTGACCTCAGTGGATATTTGCTACTTGTATTGTTATTATTGTATTTTAAAACAGTCTGAAAGACGGTATTTTTATAGTTTTTAGTAGTATAAAAAGGGCTATACTCAAGAAATTTGTTCTCTTCCATTAACCCTTACCTAGAGTTTAGACGCCGTACCGCTTGAGGCGGGGTCCGGGCTGAATTTAGTTCTAAAAGTGTTGATTTCATTATTGCTCAAAAAGTGTTTGTAAATAAAACGACTCTTCAATAAAAAAGTGTTTTACAAATAAAAAGTCCACCACCCTAGACGACATCGAAGTGACTTTGACATGGTCCTTCTAACCGGATACAAAATTGGACTAAAAAAATAACACCAAATATAAAAAAAACCAGCGGCCAAAAAACCGAAGAACAACTCCAGAGCGATCCAGTCAACAAGAAACAAAGCTAAGTGCCCATAATCCTTATGACTTACCATTTCCTGATTTTAAATCCTAAAGAACAATCTCAATAATTAGTTTCTAAAATCAGTTTATTATCAGAATATGTTTATTGTTATCATTCATATTCAATACAATCAAAAATGCAAGTCATAGTATAATTAAAATAAATCACAGTTGTATTCTCAACTTGCAAGTAATGAAAAACCATTGATCAGGTTGAATTATAATTTGAATCTTTTAAACATCGACCGGCAAAACTGTCGTCATATCGCATATGTCATTTTTTAATCCCGTTGCAAGTAAAAAACAATAGCAGTAAAGCAAAATCGGAGTATATACGTTCTTGATGTTTCTATAATAATTATCGCCAGCGCATAGCATTACTAGACATTTATTCTGTCATTTCCTCTGAACAACAAGGTAACCATCGTATTTTTTTTGCATTGTTGTTTGTTTTTTATAGTATTGTCGCCATTACTTATAAACTACGGTATAGTTTGTTTTTTAATCTCTCGTTTTTGGAATTATTGTCGCGGCAGATAAGAATTTAAGATGGAGAAATTAAAAGGCTTAATTAATAAACGGTCGGTTTTAAAGGGGAAATTAACAAGGTTTAGACAGGCTCTAAATACGTTGTCAGCAAACGAGATTAATTTGAGATACGACAGAATTAAAGATTTATTAGACGAATTTAAAATAATCCAGTCCCAGATAGAAAGCATTGATGACTCAAATGAAGCGGAGAATGAAATTCAACGTGAAACTTTCGAGAACCAGTTCTTCACAATCCTGGCAACGGCCAGGGGGGCGATGGATTCTGTGGAGCAAACTAAATGTGACATTAAATTGCCCAATTTGAAGCTTCAGGAGTTCCACGGGGACCCTGGGGGTTGGAATAACTTTGTAGAAAGTTTCAAGGCATTAGTTCACAATAACCAGTCGCTGAATAACATTCAGAAATACTATTATTTGCAATCGTGCTTAAAGGGTGACGCGGCCAGGATAATAGCTAATTTGGAAATATCAGAGTTAAGCTATCAAACGTCTTGGGAATTGTTGCATGAACGCTTTACTAATCTCAGAACGACGGTACACAAACATATCCAAACATTGTTTCAGTTAAAAGAAATGAAGATGGAAGATCAGGTCGGATTACGAAAATTAATCGACGCTACCAACGTCAATCTGAAGGCATTACAAAATCTTGCAGTTCCGGTAGAACAATGGGACGCGATAATAATTTACGTGATTTCTAATAAATTAGATTCCAATACGAGAAAATTTTGGGAGCAATCGCCCATTGAGGGAAAACTACCTACTCTAAAGGAATTTCTAAAATGTTTATCGTTACGAGCACAAACTTTGGAATTAATGCAAACAACGGAGAAAAAGTCTTCTGTTGGGATCAAACCTCAGATAGGATTTAATAACCCAAAAAGGGAATCTGTAGCATTTTTAACAGTAAAAAACGGAAAATGTATTTTTTGCGATAAAGATCACTTAGTATATTATTGTAAAAATTTCTTAAATTTAAAGGTACAGGGTCGAGTTAATGCAATAAAAGAGCGCCAAGCATGCTTTAAATGTTTAAAACCGGGCCATCTAGCTGATGATTGCAAGGTAACCTTTAAATGCAGATTGTGTAACAGTGAAAGGCATAATACGCTGTTACATAAAAAGGAGATTGAGGCGGAATCCTCAAACATGGGGACGGATGCTGGAGAGGTGTCCGTCAACAATCACTCTGCAATAGGCAGAACCGAAAAAATAGTATTGTTGTCCACGGCAATGGTTGGCATTGCTGGGGTGGATAACAGGATACATAAAGCCCGAGTCCTGCTAGATTCGGGATCCCAGTCCAACTTTATCCGTAAAGATTTCGCCGAAGGATTGAAGTTGGAATTTGAGAAAATAAACAAGCCAGTATCAGGAATTCACAAGAATGTTACCCATATAAAAAATAGAGTGTGTGTAAAATTGAATTCTTTGAAATCTGATTATAAAAAAAAATATTTCTTGCTTAATCTTACAGGACATAACCTCAAATATACCGCAAACCAATATACCTAGGAGCGAGTTCAGGCTACCTGCAGGGTTGGAACTAGCCGATTCTAAGTTTAACATCGCCGCTCCTATTGACTTACTACTCGGGGCGGAGGAATTCTGGAGCATCCTGACAAATGATAGGATAAAGTTGGATACCGGACCCACGTTACAACACACTCAGCTAGGGTGGATTATAGCTGGACCCACCGCTACGATCCACAGGAAAAGGCCAGTATTAGAAACTTGTAATTTGTCCTTGAATAAAATAAGCAATCAAATGGAAAAATTTTGGAAAATAGAGGAAATAGGTGCATCCAAATTTCAAAATCATGAGGAAAAGGCCTGTGAAGCTAGCTTCCTGGCAACCCATACTAGAGATGAAAGGGGTAGATTCTTGGTGACTCTACCTACCCGCCCATGTATCAATCAATTAGGAAATTCGTTGGCCATGGCGGAGAAAAGATTTAAAAACTTGGAGAGAAAATTGTCTTCCGATAAAGAGTTGAAATCACAATATGTTCAATTTATGAAAGAGTATTAGGAACTAGGTCACATGGAGGAATGCGATAAGCTAGAAGGAGACCTTAACTCTTATTTTTTACCTCATCATGCCGTCCGGAAGGAGTCTAGCACGACGACCAAACTAAGGGTTGTTTTCGATGGGTCGGCGAAAACTTCAAGTGGAATATCTTTGAATAATGCCTTGATGGTAGGACCAGTCATTCAAAGAGATTTATACACACAACTATTACGTTTCAGGAAACATCGCTATGTTATCACGGCGGATATTGAAAAGATGTATCGACAGATAAATTTGAGTGCAACCGACCGCAAGCTGCAAAAAATAGTATGGCGGGAGGAGCCGGAAGATGAACTGCGTCACTACCAGCTGAAGACTGTCACCTATGGTTTGGGACCTTCATCTTTCCTGGCTACAAGGTGTCTGCGTCAGATTGGTATGGATAATCAAAATATATTTCCTAAGGCTAGTCAAGTCATACAGGAGGATTTCTACATGGACGACCTGTTGACGGAAGAGGATGACATCCAAGCTTGTAAAAACTTAAAGCTTCAGCTGATAAGCTTGCTGCAATCTGCTGGTATGACCTTGCGAAAGTGGAGGTCGAATGTGCAGGATTAGTCATCCGAGGCGGGCCAAGCTAGAATTGCCGAAATAGGCAATTTTGAGAAAACGACCTCTGACAAATCCAACAATGAGAAAATTTTGGGACTAATTTGGAACAGCTCCTCGGATTGCTTCTCATATAAAATAACAAAACCAACGAACCAAACTGCAAGTAAACGTAATATATTGTCATGCATAGCATCTACGTTCGATCCATTAGGGCTACTTGGCCCAATTATTGTAGTAGCAAAGTTGATAATGCAAAACTTATGGCAATCAAAAGCATCATGGGATGAAGCATTGCCTAATGAAATACTAGTACCATGGAGGAATTACTTAGAGGATTTATCCAATTTAAACGAATTAAAAATCGATCGAAACGTAATGTGCAGAGACTATAATGACCTCAAAATACATGGATTTTGCGACGCTTCAGAGAGAGCATATGGAGCTTGTATCTACGCCGTAACAATGGACCCAAATGGTGAGAGACATTCTCAATTAATCACTTCCAAATCTAGGGTAGCGCCCCTGAAATGCATATCATTGCCAAAACTAGAACTTTGTAGCGCAGTATTACTAGCCAAGTTAATGAGGACTGTCAAACAAGCATTAGATATAATGGAAGCGGACACCTACTACTGGAGTGATTCAACTATCGCCTTGTGCTGGTTGAAAGGCCAGCCTGCCCGTTGGAACACCTTCGTTGCTAACCGAGTAGCAGAGATACAAGAACTTAGTAACCATCAAGATTGGCGTCACGTGAACTCAAGTGACAACGCCGCCGATATATTATCTAGGGGTTCCCCGGCAGAGAAGTTATTGAGCACCACCACTTGGTGGCATGGACCAGGGTGGCTGATTGAAGAGCCTAGCAACTGGCCAATACCCAAAATGGAGTGCTTAAACCCACCTGAGGCAAAGGCAAAAAACGTTATGTTGGTAACTAGCGCAAGTGATTGGGACATATTTGAAAAATTCTCATCTCTAACTAAATTAAAGCGTGTAATTGCTTACCTACTTAGATTTAAACATAACTGTAGTAAGCCACAACTCAAGCGTACTGGTAATTTGAAGGCTGAAGAATTAGAATTAGCGTTAAAACGATTGATTGAATCGGCTCAAAATAACTGCTTTTTTCTAGAAAGGGAAGCTTTATTAAAAAATAAAAATGTAAACAAAAACAGCCCTTTAAAATCACTTAACCCGTTTTTGCATGAGGGTTTGTTATGTGTGGGAGGTAGGTTATCTCACTCAGGGGATTTAACATTTCAGCAAAAACACCCAATAATATTACCTGCAAGGCATAGATTGACCGAATTAATAATACGACATTATCATTATATAAATTTACATGCAGGAACCCAGGCCTTGCTCGCTGAAATAAGATTGAAATTCTGGCCCATCTATGGAAAAAATACAATTAAACAAGTATTACATAAATGTATTAAATGTTTTAGATTACGCCCAGTCATTGGCCAACAGCTGATGGGCAATTTACCAGCTGATCGGATCCATCCAAATCGACCATTCAGCATAGTCGGGGTCGACTATTCCGGACCACTGTCAATCAAGGTTGGAGTCCAAAAAAGGGCTCCGATCACTAAGGCGTATTTATGCATCTTTGTTTGTCTAGCCACGAAGGCGGTCCATCTAGAACTGGTATCAGATTTGTCCAGTGATGGATTTTTAAATTGTTTAAAACGTTTTATAGCTCGCAGGGGTCAGCCAAGGAAAATATACTCTGATAATGCAACTAATTTCAGGGGAACTTGTAATAGATTGAAGGAATTATATGACAGTTTGAAGGAAAATGGTGACCAGATTCAAAAATATTTAGCAAATATAGGTATTGATTGGGCAACAATAACATTTGGCTGTCATCAGTTCTTTTGTTTTGCTCTTTCAAAAAATATTCTTAAACCAATCTTTTTATTGTGTTTTGGCTGTAAAAAGTTTAGTGTGTTGGAATCTTCTCCCCCCTGATCTTCCAGGAGTCACTTCTTGCTGCTCATTTTCAGATATTTATATAATTTTTTTACTTCTGTCACTTTTTATATTAGCTGTAATTTTTTGAACAATGGAGGAGGATTTCCCTCCTGTACCCCTTACAAAGCCCCCAGATCCCCCTCCTGACCCTCCAGATGGAGACATTTCAGATAAAATAGACTTTTCAGAACATTCAAACATTTCAGACAATGAATCTGTCATCCTAACCTCAATTAAAAAAAGAAAATTTAGTCCCCTTTCCCCAAAAAAACATGATTCGCCTTTGTCTTCTCAGTCCCCTCCAGCTCTTCCTCAACCTCCTCCAACAATCTTTTACTCTACTCATTCCCGTGGCCCCTACATTGTATATGCGCAAAAAACTGAACAAGGTAAAACCATCCATCCTCTTGAATTTGGTAAATTTCTTTCAAATAACAAGAACCTTTCGATTAAACCTCTCCAGGTTAAAGCCGAGGGTCGCTTCCGAATCTCTGTTGAATTCCTGTCAGGTTCAGCCGCCAACAACTTTATCAAAAATATATTTATTTCATCAAATTCTAAATTCAAGGCGTACATCCCAACTTTCAATGTCACTCGAATGGGCCTGGTCAGGGGTATCTCGACCGATCTGTCCATTCCAGAAATCCTGTCCTCACTTTCAACCCCCCAACATATCGGCAATCCCATAAAAGCCAGAAGGCTAAATTATAAGGACACCTCTGAGGGCATCGTTTCCTGGAAGCCCTCCCAATCTGTCGTCATCACATTCGAAGGACAATCTCTTCCCTCCCATATTTATTTATTTTTCAACTCCTTACCAGTTGAAATGTACACTTATCCCACCACTCAATGTTACAACTGCTGCCGTTTTGGTCATACCAAAGCTGCATGCAGATCCCCTCCCAGATGTTTCAAATGTGGAGAAAACCACTCGGCTGACCAATGTTCTTCTCTCTCTTCACCTAAATGTTTTAACTGCTTAGGCGCTCATTCCGCCATTAACTCTTCTTGCCCCGAACAATCTCGCCAAAAAAATATAAAAATTTCTATGGCCTCTGAGAACTTGTCTTTTCTGCAGGCTTCTAAATTATTCCCGCCTGTCAAAAAATCATTTTCCGAGGTTTTATCCAGTAACTCTTCATCCAACCCTCTCGCCTCCTCCTCAACATCTTCCCGTTCAACAAAATTCACATACAAAATCCCTATCTCTAAACAGACTCGTGGATACGATCAGCAACAACACAACTCACTTCTCTTAAATCCCAATGGTTCTCCTCTTTCACACGCCACAAATGGGTGCGCAAACAATTATAATTCATCCTCAACAAACTATCAAAAGCTTTCTGAACAACTCTCCCAAGATAATTCTTCATTTATTCAAACTCTTATTATGCTTCTAATTGACCTAATTTCTTCTCAAACTAATCTACCGTCCAACGCTGCTTCTATTATTTCCACATTAAAATCATTTATTCAAAATGGCTCTTCAAGATGTCAGAATTCTTCAGTGGAATAGCCGCAGTGCTATTTCTAACAAATCAAACCTTCTTAACCTATTAAATTCAAACCTTGTTTCTGTGGCTGCTGTCTCGGAGACATGGTTTACTCCATCCACCCACTTTAATGTGGGAGGGTACTCCTGTCTCCGCGATGATCGCCCGGAAGGTACGGGCGGTGGTGCTGCCCTTTTTATTAAAAAATCCCTTCCGTTTTTCCCAATAAATAATATCAAACCCCCCAATGCTGACTTTCAAATGGTTGCAGCTAAAATAAAGGACACTTCCTTTGTTTCTATCTATCTTCCCCCAACATCGCACTTCAATAAACAAGCGTGGTTGCAAATTGTCCGTCAACTAAGCCCTCCTTTCTTTTTATTGGGTGATTTTAATGCCCATTCCCCCGTCTGGGGTTCTGCTTTCTGTGATCGAGACGGTCGAAGTGTGATGGATTTCCTAGATGAATCCAACCTTTTTCTTTTGAATGACGGATCTTCTACTAGAATCTCTCGCCCCAACACAAACCCCAGTGCAGTGGATCTCTCAATATGCTCTATTAATCTGGCACCTCTCTCCTCGTGGGTGGTGTCCCCCGACCCTTGCTCCAGTGATCATTTCCCGATCACCATCACTTTTCAAACTTCTTTCCATTCAGACAAGTCCCATATTTCGACAAAGATTAAAACAAAACACACCAAATGGGACGAATTTAACTCACATATGGATAAGTTTATACAAAATTTATCCTATACCGATACATTATCTGTCAAAGATGACTACGATAACTTCAAATCAATGCTCGTAACTGCAATCAATAAATCAAATCCTCCCCCTAAAACCAAATCTCTCAAAAAACTCCCTCCAACTCCCTGGTGGGATGAGGAATGTTCCAAAGTAGTGAGAATTCGGAAAGCTAAATCTCTTTCCTATCGTCACAATATGACTATGGAGAACTATCTCATATACAAAAATGCCGAAGCCAATGCCAAAAGGGTATTGAGGTCAAAAAAAAATCCGGGTGGTACAACTTCTGCAGTTCAGTATCTCCGAACACTCCAATTTCGGAAGTTTGGTCTATGATTCGAAGATTTCGATCCTCCTTCAGTCCAACATCTCCTCCAGCTTCTCATTCTAAATGGATAGACGAGTTCTTGGACAAAATTGCCCCCCCTTCTGTACCTAACTTAGATGAAATAACTCCAATCCACAACACTCCTATGTCTGATCATTGGCTTGACTCTCCATTCACTTTAATTGAATTAAAAAAATTGTTTATCAACAGTCAAGGACTCATCTCCAGGCAGAGATGGTATACCTTATAGCATTATCAAAAATAGTAATGATAATGTTCTAAATCACTTTTTATGCATCTTAAATAAAATCTTCCAGACTGGCATAATACCTGATGACTGGAGTTCTCAAATAATCATCCCAATTCTAAAATTAAACAAATCACTCAATTCTGGATCCAACTATAGGCCAATTGCTCTTTCATCCACCCTTAGTAAAATTTATGAAAAATTAATTAAAAACCGCTTAGATTTTTTTGTCGAGAGTGATTACTCTCGACAAAAAAATCTTCTTCTCTTCAAGATCTTCTCTCTCCATCCCAATTTGGATTTAGGAAAAAGAAATCTACACAAGATAACCTTGCCATCATCAGCACTGATATTAATTTATCCATTTCTAACAAAGAAGTATGTCTTGCAGTCTTTATAGACATAGAAGGCGCCTTTGACAATGTTTCCATCCCAATTCTTAAAAAAAAACTTTTAGGCCTTGGCTTACCCCTCATGTTTGTCCAATCTATTATTAATCTTTTTCTCGATAGGAAAATTTTCATCGAGCTACGAGATGTTACTCCTCAGAGTAGGTCAATTTGGAAGGGTTTACCCCAAGGCGATGTATTATCCCCCTTACTGTATAGTATATACACACATGATATGCATGTCACCATTCCCCCTCAAGTAAAAGTTGAGTTCGCAGATGACATAGCTTTCTTCTTATCATCCAAAATCATTCCATCCGCCGTCAAATATCTTAATGAAGCCATGGATGCCCTTTGCACATGGCTTACTTTAAATGGTCTTGAACTTTCAGTACAAAAGAGTCAGTGTGTTACCTTCTCAAATCGTCATAATAACCCCCCTGTTCAAATTTTATTTAAAAACTCTCCAATCCCCAATGCTTCCGAAGTTAAATTTTTGGGAGTAACATTTGATAGGAAACTTAAATGGTCTTCCCACATTAATAATATAGTTACTAAATGTGAAAAAAATTTAAATATTATCAGATCATTGACTGGCGTTTGGTGGGGTGCTCATCCTATCTGCATTAAGTTGCTCTACAATGCACTTATTCGAAGTCATCTCGACTATGCCTGCCCACTTTTTAGTACTGCATCCAAAAATGCACTCAGTAAATTAGACAAAATTCAATCTAAGTCATTGCGAATAATAACTGGCGCGATGCAATCGTCGCCCATCAATTCCCTTCAAGTAGAATGTTCTGATCCTCCTCTTTATTTAAGGCGTCAATTATTTGCTGACAAATTTGTTCTTAAATGTTTAAATTCTAAAAGTCATCAGATTATTCCCAGAGTCTCGTTGTTCAACGACTCAACACATTCATCTACAGTCAGAGCTCGAACTAAACCTCTCCCTGCCATCTGTAAAAATTTTCGCTCTCTCTCAGAGCTTCAAATTATCAAAAATGATCTTCTTCCTTTGTACAAATTAAAATATAGTCACGTCACCCTATCCCCAACGATATTAGAAGGGATCGGCATCCTTAAAAGTCATTCCAATCTCCCAGCCCGTACTGTCAATAATATGTTCAATGACATTATTTCTTCTAAATGGCCCAACTCTTCTCTTTTATTTACTGATGGCTCCAAATCTCCAGACTCTCCTAACTGTGGTATTGGTATTAACGTTTACCACAATAATTCTAATGAAAGAATATTTTATTCAATTTCAAACCAATTTTCAATATTTTCTGCCGAGTGCATTGCGATTATTGAATCTCTCAAATATATAATAAAAAATAATTTTGAACATTCTCTTGTCCTCTCTGACTCTCTCAGTTCCCTCCAAAAACTTAAAACAAGTCCTCTTCTTCATCCTGATGATCACTTTGTATGTCTTATTCGAGTATTGATAACCTCCATTCAAAGCTCTGGAAAAACTGTCACTCTGATTTGGATTCCTGGACATGTTGGCATAGTGGGTAACGATATTGCTGATTCCTTGGCAAAACAAGGAGCGTCTAACCCTACCGTTACCCTCGTAAATCATATTCCCCTGTCTGATATTTTTTCCATCATCAAAGATAGATCCCACAATGTTTGGACAGAGTATTGGAACATTGCTAGTCAATCCAAGGGTGCCCGCTACGCCTCAATACAAAGGACTATCCCATCAAAACCGTGGTTTCAAAAATTCCCCCATTTTTCCAAAAAAGAAATTTCCTTACTTATTCGTATGAGAATCGGACATTGTGCCGTTCCTTCTCACCTTTATAAAATTCATGTGCTTGACTCCCCAGATTGTACGTTCTGTGGTCTAGATGTGGGAACTTTAGATCACATATTTTTTGATTGTCCCTCTCTAAATAAATATCCTCTCTTCTATCAAGCGTTATCAAAAATTGCCTCTCCTCCATTCAACATCTCATCTCTTCTAAGTCTGAACTCTACTCCAATCTTCCATAAAATTCTGAAATTTGCACATTTAAATAAAATTAATATATAAATTCTCCTTTCCTTTTTCTGTAATTATAAATGATGGCCTAGAACACCCTTGAAGGGTGAAAGCCAGAAATAATGGAAAAAGGTATTGATTGGAGTTTCATACCTCCACAAGCCCCTAACCAGGGCGGGTTGTGGGAGGCTGCTGTTAAATCTGCCAAATATCATTTATATAGGATCACCGATCGTTCAGTTTTAACATTTGAATCATTGTACACTATAATATGTCAAATTGAGACCTGTTTGAATTCCAGACCTTTGACTCCGCTATCTAATGATCCAAACGACCTAAATCCTTTAACTCCTAATCTTTTCCTTATGGGCACTAGCGCTTCTATTATTCCTGAACTGGATGTTCAGAAAATACCGTACAACCGACTGGATCAATATCAAAAAATGATAGAACTAATTCAGTGTTTTTGGTCCAGGTGGAAAAAAGACTATCTCGGTGAGCTTCAGAGAAGATACAAATGGCAAACCAGCAATCAGCGATCTTTACAGAAGGATGACTTAGTAATCTTAAAAGAAGACAATCTGCCGCCTGCAATGTGGCGGATGGCACGCGTTCTATCCTCTCATCCCGGTTCTGATGGCGTGGTCAGGGTGGTCACCCTCCGGACATCACAAGGGACGTTCGTACGTCCCATAACCAAAATCTGTTTAATGCCCCTGGAGGACAACCTAGAACGAGCCCGGACCTCGCCCCCAGAAGATGAAGGAAGATCTCCGAAATAAAAGAAGAAAGAAATTCCCAGAAGAAGATGAAAAAGAATCACTACAAAAAGGAAGAAACATAATGACTCGACACGGCAACCTTGGGATTTGTGATGCTCTCCTTGGTCTCTACCTTTGACCAGCTAGATGATTCTCCCCTCTCCCCAATGATGAAAGGGAAAATGGGAAGCCCACGGTGCAGCATCTCATGAATGGATCAAGCAGATGA
Source organism: Limnephilus rhombicus (assembly GCA_929108145.2). Lineage (NCBI taxonomy): Eukaryota > Metazoa > Arthropoda > Insecta > Trichoptera > Limnephilidae > Limnephilus > Limnephilus rhombicus. Next base: position 28,587,312 of record OV815289.1, read on the forward strand.
CTAATCTAGGACCTCAAGACTTGAGTGTTTGTGTTGTTAAGAGTCGTTATTATGAAATTATTATTTGTATGTTATTTTTGTTGAATAATTTATAAGGGTTCAATTTTATTAATAAGTTTATTTTAGGTGCAGGTTATCAATTCTACGATATTTTTATCTATGAATTTATTTTTGTTGTTTTTTCTTGATAATGTGGAGTATTCTTTAATTATAGTGTCAGTATTAGCATTTATTTAGTAGATTAAAAAAAAAAAACGTAGAAAATGTTAAATGTCAATGTAAATGTTAAGGTAAATGTGGAATACTTGAGTAGTGCTCTACATTATACATAATGAATTATTTAGCTTTTAGATTAGTTCTATATTTTTTCAGTTCATATATTTTGTTTATTATTCTGTCTGAATATTATGTTTAAATTTACCATTAGGGTTAGATTTAGAAATGGTTTAATTTTATTTAAAATTAACCCCTTTCCCGGGGGTCTGTTAAGAATAGTTAGTGACATCTATGAGATAAATATTGTAATTAATTCCATTTGGTTAATTATTCTTAGTTTATTAGAAAAGTGTGCATATTAGAGACCTCTGTGGGAATTTTATAGAAGCTAGTGTTATCAGCCAACAAATTTAGGGCACGTGACCTCAGTGGATATTTGCTACTTGTATTGTTATTATTGTATTTTAAAACAGTCTGAAAGACGGTATTTTTATAGTTTTTAGTAGTATAAAAAGGGCTATACTCAAGAAATTTGTTCTCTTCCATTAACCCTTACCTAGAGTATAGACGCCGTACCGCTTGAGGCGGGGTCCGGGCTGAATTTAGTTCTAAAAGTGTTGATTTCATTATTGCTCAAAAAGTGTTTGTAAATAAAACGACTCTTCAATAAAAAAGTGTTTTACAAATAAAAAGTCCACCACCCTTGATGAGATTGAAGTGATCCTAACAGGTTTAAAGATTAGAGATGTTGGCATCTATGTAAATTCTACGAAAGTTACTAGGAAATATCCAAGACGCAAACCTTTTTGAAATCAAAATTTAAAATTCAAGTAGAGATCTTCAAATTGCGATAATAAAAGTAACATAGTTTATGAAACAATTTAAGCATTCGATGTGAGTATGAAGAAATATTATTTCTAGACATGTGTTAGGAATTATAACATATTATATTGTACAATTTGTAGCGGGTATGCAAGATATTATTTCTAGAAATGTCGTATGAATTGTGACATATTATTTTGCAGAGTTTGAAACGTGTAGTAGATATGTAATGAAATAATGTTGATTTAAAAATTTACGGCCGGCGTATATGTTTATTTTATTTATTTTTGACGGCCGGCGTAGTCCAGTGGTAAGGTTCTTGTGTTATTTCAAAATTATTCATTTAAAAAATAATATAGTATATTTGCTGCACGTTCCAGAGTGGAAGATACTCTCAGTATCGCCCTGGTGTGAGACCACCATTCAGAATTGAAACGTTGCTTGAAATGGCTTTAGCCGTGTTTGGTGACCAGATCTGAATAGCCAGGTACTTCCTCACCTTCCTCTTCCCTATCTCCTTCCCCTCCTCACTACCATCAGCCTCACAACATACCCCAATTGGGGATGCCATAGTCCCACTGGCTCCAGACGGGAGCAGTTGGGACTCTTGTGCGGTATTCATGTAAAAAAAAAAACGTGACTGAAACGTTGTTGAGCTGATGCTGATCTGGTTTCCTAGGGTGTCCGCAGCTGATGCTCGCGATGGAGGCTGCGTCGAGCTGTTGACCGGGCTGCAGGAATAGAGACTCGGAGGTAGATGCTCCTTTTGCGTTCCGAGGGTATCCGCAGCTGATGCTGGCAATGGGGGCTGCAGGAAGGGCGACTCGGCTGTAGAAGCTCCCTTTTTTAGCATCACGCGTTGCTGAAGACGTTCGATGCCTGAAATAGAGGGTAACACGCACTCCGAGATAAGAACAGGACATAGATTAGTGGTAAAAAATAGGGTGATTTTGAATTGCAGATTTGCATACGAAAATAACCTGTGATGGATCCAAACGTTCAAAAAAACATGTTCGTAAAACAAATTCACAAAAGAAATGGGAGTGTGAAAACATAAGATTGGAGAATAATCAAGCTTTTCCACAAAGTCATGCATTAGTTTGTTACTTCAAGTTGAACTAGCGATGTTGGGAAGAAACAAAATGGCTATTGAAACGTGCGAATCGGTACCCGAAAACACACAAGCTTCGTTTATTACCTATTTGTATAAAACTGTGATATAATTCGTTAAGCATTGTAAACCAAAAAACATAATGTATAAATTTTGAAATACTGGGATATATTGTACAAAAGGTTTAGTAGCATGAAGGGATTTTTAAAAATGAAAAGGTACTCACAAGATTATTCCCAAGAAACCAGCTACGGAACTGCGGCTCGAGAACACGTGCAAAAAAAATAAAAATGGTCTAAACGTTGAAAAAAATGGCCTTAAACGTCGAAAAGCACTCGGTTTAGACGTTAGCATGTCACCAGTTGTGGCAACCATTTTTAGACGTCGCGGTCACCAGTTGTGACAACCATTTTTAAACATCGGAGTCACCAGTTGTGGTCACATGACCAATGTTGCCAAGACAACAGTTTAAACGGTATAATCGGTACTTAATCCCATTTCCATACGACTATACGACATTTCACAACTATAGAAATCAATGTAAAACAACTGTAAAAAAGTCGTTTTTTGATTATTTAAATGGAATCGGAAATTCCATACCTTCTGATATCTAATATTAAGAACTCTAATATAATTACCTCGTGTGTAGAATAGACAGTCCCGATTTAATTAACCTTATTGAATGTCATCTACCTACAGCTACTCGTTTCAAAATCCTGTTTAAATGGAACAATACCAGGATGGATTATTCGAAACACTCGCTTGAACCTAGGTTGCACGAAGTTAGTAATAGAAACGTAACGTAACTGTTACACTTTTTCTTTTTTTAATATTTTTATTTATTTATTGTTTCTTTACACTGTAGGTAAAAATGTTTACAATACAATTTGTTACCTCACTAGGACAAGCCTGTGTTGAGGTTAACAATAATTATACAAATTAACAAAATAACACAAAATTATACAGATTTTGAAAGAACAATATTGTTGTATTTCTTACAGATTGAGATTAGATTATGGGTACCTACTGGTACCTACTAAACTGATGGCGCTAGGTAGTACATTAATGTAGACTTTTAGGGTGACCATAGTTTTGAGATCTGATTTAAAATAAAATAAAATAAAGTTTTTTTTTTTTAAGGTTTAAGTTGTGAATAATAAATATATGTATATAATTTAACATGCTGTAGATTTGGCAAGAGGAAGATGAACAAAAACGGTTCAAACAAAAATAATATTATTTTAGCTTATTATTATAAACATACTCATTTAGCTAATAATTTAGAAAGGAGAAAGTAGAGAAAATCAATTGGCAATCCGCGACTAACACAAATAATTTAAGATCCTTCTTAAAAGTGTACAAGGAATTAGATGACTTTATATGTTCTGGAAGGCTATTAAATATGAGTGGAGCTTGATAAAAATAATTTCTTTGACCAAAAGAAAATTTAGTTTGAATTGCCATAAAGTTCAGACCAGAACCAATGGGCCGTTTTCTGAGTAATTCCAAAATATCCACGAGATGGCAGCACGGTGTTTAGCGGTCCTCATGTCATCTAATCTGTGGACCAAATCTATGGACTGACGCACTGACGTCTTTCAATGATTGATCTGTCATTTCGATAGCTATTTGCAATTTGTTTTCCGACAAGTTTAGCCAAACCTAGTTTGCTCGATTTATAAGTAAAATGCACAAAAAGTAAGATGCTGCTCTGAGCCACAAACCATGCTGTTCAACGGCCTCAACGCTAAGCAGGCTTTCAACGACGATGGACTCCTTATCGTAGCGCTGGTTCTGCCCTTCAAACCGTACGTTGAATGTAAGATATGGATTTTATTATACCTCTAATACTTTAACCAGGGATTTAACCGGTCTTTTAAATGTGATCAATTTTAAATAAGTGGTACTATGGCACCCCCAATCAGGGTATGTTGTGAGGCTGAACTGAATGGGGCAGGAAAGAATATGAGAAATTTGAAGGCTGGGAAATGCCTGGCTATTCACACCTGGTCACCTAACACAACTATTGCCATTTCAAGCAATGTATCGCTTCTAAATGGTGCTTTTTCACCGGCTGTTTGGAAGGGCTTTGAAAGGATGGATTTTTAATAAAGATCTTGAAAAGACCACTATTAAATAAGGGAGGAGAGGGAAATATTCCTAGTATATAGGGAAATATTGCATGAGAACAAGTCGATGCTGCTGTCATCTACTGTGGATGGATGTTCCGCTCTTGTCTGGCGAATTTCTTGCTGGTGAACCGATACCAAAGGGATCTCATCAATTTATTAACATTATCTGCTACGTGTATTGCCTAGATCTGAATAACCAGACAGTTATCAATTTCCTCCAGACTCAAAAGCTGCTGTTTTGTTACTATTAATTTTTCATTATTTTTGACATAGGTAAAAGCAAAGCTTAAATCTCAAAGCATAAAGCTAGAGGCAAAAATCTAATCGCTTAACACTCAAGCTTAAGGCCAAGTGTAATCATTTATTAATTTTAAATAATGATAATATTATTACGCAAATCGATAAACATAAAGTTTCTAATATGTAAAATATTTTTTATAAATTTTTAAAATTTACATAGGCTTAGCATTTATCAAAACCAAATCAGAAATCCGACCTTATTCTGACCGTTTTTCGTAAATTTTACAAAATATTTTTAACTGCTGAATATCCTCAAAGTATACCTTTAGGGGTTTTCTTTAAAACCTCGAAAACAAATTTAAAATAAATAGATAAATAAGTTTTTAGTTAAATTTTTTCATAAACACCAATTTTCGTGTTTTTTTAAACGCTGAGTACAAAACTTTGGATTCGTTTATTTACCAAAACGTTACGAGAAATTGTTGGTATTATATTTCTTCAATTTTTAAAGACAATTTTAAAATTTTAATCTTCAAATTAAGAATGAAATATAGGATTTTTAATTACTAGCAAAAGCCCTCTGTCGTGTGGCGCCCATTTATCTTTCTCTACACGGTACAATTTTGAACTAAAGCCCCTTTTCAAAATTTTTCAAAAGATGGCAGTAATCAATCACTGTGAGAATCTAAGATATTATAACATTTATTTTTGGAAACGATGATACTTATATCATCTATCTACCTTTACATTTTAGGTACCTATTCGTTTTAATATAATAACCTGACTACTGTTTTATGTCGACGTCAAGCTAGTAGAGTGCAGCTGTGCCTAATTTTAAATGGTTATTATTATTATATTATTAAAATAATACTTACGTAAATACAATAAAATAACACGGAAGTGAGTGGTAGAAGAACTCCGTGATGCCCGGTGGGTAAGAACTTGGGTCACCCAACACGGCTGACGCCTTTTTTAAAATATATTTCTTATCTATTTTTTTTTAAATAGATGCACTAATAATCTAAACGAAATTATTTAAAAATAATATATTGTGGAATAACACAAATTAATCGCATAAAATGTTGATAGGTACTTGCGCACGCCGGAATTTTAACTCGCGACCTCCGGATTCGTCTCCTTCCCCTCCCCACTACCTACAATGAAGCACAAAACATAGGTACGACTGCCATGTGTCATGTTTTGTGCATGGTGAGCCAGCGTCATCACGAAACGTCCATGTGGATAGGTAGGTAGGTATTATGCATGTGTTTGTGAGTTAAAGACTGCGTTTGTCAAAAAATGAAGGGAAGGAGATGTGGAAGAGGAAGGTGGGTAAGTACCTGGCTATTCAGATCCGGTCACCCAAAACGGCTAAAGCCATTTCGCGCAACGTTCCGATTTTTTTTTAAATATATTTCTTTAAAAAATATGTAGTTACCAATTTTCAATTTTTTACAAGAATAACGCTCTTTTTATAACTTTTGAAGTTTGTTCCCACCAATGTTATATATCATTAAAAAAGAAGATAGCACTAATAATCTAAACGAAATAATTTAAAAATAACATATTGTGGGATAACACAAATTAATCGCATAAAATGTTGATGGGTACTTGCGCACGCCGGAATTTTAACTCGTGACCTCCGGATTCGTAGTTAACGATCGTAACCGTTCAACCACCGAGGTCTGGAATATCGATGCGCTTTCAAATGTTCTAGTATTATTATTATTCGTGATTACGGTTGCTTACCCTTGGTCGGAAGCTAAGGAATCTTAGTTCCATGGTCGGAAGTCTGCCACGTGTAGACATGTATACTTGTATGCAATACGTCTCAATGGAAACATCAAATGTTTTTATGGTCGTTTTTTATTTCAGTTATCTGCTAGTAGAAGTGTCGACTCGCGTTCAAATTTGAGCGAGAGTTTCAAATCCCAGGCCATCCAATTTCTTTTCTAAGTTTTTAAACGTTTTTGAAAGTAGATGGTAAAAACCTTTTTTACGGTTTTTTGTAGGTTTTAACATCAAAGAAAAAAAATATTTTGTTGACTGATTTTATAAAGTTTCTTGAAATGTAATTTATTTATTTACGCCTTGAAGGCTTTTGCATGTAACATCGGTAAGTTGTACAGTAGCATCATAACATAACAGTTTTTCTCTAAAACGATGTTCGTAACTTTTTTTTAAAATTTGAATCAATCACATATGTTGGTAAATGAGAGTTAAATTTATTTACATTTTCTCCTAATTTTATTTGCTTTGGTATAATAAAAATAGTGATGAACGGGACGTAGTAGGTAGTTACTCTCATTATCGTCCTGGTGTAAGACCACCAAACACAATTATTGAAACGTTACTTGAAATAGCTTTAGCCGTGTTCGGTTACCGGAACTAAATCACTAGGTACTTCCCCACCTTCCCTTTTCCCATCTCCTTCCCTTCCCCGCTACCTTTAGCCTCACAACATACCCCAAATACCAAACACACAACATACCAAAATATAAAACTATTATAATGACTTCAGGCATTGAGCTCCAGGTAGTTTTTCTGAAAACATTGCCTAGTGGACACGTGCGTGCATGGCACCCCCTGAGGGCACCCCTAGCCGGCCGAATTTCGACAAGCTACCAGATGCGACATTGTCATGTTGAAATAAATACACATAATATTTATTTTTCTAGTGGCATCTTTCGGATTTTAACGAAACTTTTTGAAAACAAAATAATCTCAAAATGAATGATAGAGACCGTTTTGTCCGCCAGAGTGCTCTGATGCTGTTTTGTACTAATATTATACCTATTCCTCTTCGCGTTAAAGCACAATCTTTAATTTCTCCCAACTATGTCTAGGGTATTGCACTGGTCGTCTTCTCTCGGATTCCTTGTACTATTCAATTATAATTTTCAGACGAATCTGACCACATGGCGAAGGAGCGTCTGCCCATCCGAGGCCACACATTCTAAGAGCACGTGGAATCCTTCATCAGCTACTGCGCCACCACCGTGGGGCTCCAGGTCATGCAGTGGTCACGCGTGCCCTACCTCTTCAACCAGTCCTACTACTGGCTGAACGACTCCATCTTCATCATCAAAAAGGACCCAAATTTCCCCGAAACCACGGCTGAATAGGAGTTTTAATAGGTTTACTTATATTACCTCTTATCACCTTTGTATTTTGATATCCCTCATCTGTGAAATAGATTATATTTATATTTCTATTGAATGTTTTCAAATACAATATTAGCATATGAAAAATCAATGGTTTATCAAGCAAGTTATAAAAATAAATGTTAATTAATATTGTATAGTATGGGGGTTGGGAAATTTTTTCGATTAGTTACCCCAAAATAAATGTGTCCAAATACATAGTGTGCAATGCTATTTATTACCCCTCTGAGACTTGAAATTGAGAAAAAACTGACTTATTTATTCTACACTAGTTGCATATTTAATTTGCTAATCTTATTTTCTTTATTTTAACAGGTTGACTGTTCACAAAGTAGCTCACGCGTTGACCGATGCTACCACAACTATATAATATTAGAATGTAAAAAAAAAAATGCCAAAAAAATAAATAATTTATGTATAATGTTAATTATTTGTTGTACTGTTATGTTCTCCTGTGTATAATGTTTGTAAATGTTTTACGACACATTTATATTATGTCTGTAATCTCGTTCTTTTCATATTGACCTCGAGAAATAAAAGAAAGTTTTTTTTATTTATTTATATATTTGTTAAATTATTTTGTGTTATTTAGTTCCAATAAACAACAATCTTTTTTAAGTCTGAAAATGTCCGTAATAGGATGAAACCGGTCCTGGTGAAATATAAAATTAGTGGAAGAAAGTACAAAAGTGTTTTAATTTGGCAGTAGCTGCCGACACTCACTCTGTATTTTAATAAAACAAATATAATAATGAGCTATCATGAGGGCAGATCTACCGGATCTGCCCTGATGAGGGACACTGCAACGCTGTCCGAAACGTTGGCTAAAGAAGGAGGTAGCGCAACACGGCATAACACCCCAAAAACAAATAACGAAAATAGTTTGGCCATGAAAATCTTAAAACGTATCATAATAATGATCGTTTATTTCAGAATGTTGTGCAATGCAATAAATCCCATATTTTGAAATAGTTCAAACATTGACAAAATAACAATGCATTCATACATAGAATGGAACAGAAAATAAATGAAAAATGTAGTATATAATAATAAATCCAAAAAAATATGCAAATATCCGTTCATGGGGGATATTTGACAGGCTCCCATTTTCAGAAGGGCATCAGGGGGGACTCCATCTCCATCCAGGCAACCATGGCAGTGATGATGGTATTCTTCGACTGGCGTAGCTGCGCCATAAGCTTCCCCTGCGGTGAAACAAAGGTTTATTTTAATATAAACAGTTAACAACTTTTCCTTTTTATTATGTCTGTGCGTCTTTATCTAGAGTCGGTCTATCACACGGAGTATCAAAAGACAATATGACTTCCACTGCCACGTCTTCTAGATTCACAGGCAACGCCGCTGCATCTTGTGGTTCTGGTTTTGTAGAATTTATATATATTTTTTCACGTACTTAGGTATCAGACGCCTTTCCTGTCTGTTTCTTAATACTAAATTACCTACTTCTAAGGAACTACACCTTTCAGTAGCTTTTGCCAGTACAGTACATATGAAAATAAAATTAGGCTCAAACTTCCATACTTGCGTGATATAAAATACAAAATGGTCTACTTAAGAAGTAATAATTCGATTTTTTTTCCTAAAACACTTGTACTGAAAATTAAATTACAATCACGAGATACACATTTACTACAGATGTATCAGTCGTTGTCTGCGCCGTTACTTCTTGATAAACGTGATTCGCGAAAAAGTGCAGTAAAAGAGAGTTAATCGTTTATGTGTTTTACATCATTTTGTGCAGAAACATTTGATTATTCTCCTGCAAAAATAAGTTTTTCATTACCGTAAATAAACTTCGAGAATTCTAGGTTGACAGTTAAGTTAACCATAGATACTTGTTGAAATAGACGGTAGAGGCAACCTGAGAATAACAGAAAAATTTCGCAAGCTGAGTTTACCATAGACATTTATTTCATTTTTACATTTCAAAAACTCAAAACTCAAGATGGATCCCCAGAGCTACATTACCAAAGCTACGGAAGCGGTAAAACAGATGCAAAACTGTATTAATGATACTTCAACGAAACTGAGCAAGGAGCAAATGAATAAATTGAATCCAAAGACCATAACTATATTAGGTGTAATTAGCGAAATGGCGGCAAAAATGGCTGAAATTACTGGTGAAAATAGAATTTTAAGGGAGAAAAACATTCGAAAATTGAATCTGAAAATTTTCCCCGATTACCTCCGATTACTAGGAAAAATCACTAAAAAATGCAGTCAATCCCAGTGAACTGGGCATCCGTGTCACTGGAATGAGGGAATTAAAAAGTGTCTTAGTACACCCTAGTACTTCTGCTGAGGCAGATAAACTTGCGAATGCTCCAGCGCTAAACAAAGCGGGACTTAAAGCAACTATTGCTCCAAATCGCCTCCCACGGATCGCCATTCACAACCTCCCTCAAGATATTTCGGCAGAGGAAATCATAAGTGCCGTTCATCATCAATCTTCCAATGATACCGGTCTGTCTTTACAAAACTTAAAAGAGAACATGTCCTTTTCTCATAAATCTGGCCCTCGCACTGGAAGCTGCATCCATATTTTTAGAGTCCCGTCATCTGTGCGTCACTCTCTAATATCTCGCACCAAACTTGCTATAGACTGGCAGCTTCACCGCGTGAGAGACTGGGTAGATAGCTTGAAATGTGGCCATTGTCAACTATATGGCCACACAGCTTCCAAGTGCCAAGCAGACTCACCCGCCTGTCCCCACTGCGCCAAAGTTTTCCACAACCGTGATGCCTGCCCCAAAAAGGAAAAATCTCCAGTATGTGCCACCTGCACCTTCTTCAGAAAACCGGCTTCCCACAAAACTGGAGCTCAAGACTGCCCCGCCCGCCAAGCTGCTGAAAGACGTGAACTTTCTCGGATAAATTTTTTAGGTTGAACTTGAATAATCGTTCTGAGAAAAATTCCTTCTCAATGTATTATCAAAATGTTCGTGGCCTAAATACGAAACTGAACATTATTCGCTGTAACGTCAGTGTATGTAATTACGACTTTATATTTTTAACCGAAACATGGCTATCTGAAAATATCTCATCTGCTGAACTTGGATTTTTTGACTACAACGTTTTCCGCAGTGACCGTTCTACTTCTTCTGTTAAGTGTAAAGGTGGTGAAGTGATGATATGCGTTAACAAAAAATACCCCTGCCAATTGTTCCTGTGTGTCCTACTTGGTACCAAAAAGCTTGTACTTGGTTGTGTTTATATTCCTCCCTCCTCTTCGGTAGAAGTCTATAAGTCACATACTGCTTCAATTGAACATGTGTCTAGAAACGCTGATTTCCTATTTATTTGTGGCGATTATAATTTACCTAAAATATTGTGGCTGAATGACGATCAAGGTGTCAAAACTCCTTCTAGTAATCTTTCTCCACAAGCTGTTGAAATTGTAAATTTTTTTGCCTATTTGAATATGTTTCAAGTAAATCCAGTCACTAACTATCTAGGCTCTTGCCTGGATTTGATTTTCACTAGCATACCAAATGTCATAGTAAGTGAAGCTGATGTCTCTTTGTTACCTTTGGATAAATATCATCCACCTCTCTCTACTAAAATTACACATTTTTTCAAATTTGATTCCTTGAAACCAAATGTCTCTTATCACTACAAATATCTTAACGGCGACTATTTTAATATGAACAAATATCTATCCCAGATTGATTGGTCGACACTATTTTTAAATTCTGATATTAATGACGCTGTAATTAAATTTAATGAATGTGTTTCACATGCTGTAGAATTGTTTGTTCCTAAGGGGTGTTACTCTCAACCTAAGTTTCCAAATTGGTTTAGCACGAAACTTAAACAGTTAATAATTGAAAAAAGAAGACTCATAAATTATTTAAAGACACTGGGAACTTAAGCTTTTATCATAAATTTTCTCAATTAAGGGAACTGTCCAAAATCGAATCAGCCAAATGCTATAAATATTTTGTAGAAGTTACAGAGACAAAGTTACTGCAAAATCCTAAACAATTTTGGCAATTTGTTGCGCAAAAGCGTACTGATAATGATCTTCCTTCAAGTATGTATTATTATGAAACTCATGCTACTAACGGCCACGATATCGCCAACCTTTTTGCCAAACACTTCTCCTCTGTATATTCTGATGCATCATGCAACATCCCTCCACTTAACTATGACCATAATATTGACTTAAATGATTGCCAAATTACACTTAACCCGTTTAATCACAGGAGACCAGATTTGTCCCAACGCACATAGGTCTCACATAAGACGCCGTAACTCCCTTACTATCATAGTTAGAAATATGTTCTAATCGGTGTTAGAAAGGAAAAACATCATGCTTTATATTCCAATCTAAAAAATAGCCACCAAAAAAGTAAAATGTACACTTTTATGTACACGAAGTTTTGAATCGCAAATTGAAAAAAGAATTTGAAACTTCTGAAATTAAAAAAAAAAAAATTCATAGAGCGACAAAAAATTGAGGTTACAATATGTGTTTGTTATACATTTGTCTAATAAATTATGCATGTGTTTTTATTTTTTTTTATTATCAGTAACTTGAGTTAGAAAAAACATAAGGTGAGCCATTTTGAAAACTTTTTTATTTTTGTATGCAAAAATTTTATAATTTAAAAAAAAAAAATATTTTTTGAATTCTATAATTTGAAAGCGTATTTCATCACCTTTCTAAAACAGTTTTTGGTTTTTGAATGTGTTCAGAAATATTCCAAATATTTGCATTTTATTGTAAAGTGAAAATATTTTGACCATCCGAAAAAAAAGCCAAATTTTTGAAGGGTTAAGGAGGTTTACCAATCCTTAAATAATCTCTCTAACAAAAAAAGTATCGGACCTGATGGCATTCCAGAAATCTTGCTAAAAGAATGTAAATATACACTATCTAACCCAATTTGTATGTTGTACAACTTGTCACTTTCATCTGGAACATTTGCTGACTCATGGAAAATTTCATATATTCGACCCATTTTTAAGTCCGGAAACAAGTCGAATATTGGAAATTACAGACCGATATCAATTATATCTAATATTCCAAAAATATTTGAGTCGATAATTACAAAGAAAATTACTCCTGTTTTCAAAAGTGTTCTAATTGAGGAACAGCATGGATTTAGATAGGCGAAATCTACAACAACAAATTTACTTTCCTTTACAAGTACCATTGTGAAAGCCTTAGAAGATAACACTCAGGTTGATGTTCTATACACTGACTTCTCCAAAGCCTTCGACAAAGTTAATCACCGTATTCTCATGGCCAAACTTTATGCTATAGGCATTAGAAACCCTTTGTTATCATTCTTTCACTCTTACTTGACAGATAGAAAACAAAGGGTTAAAATAAATAATTTTGAATCCTTTAACATTGATGTAACTTCCGGCGTTCCCCAAGGAGCCCATTTGGCCCCGCTTCTTTTTAACCTTTTTATTAATGATATCACAAAAGTTTTTTCTCACACACGTTTCTGGCTATTTGCTGATGATAATAAGATTCTTAAGATTATAAAATCCCACCTTGACTGTTTACTATTTCAACTTGATATTGATTCATTTAACGATTGGTGCAAAATTAACTGCATGGAACTTAATGTTGATAAATGCAAAATTTTGTCCTTTTATAGAACCAAAAAACCTATTCAGTTTGATTATAAACTAAATAGTGTTTGTCTATCTACTGTCACGTCTATCAAGGACCTTGGGGTCACTCTAGACTGCAAACTTTCTTTCCGTGATCACATAAATAATATCGTAAATAAATCACTTAAACTACTCGGCTTCATTCATAGAATTACCTCTGACTTCAAACATATAAGTACACTTAAAACTCTTTACTGTTCGCTGGTTCTCCCTCACCTTGAATATGCTAGTGTCATTTGGTCTCCTTTCTACGCTGTCCACATTTGTCACATCGAATCCGTACAACATCGTTTCCTAAGAGGAATTGCTTGGAGGTTGGGTCTTGAAAGAGGCAAGTACTCATATGATGAAATTGAACACATTTTAAACATGCCTTCTTTAGAAAAACGTAGAAAGAACTCTGATCTAATTTGCATATTTAAAATTATCAACAGTATTACAGATACACCTGCATTGTTACAACTCACCCAGATTAACATCCCTTCCCGTAGGCTTCGAAATAATGAATTGCTGTTCCTCAATCAACATTCTACTAATTACGGATACCATTCTCCCTTATCCAGAATGTCGAGACGCAACGCAAGTCAAAGCATTGATTTTTTTGGTGTAAAACTAAATGACTTTCGGCAGTCGTTACGCAATATTTAAATGCTTCTTCATGCTTTGAATTGTAGTGTCTCTATATGTACTTTTTATATTTTATATTGTCATTGCTATTAATTTTTATGTGCTCTCCCTTCACTGTCATCTCTGTTTATTTTTATTTTTATTCGTTTTATTATTATGTTTTTAATGGACTGTTGTCCGTAAATTAATAAATAAATAAATATACAGACATGGGACGAGAAATGCAAAGCAAATTAGATTGCCAACAATGAAGAATCAGCTGCCCAGAAATCTCGTGCCAGACAGTTTGATAACCGTGTAATAAAATGATTGCAATAATTGAAAATGTTTAATTAAAAAAAAAGGAAATAAGATATTATGTCTACCATAATTATTAATGTTAGTTGTGATTGACTACACTTGTATTTAAAGGTACGTTTGACAAATAATGTCAACTGCGAAAGAAGGCAAAACATTGTGCATAAAATTTTGTGCATTTTATGTCAAATGTTTCTTTACGTGTTTATTATACTATACAAGTACTCTTTATATTATATTGGGGATTCAATTATAGTAAGATATTAATTGAATGAGTCATGTACTTACTGTTATGGTTAATATTATTGAATACATAATCGGTGTCCCTGATATGAGCTTGACAGACTACAGAATCAGGAGTCGGTGCCCATTTGGAACGCCGATTGAATGAATCCATTTCGCTTTCAAGTCTTTCAATCTTTGGGAAACTCGTGCCCACCCCTATTTCTACACATGGAACACTACAACAGGTTGACGGCATTATTATAATATTTAAAAACACTAAATTGCGCCAAACGGCCTAAAAAATGTATGGGATTTGACAGTTACATAAAATAGTTGGACCGGTAGGACTATAGCGAACCTAGCGGCCAAAATCGTGCGAAAACGGCCCATTCTCGTAGTACGAATTTGCTGTGTTCTTTCTGCAAAATTAATATTATTAAAAAATCTACAAAGCGTTTGTGTAATATATAACTGTTTTACGTTCATTACATTACATTCCTTAAAAAGTAAGAGTTTGAGTTGGATATTTAATTTTTTTCTTGAACATAACTTTAAGAATCATTTTTTGGGCAATATCAAGTGGTTCTATATAAATCTTTGGGCAGGATCCCCAGCACACAATATTTTAAGAAAGCAGAGACTGGATTATTGCAAAATAAACAGTTTTTAATTTTTCTTTGTCTATTATATGTCTCAGTTCTTTAAAGATATAGGTAAGTCTCCTAGTATTATTTACTAACATATTAATATGATCATTCCATCTCAAAAATTTATCTATTTTTACACCAAGGTATTTGATGCTGACTACATTTTCTAAAGGGTTGCAGTTACATGTTTGAAAACAATTGTGAATAATCAAGTTGTGAGTTTCAGAAGGCTGACTTTTACTTTAAATGCTAAAAGTGATACATTTGGTTTTTTGTGCATTCAAAGTTAATATATTATCGTTTAACCAACTATTTACCACTTTTAAACCTATAATACTTTTGTTGAAAGTTTAATTCCAAGTTTTACCCTAAAATATTAAGGCAGTGTCATTTGCAAAACTAACAATGTTACCAGGAATATTCAGACTACATAAATCATTTATATAAATAAGAAACAATATTGGCCCAAGCACACTACCTTGCGGGACTCCAAAGGAGATTGATTTACCCTCGCTTAACATCTTATTTATTTCCACTTGTTGTGTTCTGTCACTAAGATAAGATCTGAACCAGCCCATTGCTGTATTATTAATGCCTAAAGATGATAATTTTTTAAGTAGCATTTCGTGGGAAACAGTGTCAAATGCTTTTGATAAATCCAAGAACACCGCTATGGCTTTGTTGTCCAGCGCTCTTGTAACTTTGGTCAATACCTTTAAAACAGCATCACTCGTACCTTTATTTGCTCTGAAACCGAATTGATTGTCAAAGAGTAATTTTTATTTTTCTAAGAATGAAACTAATCTTGACTTGGCCAATCTTTCTATCAATTTTGAGAGAGTATTGAGTAAAGATATGGGTCTGTAATTGTTAACCTCTAGGTGATCCCCACCTTTGAAAAGCGGTACAACCTTAGCATTCTTACAATGAGTAGGAAATATTCCACTCTTAAAACTAAGGTTAACAATGTGAGATATGGGACCAGCCAATACAGAAACATGCTGTTTGTACACCATGATACTGAAGCCATCAATACCACAGGAAAAAGACATTTTTAATTCATTTCTCACTTTTGAAACTTCATAAATGCTAGTAGTTTTAAATTCAAAGCTCTCTCCTGAAAATTGAGTACAAGGTATAAAATTGTTAACAAGACACATTTCGGTCGTTTTATTTGCACTGCACAATCTAGGACCAATATCACTGAAGAAGCTATTTACGTGATTAGTGATTATATTTGGATTCTCTTCCATTGAGACGATATTGTTATTGATTTTTATTTTTTTTATAGACACTTGCTCCTTTTGTATATTTACAGCCTCCTTTATAATCTTCCACTGTTGCTTGGTATTTCCATTGACGTTATCCAGTTTCCTTTTGTAATATGCTTGCTTTGTATATTTTATAATTTTTGTACACCAGTTTCTATATCTTTTGTAATAATCCAGCAGTTGAATATTATTTGAATCTGCTCGACATTTGTTGGGTAATTTGTCTCGGGTTCTGAGACATTTAATAATTCCATTATTTATCCACGGTTTTAAATATTTCATATTATGCTTTACACTTCGTACAGACGAACAACTTTCCACATGCATTTTTAAACATTTTATGAAATTTTCAGTCGCTAAATTAACATCTTGCGATGACAGAACTGACTGCCATGATTCTTTCTTTAATTTGACTTTCAAAAGATTGTTATCGATGACGGTTTTCAAGTTTTCATTATCTTTTGCTATTTTATTTAGTGTAAAGCTCATAAATCTCAGCAATATCACATCATGGTCTGTTATGTCAGTAGTGAAGACAGCTCCCTCTGGTTCAAATTTAGATTTTACGATAATGTGATCGATGCAGCTTGAAATGGTAGAAGAAACTCTGGTAGGTGAAATTATGATTGGCTTCAAGCCATGAAAAGCCAAAAGACAGAGGTATTTTTGAGTTTTCATATCGCTCAAATCCAAAGTATTAATATTTATGTCGCCACATAAAATGATCTCCTTATTTTTTATCGATGTAGAGTCAAGCAGTGCACTCAGTGATTCAAGGAAATTATCTATATGAGCCAGGGACGGAGATCTATAAACAGCTATTACACACAAGGTACTCGATATCTACATTTTTAAGCAGTTTGCTCCAGGGAAAACAACTTCCTCAATAGTCACGTGAACATTTTGTTTTACATAGGCAACTACACCATCATTTTGCAAATAGTTATTATTTGTGTTGTAAACTGCGTATCCGGGGATGTTAGGTATATTGGTAAAATTTTTCAGCCAAGCTTCTGTAAAAACAAGTACCTCAGGACGATGCTCAATACTATCTAGCATGGTTATGGTTTCATCAAAGTTTTTGTTTAAACTTCTAACGTTTAAACAAAGTAATGAAAATTTGGAATGTTTTAAAAAGTTTTTGCAAGTTAATGAATCTGTAATGGTTAAATTAGATTCTGAATTATCAATCAAGTCAATGTATTTTCCAAAATCGATATCCATTTTAATGATGAAAATATTTTTCGGTGCCTTTCACTATTAAACTTCTATTATAACCTATTGAGGTCATCTTCGTGTTTGATTTCCCTGATTTTTTTGCCTTCTTCTTCTTTCATTAGAATTGCTCCATTTTTGTACCAAATATATTTATATTTTAATTCTTTTCCCTTTGTTTTGGCTTTCCAAAGTAGTTCCTTATAGTAAGGAGATAATGACTCTCCTAGGAATATCATGTTCTCACGATTAGAAATTATCTGCTTATTTGCTAATAATTTTAATTTGGTTTCTGGGTTTTTAATTTTTAGGATAATTTTTTTTGGATGTCCTGGTCTTCTGCCATATTGCCTCATTGCCGAGGCAATATCCTCTGAATTTATTTTGATATTAGCACTTTCTATCAGTTTTATAGCGGTTATTTTGGGATGTTCTTCAGTCTTTTCCTCAATGCCTGTAATTTCAATACAGTCATCAAGGTTCGACTGTTCCAAGCAAGCCACTCTGGTTTCCAGATGCTTAATATTTTTATTTTTAATTGCCAAATCATTTTTTAAACGTTCAACTTCTCCTTTAACCTCATTCATGGAGTCTAAGCGGGTAATGATGTCGTCATATTTTTGACAAATAAATTCGGTTGTTTTTTGAAATTCTAACAATTTTTTTGTCAATGTTTTTTTATTATTTCTATATTTTTATATTATTTCTTATATTTTTGTGACATGTAATCAGTGATTATAATATATTTATACCGTTGCTATTAGATAAATAAATACTTAAAGTACTCAGTAAATATTGGTTAAAATAATGAAATAACAATTAACCCCTCAATTTCGTATTGTCAAAATAAATTTTTCTAAAAACATCAGCTACTTACCTCTTTTATTTTCATTCCTGTTTTTTTTTTTTTTAATTTGGGGGGCGTGCATAGTACCCGTCGCTCCGGGAACCCTTGCCGTGGGTCACCTCAATTGTTTTTTTTACGTTTGGCGGCTTAGCAGGGGTACCCAAGTTCATGGGTGAGGTTTTTCTAGGTCTTGGCAGCACACGCATTTTCGGGAGAGACTGGTTGATTGAGATCCTTTTACCTCTCCAGCCGGACTTTTTCGACTCATCGCCTTGACCGCAGTGGGAGAGATGGATTAACGAGTCCGTTAATTCTAGACACATTGACCACTCATTCCTTTTTACTTCCCTGAACTTCCTCTCCTTTCTTCCACTAAAAAGACCCTTTACACATCTCCGAAGACGACATAGGCCACAAGGAAAATTGTTTTCCCCAGGGCATCCTGTGTGGAGCTAATGTAAAAAAAATCTTGCGGCCAGGAGGCAAATACACTGAACTCTGCCCTTCGGAGATCAATATAAAAAAAACCGCGTCAGTGACCCATCGTCGTACAATGAATTACCTAGTAAATTAGTGTGAATGCGATGTTTTTTCGTGAGCGTCGATAGTGAAGCAAAACTTTTTTTTAAAGATTAAGGTCAATTTCGTCGATCTCGGTACAACGCAGCCTTCCAGCATCAGCGCAGAGCCCAGTTCCCACTCAAGACCACGCCCTACAGAATTGATTATTCATTATTGTTGTATTAACTGTGGTGAACGTACGTCTTGCAGTATGAAAGAGACATGCGTGTTTGAGTGAGACAGCATGAGGAATATATAAAAGGGTGTGATTGCTGTCCATTAGGGTGGTCACAAGAAATCGATGTTAGAATTTTTTGAGGGTGACCCCCCTAAAAGTTGCCAATTGGCTAAGAAATGAGATTGGTGAAGTTTCAGCTCAGTTGGATAAGGTTAACCCGTGCCTCATCAAGGTTGAAGTTTTAACTTTCTATAAAAATGTTTTTTTTATAAAATACCTAATAATATTGCAAGATTTAATTACATAAATATGCTGTCCAGATTTTGCTTTATTTATTTTCTCAATTGGTACATAAAAATGGGTGTAGTTAAAACTGTTTTCAAAGTAAAAACAGCACAATCCAAATGGAAATTGATGGATTAAGGAGAATAGAAAAGCAAAAAGGTATAAAAAGAAAAAATAATGTACCTACAAAATTTTATTATTTAAAATATAATAAAGAAAGTATTATAAAAGAAAGAAGTTATCATTATTATTATTTGCATTTACAATTAATTATCAGATTAAGGTGGTAACGGCTTAGATAACGTGGCTTTTGAAGAGTCAGGAAAAAAAATTCTACATTCCGTTACAACTTGTAACAGAAACTGTCGTTGTTATTCGTCTTTTGTCAAACAGGAATTGAAGTCTAAGATCAATTTTACCCCTCTTTCAGCTGTGTAATTGACAACCTTGAAGCCGTTTATTATTTTTTTTTGCTTTTAAATGATGTGCATTTTCACACCATATATCAGGATACGTATTTAAAAATTCTGTATCACTTTCAAACCTTTTGAAAAAATTTAGAGTTTGATGAGAAACAAAAAAATCAATATCTTTGTCCAATAAATTATTCACTTGATGGAAACTGAATTTTGCTTTCACATCCCTATCATCACATGTTTTTTCTTCAATTGCAAAAAAAGTTTAGAGATATTTTTTCTTATTATTATTTTTTTTTTTACAGTGAATACCGCAGAAGAATCTCAACTGCTCCCGCCTGGAGCCAGTGAGACTATGGCATCCCCAATTGGGGTATGTTGTGAGGCTGAAGGTAGTGGGGAGGGGAAGGAGGTGGGGAAGAGGAAGGTTGGGAAGTACCTGGCTATTCAGATCTGGTCACCAAACACGGCTAAAGCCATTTTTAAGCAACGTTTCAATTCTGAATGGTGGTCTTACACCAGGGCGATACTGATAGTATCTTCCACTCTGGAACATGCCGCAAATATACTATATATTATTTTAAATGAATTAATTGTGAAATAACACAAATTAATCAAATAAAATTTATTTGCGCATGCCGGGTTCGAACCCGCGACCTCCGGATTGTGAGTCAAGAGTCTTACCCACTGGACTACGGAGGTTGTCGAATTTGAAGGGTTAAACCAGTATTCAAAGTTCAGTTACAAAAATTCTGCTTGTTTTGCCAGAATCAAAGATAAAACATTTTCATGTTCTGAGTATACTTTTAATTCGCCAGGTACAGATTTAATTTAAACCAGTACAGAATGTTTATTCCAGTTGGATTCAGCTGCTGACACATTTAGAAGGAAAACGTTCTGTTATTCGATGTGTAGTTATAAAATTCTAGTTGCATATTTATTTATGTAATGCCAGAATCAACGAAAAACCATGTTCATGTTCTGAGTGTAGTTTGAATTCACCGCATACAAACTTGGTTGTGTGTTCAAAATACAACGATACATTAAATAACAAGTTGCAGATTCATCGTGCATCGAGTGATGCTTTTCATTTGAGTTACATAATGCTGTAAAATTCTGAGTTTTTGATTGTTGCGTGGGCGAAGTTGGCGAAGCGAACTATTATTTGGAGACTGTAACGCAGTATCAATCAATCAACTTTGGAGTAGAATTTATAAACATGGTTTTCGTTTGAAAGAATCCTCGTCAAATGTGATTCTATAAAAAATCCGGTTCGTATATAAATAGGTCGTAATAAAAAAATTGATTTTCATATACAAACCCCCCCCCCCCCCCCACCCGCCACTTGAAGTACCCAAATAAGGAGGCGGCGAAATTTTCCTCCACCCCGATGTTCTGAGTGTAGTTTTAATTCACCGCATACAGATCCGCCCCGGGCGGCTAAAAACCACGCAACGCACTGGGCCAGAAACCCCGGCAGCCTGCCGGGTGTGCAACTCAGGTACTTAACCACAAACCCCGGCACGCTGACGGGCTAGACTAGGTACGCCAAAAAAACCGAAAACGAGCACGATTGTGACATTTTTTAATATAATTTTAAATGCTGAATATGCTGTAGGTAATAAATCAATAATTTCATAGAATTGGCAATAATAGGTTTCTTATGTTTTTCCCCTGATATTTGTGTTCCAAGTTTTGTATGCTGCCAGCCACCAATTTCTTCAAAATTGCGAGTGGTTCTAGGATTTTGGTAGTGACCATGAACGTCCCTGATTGCTCTGAGGACTATTATACTAAATTATTTTATTAGTTATTACGTTATTAGTATACATGTATGTAAAAAACAAAAAAAATATATATTTCGATTTATCAATATTATGATTTCTTGTACTTTTTTAAAATTAAAATGTGAAAAAAAAACTTACAAAAAAAGAGAAGGTCATGTTTGTATCCTTATTTACACATATTTTAATATATTTTTAAAATTTATTTTAATGTTTTTCTTTACCTTAATTGAATATGTAAATAAATTTAAAGAAATTAATTCATTTCAATATATAATTTAAAAGTTACAATGGATTTAGTACACCAATGCAGGTTTTAAATTTTTGGTACAAAATTAATTCAGTGGTGAAGGTAATTTTTTTGGTTCATTAATTTTGTGGGTTAAGGAAATGGGGAGGAATGCAGATCCCGCCAATGTGGGGGATTTTAATGAAAATGCACTTTCTAGATGAGAAAAGTGTGGAAAAGTTGAACAAAAAAAGAAATTAAGGTGCGCTTGGCAAAATTGAGGGAGATACAGCCGTTTAAAGAATGAATAAAATGACACTTCGTGAACTTAAACTACGCCATTTTGTTACTATTATGTTGGTATCTCAGACTTGCTATTAGCCTGTAATCGGCCGGACACGCTCATTTGCGCGCAGCTTTTGCGCATGCGCGAAAAAAAATATTTCGAAATAAAAAAGTTTGTCTGCGATTTTGACCCTTCTATGTACAGAATTTGTATGAAAACAAGGTCAGAATCGCTTGCGCCAACATCATTGATGATATAACCGACTATAGAACCGGTTGATACGATTGTAGCCGACTTCATGTGATAGATGAGACGCGTAATTATGAAATTTTTCTAGCGGACTTTTTTTAAACGATTTTTTAAAATGTTTATCACCTTCCAAATTAAAGTAACCTAACCTAAGACTACGCTAAACATGGTTTGTGTAACATGGTTTGTGCCCCTTTATAACGCCTACTCGCGTCAACGCAAGAAAAACATCCCAGTTTTCAAATAGTTTAGCGGCTACGCTAGGTTTGTGTAACATGGTTTATGTAACATGGTTTGTGCCCCTTTATAACGCCTACTCGCGTCAACGCAAGAAAAACATCCCAGTTTTCAAGTAGTTTAGCGGCTACGCCAGGTTTGTGTAACATGGTTTGTGACCATTATTAATTCTGTTTTTCATAATTACGCGCCTTATTATATATCACACGAAGTTGGCTACAATCGTATCAACCTTCGAATAGCAAGTCTGAGATACCAACATAATAGTAACAAAATGGCGTAGTATAAGTTCACGAAGTGTCATTTTATTCATTCTTTAAACGGCTGTATCTCCCTCAATTTTGCCAAGCGCACCTTAATTTCTTTTTTATTTAACTTTTCACACTTTTCTCATCTAGAAAGTGCATTTTTATTAAAATCCCCCACATTGGCGGGATCTGCATTTCACCCAGGAAATGTTCAAGTTCACAGTCGAAAGAGACCCCGCTTTATATAACTATTCGTGAGTTATATTCTGTATTTCTCATTTTTGATCCATTTTATCACAATTGAATCCCCTATATAAAAATAATTTAAGTATTAAAACTACGTAAGTACAGAATAGTATTAAAAAATAAACATTTCATATATACCGCACCGTCATGCATCTGTCAATATTTTGCCTCCGTAAAAAATGTTTCTCAGAAATAATTATTTCTGACAGTTCTCTATTATTTTTATTCTAATTCATTTTACTTTAAAAGCAGAAAATATCAATCCATCGAAAAAAGTGCGTCTAAGCCGCATTCAAACGAATCGAAATGACAGTCGGTACTCCATAAATTGAAATAGACATCGCAACCATATTTATTAAAGGTAAACGTCTGAAAACGTTTCATTATTATCAACAAAAAAATCCATTATTCATTATTAATTATCCATTATTCGAATGCGTTTAGGTCATACTTGTTGTCTTAGCCATCTCGCCAGATTCCACATAGTCAATTCGCCTTATTGTGATTGTGGTTCAGAGGATACTTTAGACCATAATTTTTTTGAGTGTCCTATCAATGACCATTTTCCAAACTTCATACCTGAATTGTTAAAACTTAAAATTGAATTCCCTACCAGTGTACCCTGCCTTCTTAGTCTCAACTCTCCTGAAATTCACTATTTGTTAGCAAAATTTATTTACAAAAATGGCCTCAACATTTAAGCATCAATCACATTTCTCTCTCTTCCATACGTATACATTTGTTTATAGCTGTGTTATTATGTACAGTTGTACAGGTTCCTTTTTTTGGGAATCTGTACATCTTTCTACTCTACAATTTTGTAATGACTGTTAATATCAACTCTGTATGTTACTCTGTATGAAAATGGAAGTATGGAATATGTACAGGTTCCTATTTTTGGGAACCTGTACATCTTCCTACCCTTAAGTTTTGTAATTACTATTAATGCCAACTCTGTGTGTACAGTTGTAAAGGTTCCTATTTTTGGGAACCTGTACATCTTCCTACTCTACAATTTTGTAATTACTACTAATACCAACTCTGTATGTTAGTACAACTTGTATAATCTTATGAATATTTGTCTTGGCCCATTGTCTATAAGTATTTGCTAATATAATTTATCTATTCCATGTAAAAAACTGAAATAGTAACTAATTTTAAAAAAATATGAAAATGTGACTACTTTAAAAAAACTGAGAATGTACCTAATTTTAAAAAAATCTGAAAATGTAAATAATTTAAAAAAAATTGATAATGTAACTAATTTACAAAAAAACTGGCAATGTAAATAATTTTAAAAATATGTAACTTACTTTAATAAATGGCCAAGATCACCCTTAATGGGTGAAAGCCAAATAAACAATTAAAAAAAAAAAAAAAAAATAATGTTACTTCAGACTCGCAACTTTTGTTTCCCAATTCTTTTAACTTTAAAGTAAAGCTAAACCTGATTGGTGTTGCAATAATCCCACTATAAATGACCGGTGCTTACTTTCGAGATTATTATCTTTAATCTTCTATATTGTTTGTCCATCGTTGTCTATGGTAATGTCAAATGTCCATTTTCGGCATTCGGCGTCCATTTTGCTTACTAACCCTCAAACCTTCACACGCAGTGATTGATGTTCCGCCCTTCGAAGTAATATTGTGTATAAACAACACAATACGTATTGTGTTAAATGTTTTCATTTTGTGATTATTTCAATAACCATAACAAATTTATCACAAATATCTTAAAATTCAAGCATTTTTTTTCTAGTGACGTTTGTTCAATGCTTTGGAATTGAGCGCTGCGCTTCGCCTTGTATCTAAGTTAGGTAATTATCGGTTCAGACTGGCCACGCTTATTACGAATAATTTTTAGAAAAAAACTTTAGATTCGCCTTAATTGCTATAAAAGGAAACTTTTTGGCTTTGGGGCGGCGGAAAATAATGCATTTTAATTTTCAATTGCATAAAACCAAAATTCTCTTCGCGATCCGACACAGCGAAAATCCGCGGCCGTACCTGTCACTGTGATGTTGGTATCCTTTATAAATTAACAAGAGCTAATACGACTGTAGCCGACTTCGCGGGATACCTACATGAAATACCGCGAATCACAAACCATGTTACACAAACCTAGCGTAGCCGCTAAACCACTTGAAAACTGGGATGTTTTTCTTGCCTTGACGCGAGTAGGCGTTATAAAGGGGCACTTTCTTTTGAATCACAAACCATGTTACACAAACAAGCCCGCTAGACAAATTTCATAATTACGCGCCTTATCCCACGAAGTCGGCTACAGTCGTATTAGCTCTTGTTAATTTATCAAGGATACCAACATCACAGTGACAGGTACGGCCGCGGATTTTCGCTGTGTCGGTCGCGAAGCGAATTTTGGTTTTATGCAATTGAAAATTAAAATGCATTATTTTCCGCCGCCCCAAAGCCAAAAAGTTTCCTTTTAAAGTAATTAAGGCGAATCTAAACTTTTTTTCTAAAAATTATTCGTAATAAGCGTGGCCAGTCCGAACCGATATTTACCGTAAGTTATTCTTATAATTGACTATGTAAAACTTATCTTCCCTAATTGATGCTTTTTTATTGTAAGAATATTTCCCTTGGCGCTTAATTGATCAGTTTTTACAGCATTCGCGACATCTATGCCTTGATGCTAAAAGGTTAAATTTTAAAATTATCGATATTTGGTAAATGCTGTTCAAAGCTTCGGTGTTTTGGAACAGTTTAAATCTGTAGAAATATTCGAAAGACTTCACAATTGATACATTATTTAAAGTGCATTTAGTTCTTCTAAATAGTTCAAAACACTTTTATTTTTATATAAATTATCAAAGGCGTTATATAAAATACATAGATTCACCATTGTCTCACATAGATAGATGTAGCAGGTATGAAATAATCTCAATTACTTGAAGTAAATTCTTATTTCAAAATTATTAACGCATGTTAAAGATAGACATTTAAAGAATTTGTGTGTATAACGACTTAGATATGGGATCCGTGGCGTTTTTCCGCCAAATATTATATTCTTCATTACAGATGACAGATGCCAAGATCCGCTTACTCGCTTACACTAAGACAATTACATTTTACAAGAGCATTTTGGCGCTTTTTTATGCAATTTACTAACTAGTAGGACAGGACCTTGCGCGACGTGTCGCAGTTGAGTACTAACATTACGAATTAGATTCCAATGGTTCAACGCAATTGCCCTGGTTTTGGCTTAATTCTTTGAGATTTCTACCACGCGTTTTAAATTATATATATATGGTCATTTTATTTTATATTTCATTCAATATAGAATAGACGTTGGAGATTTTTGTAGCCAATGAATCTATTGAAGGAACCGGAGAATTAAGGGAAAAAATTCGGTTTAGGGGCGATAGTCCTAGATAATTTTTTAAATTTTTTTATACTTATTATGGGCCGGAAAATCCGAATCTGAAAGAATTAGGCGTCGGCAAGCAATATTAACTGAATTACACGACTAATATACACACACAGGAAAACAAGCCATTTTGAACGTATTCTGACACTACAAGTCATAGAAAAACAAGAAAGATGTTACACCACATAAAATTAAGTGTTGCCATTTAGCAATAATATCAATAACGTAAAACTTTCCGACACGATACTTCCTCACATGATAATTCATCACATAACACATTAACCTGATGAATTATGACTATCTCAACGGCCGTATTCTTAGACCAAAAGTTTAGCGGCTACGCTAGGTTTATGTAACATGGTTTGTGCCCCTTTATACCGCCTGCTCGCGTCAAGGCAAGAAAACATCCCAGTTTTCAAGTAGTTTAGCGGCTACGCTAGGTTTGTGTATCATGGTTTGTGCCCCTTTATACCGCCTGCTCGCGTCAATGCAAGAAAACATCCCAGTTTTCAAGTAGTTTAGCGGCTACGCTAGGTTTATGTAACATGGTTTGTGATACAAAAGTGAGTAAAATTTATTAAAAATAATTACTTAAATTAGTTATTGATATTATTGCTTAATGGCAACACTTAATTTTATGTGGTGTAACATCTTTCTTGTTTTTCTATGACTTGTAGTGTCAGAATACGTTCAAAATGGCTTGTTTTCCTGTGTGTGTATAGAAAATTTTAAAGTCGTGTAATTCAGTTAATATTGCTTGCCGACGACTAATTCTTTCAGATTCGGGTTTTCCGGCCCATAGTTAGTATAAAAATAACTAGTTTTATTATCTAGGAACGCCGCCCCTAAACCGAACTTTACCCGAATTAAGTAACTCCCAAAGGTCCGACGCCTATTAAATTTGGATTGGAATAGAAATCAGTTTGATAAATTACCCTAGTTTAACAAACGGTTTGCAGTCTTTGAAGCACACGCGTCGGGTGGGAGCTGTTCTTGTTCTACCGGTATTTCAATAAAATATGCTCCGAGGAACTTGCGACATTGATTCCTTCGGCACTGGTGCTCATTCGGGAAACACGTCAAACGCTAGCCCAACATACACAGTTGACATTTTTCGTATTAGAAGGGGCCGTTTATACAACTAGACCCTTGTTTACTCCTTCCTCTACTTAAATAAGATTGCCAGCGTAAAGTTTTTAAATTTCATTGATTAAAATACTCACATTATTAAAAAAGTATTTCCGATTTTCTGTTAAATGCGGAATGGCGAATCCAAAATAATGTAATACCGGTTTATCTTTAGAAATAGATATTGTGTACATAATATTGAGTTTTGCCACTATTGATGGTTATTCCCAGCCGTTTTAAAATGGCAAACGTGAGCTTAAAATACAGTTACAGTCATTATTGTATCCTCGTTTCAAATATGAGTTTTTGTTTTGGCAAAGTATTCCAAGCAAAACCAAATATTCAAAGCTCATGCTAATTAAATCTTCTTCTATATCTAGTTTTAATTAAGTTTTAAAACCCGTTATTACAAATGTCAAGCGTAACTACCAACTGACATTCTATGACTTACGTAATAGGTACATATCCATGTAAAAATTTAACATCTTGTAACTTGTATTGTAATGTACTGTGTGTAGGTATGTCTTAGAAACAAATAAACAATCTATATATATATATAGATACTAAAAAATAAATAGCTGAAGTGTATGGACGGGCAAACTTCCGAACGACTGCACCAAATCTGATAAGTACTTCTTTTTTTTGTGTTCGTTATTGTCAGGAAAAGGTTTGTATATAACTACTCGCGAGCTCTGGCATTATGAAATTTGTATAAAAAATTGCAATAGGTGGCAGGCGAGCTGTTTTATAACTAAATGTACTGGGACAGAATGTATGGAACAAGAGAGGGGGGAGGGTAACTGAGAGGGGGTGGGGAACTCGGGAGGGGGGAGGGGAACTCGGGAGGGGGGTCCGCGGGATTGGGGAAGAGGGAAGGGGGGAGTGGAATTGCGAGAGGGAAGGTGGAGGAGGCAGAGAGGGAAAGCGAGAACGGAAGGGGAGGCGGTATAAATGGGAAAGGACATGCTGGGATAAACATTTTTTTAAATTAAATGGCATAACGCTTGCCGGGAACCAGCTTGTTTCCAACATAAAAATGTACTTTTTCAGGAATTTTCGAACAAATTACCCGCCGCTACCACAGCAGGGCCATGGATCTACTAAGTCATGATACCGTTTCCATCAAGATGGAACCAGAGCCCCAGGAAGAAGGCGAATGTGAAATGCCGCACACGGATATAGATTTTGACCCCAAAGATGTAAATAAGGAATGTTTGCAATACGCGGAGATTACTCACATGGCCAGTTAGTTCCATTGAATATATTTAAAATGTTGCATGTTTAATTTGGATTTTTAACTAAATTTATTTCTCGCTAAAATAAGTTCTCGATTTCTCAATTGTATACCTATTTTATTAGGCACATGTTGTAAGTTACACTTATTATTACGTGCGTACATAGTGATGAAATTAAAAACGTTTCCATCGACTTCTTCATGCACATGATCCTTTATGTAGCCCCGGCCCCTAAAACGAACATATGGTATATTAATTTTATCTAAATGCCCGGCTATACATGATAAATGATTGATATCTTAAATCTTTCAAATTAATAGATTTATTAAAAAAACAGTATAGTTGTGTATCAATGATCCATGAATGTATTGTCATTTTTATTGCAGGCAGCGCTTATGTGAAAAGAGTGTCCATCAAGGCGGATTTTGGATCCCGCGAGGAAAATGAAAGAAGTTTTTCCTTTATAGAAATTGACATAGACCTGTCGGATGTTAAAAAAGAATGCCTAGAACGCGTTGAAAGAACGAACCAGGCAGCAGGTAAACCCGATTTTCATAGTAAGATTTAACATTTAGCGGTATCCATTTTTTCCACTTGGCGAAGGTAGAAGTCTTAATGAGCCTTTTTTATCCGTATTCTTTTTCAAATTTGTCGACAGATCTGAAGATGCATCCTGTGGATAAACGATTCTCTTGTTCTCAATGTAACTACTCCTGCTCACATAAGAATAATTTTGTTAGTCACCTTCGCAAACATACTGGAGAAAAACCTTTTTCCTGTTCCGAGTGCAACTATTCATTTTCGCAAAAGGGCCATCAGACACGCCACATGCTGACTCACAGCGGAGATAAACCTTTTTCCTGTTCCGAGTGCAACTATTCATTTTCGCGAAAGAGCGATCTGAAAAGCCACATGTGGACTCACAGTGGAGAAAAACCCTTTTCCTGTTCCGAGTGCAACTATTCATGTTCGAAAAAGGGCAATCTGACAACGCACATGCTGACTCACAGTGGAGAAAAACCTTTTTCTTGTTCCGAGTGCGACTATCCATTTTCGCGAAAGGACCATCTGACAAGACACACGCTGACTCACAGTGGAGAAAAACCTTTTTCCTGTTCTGAGTGCAATTATTCTTGTTCTCAAAAGAGTGCACTCACGAGGCACAAGCTGACTCACAGTGTCGAAAAACCTTTTGCCTGTTCCGAGTGCAACTATTCATTTTTGCAAAAGGGCCATCTGGCAAGCCACATGCTGACTCACAGTGGAGAAAAACCTTTTTCCTGTTCCGAGTGCAATTATTCTTGTTCTCTAAAGAGTGCACTCACGAGGCACAAGCTGACTCACAGTCGAGAAAAACCTTTTGCCTGTTCCGAGTGCAACTATTCATGTTCGCGAAAGGGCATTCTGAGAAGCCACATACTGACTCACAGTGGAGAAAAACCTTTTTCCTGTTCCGAGTGCAACTATTCATGTTCTCGAAAAAGCGATCTGAAAAGCCACATGCGGACTCACAGTGGAGAAAAACTTTTTTCTTGTTCCGAGTGCAACTATTCATGTTCGAAAAAGGGCAATCTGCAACGCACATGCTGACTCACAGTGGAGAAAAACCTTTTTCCTGTTCCGAGTGCAACTATTCTTTTTCGCGAAAGGGCCATCTGACAAGACACACGCTGACTCACAGTGAAGAAAAACCTTTTACCTATTCCGAGTGCAATTATTCTTTTTTTGTATTTCTTGGGCATTAACTATGTAACAATTTCTAGACATTTTGTTTTTTGAAGAGTTTTATTAAATGTACATTTGTTACTTAAATTAATTAATAAATTTTAGTAACAAATGTACATTTAATAAAACTCTATAAAAAACAAAACAATTATTCTTGTTCTCTAAAGAGTGCACTCACGAGGCACAAGCTGACTCACAGTGGAGAAAAACCTTTTGCCTGTTCCGAGTGCAACTATTCATTTTTGCAAAAGGGCCATCTGGCAAGCCACATTCTGACTCACAGTGGAGAAAAACCTTTTTCCTGTTCCGAGTGCAACTATTCATGTTCTTTAAAGAGCAAACTCACGAGCCATAAGCTGACTCACAGTGGAGAAAAACCTTTTGCCTGTTCCGAGTGCAACTATTCATGTTCGCGAAAGGGCCATCTGACAAGCCACATGCGGACTCACAGTGGAGAAAAACCTTTTTCCTGTTGCGAGTGCAACTATTCATGTTCTTTAAAGAGCAAACTCACGAGGCATAGACTGACTCACAGTGGAGAAAAACATTTTTCTTGTTCCGAGTGCAATTATTCTTGTTCTCTAAAGATTGCACTCACGAGGCACAAGCTGACTCACTGTGGAGAAAAACCTTTTTCCTGTTCCGAGTGCAACTATTCATGTTCTCAAAAGAGCAGTCTAACGATCCACATGCTGACTCACAGTGGAGAAAAACCTTTTTCCATGTTCCGAGTGCAACTATTCATGTTTCCAAAAGGGCATTCTGAGAAGCCACATGCTGACTCACAGCGGAGAAAAACCTTTTTCCTGTTTCGAGTGCAACTATTCATTTTCTGAAAAGAGTAAACTCACGAGGCACAAGCTGACTCACAGCGGAGAAAAACCTGAGTCCTTCTGATTGACGTCAGAGCACCTGACCGGCAATCAGAAGAACACGGGTTCAAGTCCCGTTGGCGGCAAGAATCTTTTCTCGGAATATTTTTTCAATGTAGATTGAGTGTTTCAGGCTGATAATTATTGCTTATGATAATTGTTACCCTTTGGTTATCAATATTTTTTTTCAGTAAGTGATTTTATTTAAATTCGAACTGCTAAAAGTAAGAGACAAAATGTGACGAACTAAAAACAGGAAAAAAGAGAAACACAGATATCAATGATATCTTAAGTTATTAGTTAAATATGTGGCTTTCAAGGGAGTGTTATTTTTTAATGAATGCTGTGAATTTAGTAAGGCTCACAATGTCTAATGTTGAGTGCCGAGTCAGAATACAACAGGATCTGTCAGACACCCTAAAGACCTTCAATGGACTAAGACAAGGAGATGCACTTGCCTGCATTTTATTCAATTTAGCGCTGGAAAAGGCCATCCGAAATGCAGGTATACAAACCACAGGCCATATTTTTAACAAGTCTGTTCAGCTCCTTGCTTATGCTGACGATATAGATATCATCGCACGCTCAGAATATGAACTAAAATCGGCGTTTAAAAGCTTAGCTACGTCGGCAAGGAACATGGGATTGGTCATCAACGAGGGGAAGACAAAATATATGCCCGTACAAGGACGCCAGAAACCACCAAGTATACAGATAGATAATTATACATTTGAAACTGTTAACGAGTTTGTATATCTCGGTACTATGGTGACAAATGACAACAATGTATCCAGCGAAATCAAAAGAAGAATAGTAGCTGCAAATCGATACTACTTTGGGCTACAGAAGCATATGAAATCTCGCCACCTTACCAGAAGAACTAAAGTCCTGCTTTACAAGACCCTTATACGACCTGTTCTTATGTATGGTTCGGAATGCTGGACAATCAGTAAGGGTGATGAAGGAGCCCTAGAAAGTTTTGAAAGGAAGGTGCTGCGAAGGATTTACGGCCCAGTCTGTGATAATGGAGAATGGCGTATCAGATACAAGCAGGAGCTATACGATCTTTACGAGGACCCTAATATCTCCAAGGAAATCAAAACTGGAAGACTCAGGTGGGCTGGACATATCCAGAGAATGAGCGAAGGAGATATTCCAAAGCGAATTATGGATGGTGCACCTGGGGGTCGGAGAAGAGTTGGAAGACCAAAGCTTCGATGGCTGGATGGAGTGGTGAAGGATGCAAGCACCATCGGCATCCGAAACTGGCGCAACGCAGCACAACACCGACAGTCATGGAGGCAGGCTCTGCTGGAGGCCAAGACCCGACCTGGGTTGTAGAGCCACAGATGATGATGATGCTGTGAATTTAGCAAGGTTCATATTAAATACATCGATATTTGGGCATAATCTGTTAAATATGCTACAGCTTGTTCTTATAAACACATTTTCAAGATAATTTAGGATGCTCTTAGGGATATAATATGTATCCGGAGATCGAGTAACTCTTAATGGACATCGGAAATATTTTGTAGTAAATACGGGCTATCAAAGAAGTTGTGAATAATCTTATAGAGTATCAATTGTTCTCTGATATTTCGGTGTTGGTCGATAGATTAAAGGTTTACGGTGACATAGTTTTCATCATTTCGCACGCGATAAGAGACAAATTTCATAAACTTTTTCTGAACTCTTTGTATATTTGCTTTAAATGTAGAACAACGAGGGTTCCACACTGTAGAAGCATAATCCAGATGGCTTCTAACATAGGATATGTAGAGAGTTTTAAATGTTTGTGGTTTTTTGAAAACTGAACTTACTCTAAGAATAAATTCCAACAGTGATATGCTCGACTGATGAGAACCTGGAATCGTGCTTAAAATTAAGAATAACGACACACAAACCTGACTTACTCAAACTTTCCAAAGAGATGCAAGGACATTATTCGCATTAAGTATTTGTCAGTCATTGTCATGATTTAAATTTATGGATTCCCTTATTAGATTTATGGATTAGGGCAATTTTGCTTCCCGGACTACTGGAAGAGGAGGAGGAGTGGCGATATATACTCACAATACATTTAACTGTGTAGTTATTGAAAAGTGGTCAACGAATAACTCTTTTTTAGGAATTAGGGTACAATATAAACATTTTAAACCTTTAAATATATATGCTATATACAGGAAACCTAACAACAATATAAATGATTTTCTAATATATCTTGAATCTATTTTACAAAAAAGTAGCCTAGATACACTCATCTTCGGGGATTTAAACATTAATGTTCTTAAAAAAAATGATACAACAAAAAAATATATCAACACTTTATTTTCATACAACTATTTCATATGTAATAATACACATCCCACGAGAGTCACTGAAACCAGCAGTTCTCTATTAGACCATATTATATCAAATAGAGAAAACATATCTTCAACGACCTCCAATATTGATAACCAGATAAGTGATCATAGTATAATGATGTTAGACTACCAAAACTCTTTGAAACACCACTCTAACAACAGAATACCACCAAACATAAACATCAGCATCAATAAGAGGGCTTTGAGAACATATCTTGAAACCCAACCGTTTTCTCATGACACCACCAATATAACCGAAAATTTTAATCAATTCTTTAAATATATCGAAACAGCAATTGACACTTGCAAATTTAAGCCAAGGATACGAATAGGAAACCCTAAGCAGGGTAATACACCATGGTTTGACAAAAAACTGGATCTCCTTATTAGAGAACGAAATACTAAATACAAACAATGGAAGAAAGATCCACAAAACAGTCTTCTTATATCACAAAAAAATAAGTCAAGAAATTTGGTTACTAATTACAGACGTTTCGCCAAAACAAAATATTACACAGATATTTTTAAAGAAAACATACATAATCCAAGACAAACCTGGAAGACAATAAATTCAATCATAACTAACAGTCCAAAGAACTCTACAAATAAAATTGAAACTCTTACCATCAATAATATAGACATAAATGACCCGAAGCAGATATGTACAGCGTTTAATGACTTCTTTACATCGGTTGGTGAAAATTTAGCTGCGAGTATCCCATCTTATGCAGACGACGTAAATACAATAAACATGGAACCAAAGCCATTACAGTCCCTCTACATGGCCAATACAAACAAACTAGAAGTTTTAAAAATTATCTCAAAACTAAAAACTAATGCATCTCCAGGAGTCGATGGTATGACAACCAACTTACTCAGATTCTGTAAAGAAAAATTAGCGGATCATCTTGTTATTCTCATTAATCAGTCATTAGTGAGTGGACTATTTCCGGATCAACTAAAGCTTGCAAAAATCGTTCCAATTCACAAAGAAGACTGCAAAAAAAATCCATCTAATTATCGTCCAATATCAATACTCTCAGTCTTCTCCAAAGTATTTGAACATGTAATCAAAAATAGACTAACAAAATATCTGACAACTAATAATATTCTCACGCCTCAACAATATGGGTTCAGAAAATTCTCCAACACGAAATGTGCTGCCTTTGATTTTATACTAACTCTTCAAAAACACTTAGATCAAGGAAAATATGCAGCGGGCATTTTCATTGACCTCAAAAAGGCGTTCGATACGGTTGATCATAAGATTCTGTTAAAAAAGCTTGAATATCTGGGCATCGTGGGCAACAATCTAAAACTTTTATCCAGTTATCTTACGGGTAGGTGCTGTTCGGTTGTTATTGGAAAAGATTCAAGTGATCATAGAAATATAACATGTGGTGTACCACAGGGCTCGATTCTCGGGCCATTATTATTTTTAATGTATATAAATGATATTGCAAAATGGGGAGTAAAAGGTACACTTCAACTTTATGCTGATGACACAATATTATTCTATCATAATACTAATTTAAACGAAATGGAAAAGGACATGGAAAGAGATTTGGCTCATCTAGCC
The DNA here is from genome assembly GCA_929108145.2 of Limnephilus rhombicus. Classification (NCBI taxonomy): domain Eukaryota; kingdom Metazoa; phylum Arthropoda; class Insecta; order Trichoptera; family Limnephilidae; genus Limnephilus; species Limnephilus rhombicus. The sequence continues at coordinate 28,622,790 of OV815289.1, forward strand.
GAGTGGTTGAGAATTAATAAACTTAGTCTTAATATTAAAAAGACTCACTATGTGCTATTCGGGAATAAGAGAGAACAATGCCTAAACATTTCCCTTGGACTAAACAAACTGGAACAAACAGATGTCGCAAAGTATCTAGGACTTTTAATTGACTCACGGCTTTCATGGAAAAATCATTTTGACCATGTTAAATCAAAGATTGCTCCGGTGACCGGTGTAATGTACAGGCTACGTAGATTGCTTCCCACATCCATACTGCGATCATTGTACTATGCTATGATTCACTCCCACTTGGCATACCTTTCGGGTGTCTGGGGTTTTGCTACCAAAAAATTGATATCGGAGGTACAAATAATCCAAAATAGAGCCCTACGTAACATTTTTGGCTTGCCTTGGGATACACATGTTAAAGATATTTACCGTCACGCACTTGTATTACCATTTAAGATTGTTCCTAGCTTTGAGATAACAAACACCATCTTAAATATTATTCAGTGCAACACCCACACAAATATAAAACTGAACTATAACAACGACGTTCACCAATATGATACACGGCAACACAACAAACTACATATATCAAAAATACACTCAACAAAGTTCGGACTGAAATCATTAGAATACATTGCGTACACTAACTATAACAAATTGCCTGAAGAATTAAGACAGACCTCTAATAAATCTCGAAACGATATATTGAAATCCTATTTTTTCAAATGTTATTTGGAAAACGAGTCATAAGTAGGTACAAACTCTGTTCTGATAGCTATCCTGATTATCTCCAAGTATCAAACTTTGTACATCCAGATATGATGGGCGCAGTTTATATCTTTTTAAAATCTTATCATGTATTTTTTATGTAAACATCTTGTATTAGGTCTGTGTATTTTTGAGCATGTACCTTTTATTGTATTTTTCCTGATTTGTTTTTTATGCATTTCTATAGTCCATCATGGAGGATACTTGATTTTAACTTTGTGACACCAACAGTACATAAATCAAATGAGTGGTTATAATATTATTCATAAAATCTTATAAGACATGTTTCTGTGAAATATTTGTAAAGTGATTCTTCATATGTTTGTGTCTGTATGTTGCTTCTGTAAAATGTTTTGTTAATTTTTTCTTTATGTATTGTGTCTGCATATTGGGTTGGGTTGGGTTTATCTTTTCAAATGTACCAATTGGCGATTCCTTAATGAGTTTTGATAACTCATGGGAATGCAACTTCGTTGTATGTTTTATTTAAAAAAAAAAAAAAAAAAAAGAGATATTATATTTTATCAATGAATAAAATTTTTATGTGTGAAAACAAGTTTATTCAGCGTCCTCGTAATTTTACGAAGTGCTAAAAATATATTATTTTTTTGCTAAATCAATGAACAGATTTGACTCTAAAAATTTTTTTGTTTCTTTGTAATGTATGCATTTGGCTCTTTGGCCAGTGGCGTAGCGTGGGGGGGGGGGGGGGCGGCCCGCCCCGGGTGGCACTTTTAAGGGGGGCGGCAAATTTTCACAATAAATAATAACAGTTTTTTTGAAAAAATTTACACCATTTCAAATCATTATTTGAACATGTTCTACGATCCTTTCGTTTACGAATCCAAATATTTTTTTTAATTCGTTAAAAATATCAATAACTATATTTTTTTAAGCTGCAAATTTCGCAATTCGTAGGAAAACCGTACGCATATTATGAGAGTAATACTTATTAAAGCTGATAACTCGCAAAGAGATTCACTTTTAATTAAAACCAGAATTGTGTTCATAATGTATTAACGAATGAATTTCAGTTGTGTATTCTTCTGCTGATACATTTCGAAAGACACCATTCTTTTATTCGAAGTGCAGTTATAAAATTCTAGTTGTAGACTATGTATGTTCTACCAGAATCAAAGAGAAACCATTTTCATTTTCTGAGTGTAGTTTTAATTCGGCAAATAGAGATTTAATTTGACCCGTCTAATCACAGGAGGCGCAAATTATCCCACACATTTAATTTTAAAATAAAATTGTGAAATTATGTCCCACACATTTAATTTTAAATAAATTTGTGATTGCGATACAAAGTTAAGATACAGATTTATAAAAAAAAAATTTAAGAAAGGGAATCTGTATTTAAAATTTTAAGTTCATTCTATTTTAGCTACTTTAATTCAAATATTCGCAGGCGTGTATTTTTGAGCCAATTCACTTTCCCAATATGAAAATTTTAATGTTTAGAAACAATAATGTTCTAATAAGCACCTCGGAAAAATTACTTTATCTAGACTTTAGAACAGTTTTGTTTTAATAAAAAGGAACATTGCATCGGAAAAACCGGAAATTTTGTGCGCAAACATTGACAGGCAAAAGTTTATAGATATTTTTTTCTTATTATTCGAAGGGTTAAACCAGTTTTCAGGATGTAAAATTCCATTTGAGAATTCATCTGTTGACACAATTCAAAGGAAAACATTATCTTATTCGAAGTTCAGTTATTAAATTCTAGTTTGCAGACTCTGTATGTGCTGCCAGAATTAAAGAAAAACCATATTTGTGTTCTGAGTGTACTTTTAATTCGCCGCATACAGACTTAATTCAAACCAATTTTGTATTGAGAATGTAAATTTCCAGTTGTGGATTCTTCTGTTGACACATTTCGAAGGAAAACATCTTAGTTATAATATTCTATTTGCAGACTATGTATGTGCTGCCAGAACCAAAGAAAAACCCTTTTTCATGTTCTAAGTGTAGTTTTAATTCACCGCATACAAGCTGGTTTTGTGTTCAGAATACAACGATAAATTAAATCACGAGTTGCAGATTCATCCTGCATCGAGTGAAGCTTTACATTTGAGTTACATAATGCTGTAAAATTCTGAGAAATTGATTGTCGCGTGTGTAACTATTGTCTGGGGACTCTAACGCAGTAACAATCAACCAACTTTGGAGTAGAATTTAAATACATGATTTTTGTTGAAAGAATACTCGTCAAATATGATCATTTAAAAAAATCCGGCTCGTATATAAATAGGTCGTAATAAAAAAAAGGATTTTCATAAACAACTCCCCTCCCCCCACCGCTTGAAGTACCCAAATAAGGGGGCGGTGAAATTTTCCTCCGCCCCGATATTCCCAAGTGAAGTTTTAATTCACTACAAACAGATTTAATTAAAACCAGTTTTGTGTTCAGAATGTAAATGCCGGCAGAATCAAAGAAAAAACTTTTTCATGTATTGAGTGTAGTTTTAATTCACCGCGTACAGATTTAATTAAAACCCGTTTTATGTTAAGAATGTAATTGCCCGCAAAATAAAAGAAAAACCATTTTCATTTTCTGAGTGTAGCTTCAATTCGCCACATACAGATGTAATTAAATCCAGTTTTGTGTTCAGAATATATGTGCCGCTAGAATCAAAGAAAAACCATTTTTTTGTTCTGAGTGTAGTTTTGATAAACCGCATATTTATTTTAATTTAAACCAGTTATCAATAAGTTGCCGATTCATCGTGTACCGAGTGAAGTTTGCATTTGAGTTGCATTCCATACGTATGCGTGATGAAGATGCGAAATTCTATTACAGGCATACCATTCTCGACTTCTGAGAGCAATTATATTTAAATTTGTAGTAGAATTTATAAGCATGATTTTATTGGAAGAGTACTCAGCACATAGGATTATAAAAATCGGCGGGCGGGCGGCAAAATTTTCCTCCGCCCCGGGCGGCCGAAACCCACGCTACGCCACTGGAAATAATCGAAGGAATGATGAAAAAATGTAACAAAGCCGCAACGCCAACAATAAAACTAAATAAATCATAAATGTTCAATATTGCAGAGAACCAATGACGCCCTGACATAATTTAGTTCAAATTTTATTAGTCTTAACAATCCTTTAAAAGTTTATTCCTTTTTACTACCCGAGTACAACATTGCATATTAAAAGGGGACAAACTTTTTAAAGATAACATGAATTGAAAATTACGTTTCACATGTTTATATCATTATTATTTTGATTTCATTTTAATACATTTTAAATCTACTTTTTTATTGGTCGTTTTTTTCATGGGAGCTTTTTACCGCTCCAAATAGTTGTGTGTCGATTTCGGCTTCCTTAAGAATGGAGATAGTATAATAGACTTTTGCGTGTTTTTTTATTGAACATAACAATGTGCATATTATTATACAATGCTTACAATTATATTTACAATTATATTACAATGTTTCTGGTCTAGGAATGTAATTTCTAAGTCTCATAAATATATTTATACATTTTCATTTGACAAGTTCACAAGCTGAAATCTCTGAATGTGAAATAATTTTGAAAGAATATTTGCAAAAGTTACCTAACTATGTAAAGAAATTATCGTTGTTATGTTAACAATACGTTCTTTCTAAATTTATGGAAATACTTGTAAGTTTAAATAAAATATAAAGAACAGTCAAAACTGCAACTGTTAACAAATTATTTTTATTTAAAAATATATCCCACTGTTTAGAAAGCGCTGGCTAGCTATGGCTTCAGTGGCTACTTACAGCTCCGGTCACATTTTTTGTAAAAAGGAAGCTACATTTATTTTTGAAACGAATCTAGACCCTCCAATGTCCCTGCATGCATGTTTGTCTGTAAAAAAGAAAAATGTCTGCATACTTACATTTGCAGTAATTAACAAAATAAAGACACATCATAGAAATGTTCGCCTCTTGGTTCAGCATCTAGTTGAGTGAAATAATAAATGAAAATAAAAATATTTACAGGTGTAAGTTTGATTAAAACCAAAGAAAATATATAAAAAGAAAGATATCGGGGGCAGTTTGTCCAACTATCACGGGGCAGTCCTGGCGAGAATGAGCGGGCGAGCGGCCTGGCCGAAGTGCAGTTATAAAATTCTAATTGCAGACTATGAATGTGCTGCCAGAATCAAAGCGAAACCATTTTCATATTCTATGTGTAGTTTTCATTCGCCAAATACAAATTTATTTTAACCCGTCTAATCACAGGAGAGGCAAATAATTGTCCCACACATTTAGTTTTAAAATAAAATTGTGAAATTATGTCCCACACATTAATTTTAAAATAAATTTTGTGATTGCGATAACAAGTTATGATAGAGTTTTATTTCATTTTTTTTAAGAAAAGGAATTTGTATTTAAAATTTTTAGTTTATTCTATTTTAGGTACCTGCTTTTATTTGAATATTCGCAGGCGTGTATTTTTGAGCCAATTTATATTTCCAATATGAAAATTTTAATATTTAGAAACATTAGTGTTCTTATAAACTAATGATTTTAAAACATTTTTTTTTTGCAAAAGGTTTAAAAAAAAACAATAAAAAGAAGTATTTAAAATGCATGGGACGAACCGGAAATTTTGAGCGCAAACATTGACATGCAAAAGTTTATAGATATTTTTTTCTGATTATTCGAAGGGTGCTCTTAATTCGCCGCATACAGGCTTAATTCAGACCAATTTTGTGTTGAGAATGTAAATTTCCAGTTGTAGATTAATCTGTTGACACATTTCAAAGAAAAACATCCTCAGATTTTCAGTTCAGCTATATTATTCTATTTGCAGACTATGTATGTGCTGCCAGAATCAAAGAAAAACCGTTTTAATGTTCTGATTGTAGTTTTTATTCGCCAGGTACAGATTTAATTAAAACCAGTACAGAAAGTAAAATTCCAATTGGATTCATCTGCTGACACATTTCGAAGGAAAATATTCTGTAATTCGATGTGCAGTTCTAAAATTCTAGTTGCAGACTATTTATTTAATGCCAGAATCAAAGAAAAACCATTTTCATGTTCGTGTAGATTTAATTCACCGTGTACAAACTGGTTTTGTGTTCAGAAAACAACGATAAATTAAATAACGAGTTGCAGATTCATCGTGCATCGAATGAAGCTTTACATTTGAGTTACCTCATGCTGTAAAATTCTGAGAAATAGATTGTTGCGTGTGTAACTATTATTTGGGGACTCCAACGCAGTATCAATCAATAAACTTTGGAGTAGAATCTATAAACATTATTTTCATTGAAATAATACTCGTCAAATGTGATTATTAAAAAATCCGGCTCGTGTATAAATGGGTCGTAAAAAAAATTGCATTTCCATATACACCCCCCCCCCCCCTTGCCGCTTTCAGTACCCAAATAAGGGGTCGGCGAAATTTTCCTCCGCTCCGATGTTCTGAGTGTAGTTTTAATTAGCCACCATTTAACCCTTCGAATAATAAGAAAATTAAACCCGTTCCACTTTTGTCAGTCAAGTTTGGTAGGCAAAATTCCTGATTCTTCCCATATATTGTAAATGTACCAATATATTGGTTATTTTTCATCACATTTCAAAAAAAATGTTCTAAAATTAAGATAAAATAATCTTTCTCATGTGTTTATTAGAAATTAATAATTTTGTGACTAAATCTTTAAATTTTGACATTGAAATTGTAAATTGGTTTTAAAATAACATACCTGTGGTTATTCCCCGAAAAAGTATGAAAAATGAAAGAAAATTAAAATTTTAAATACAGATTTCTTTTCTCAAGAAAATTTTGTAATAAAACTGTTACTTCACTCTTAATCATTTTAATACAATTTTAAATTAAAAATAAATGTTTAACTTTGTTGTTTTTGTTTGGCGTCCAAAAAGTTTTAATAAACTGTTTTTTTTTTGTATGGCTTTCCAAATAAACTTTTCGATCCACGTATGTCTTTGCAATATATATATTGAATTAATATTACTTTTCTTATTTTCTTGCACCATTTCGTGAAATTTAGAACAATTTTGATCAAAACGATCAAATAACCTCACAAAAATCACTTCATTTTAATCGCATTTATACACATTAACCTGCCTATATGACAGCGATTTATAAGGCTAATTCAATAGTTTATAGAACAAAGTCGATCGTATTGTTAAAAAGAAACTGAAAAACTACAAATAATATTTAAAAAACCGATCTCCGAATGCTGTTTCAACAGTCAATTTCAACGGTGTTAGCAATGAACACAGTGAAAAAATGGTATGTGCAGATTCTAAGAGCCCGTTCACATTGAGCATATCAATATAAAAGATCATAGCACGCCAAATATCGCTCTCCATACAATCCCTTCGGACCGTTCGAGCGCTTTATGCGCACATCAACCATAGACAATGCACATCTAAAGCCTCGATGACACACGGCTAGTTTTCAACTAAGTTTAAAACTACTATCTACTAAGTTTAAAAGCGGGAAAATCGGCGAGTGAGATTGTCATGATGACACACAAAACTGTCCACTCGCTCAGAAGCGTAGGAAACTGAGGCCGCTGTTAGTGCCAGTAACAAGAATAACGACGCCTGCGTGAACTAATTCTTCAGATGTTTGACAGTCGAAATCAGCTGTTTATCGGAAGCCATCTTGGAAACATACATAAACCAATCACGAGCAAGCGGAGCAAGCGTGTAGGCGAGTAAAGTTGACGACCTTTCAACTTTTTTTCGTAGATTGTCAACAATCCGCTAGTTGCTGCTAGTTAGCAAGTGACACGATGACACTGGGCGAGTTTACTAACAGATAGTGAATTTCCCAGACAGTAGCTTGTAAACTAGCCGTGTGTCATCGAGGCTTTACGCCGTAACCGCTCGTGAGGCGATTGTAAAATAAATCTAAAAGGCCAGGAAAGGAAATTTTAATAATTGTCTATGACTTCATTGTTGTCTACGTATAACCTAAATATTTTGTTGGCACGTGCTTTCTTCAGCGTCAGTCGTTTCATCCGGTTTCCAATTTCTAATACTACGTAATATCCCTTACTCTGTTTAATCCGCGCAGTTAAATTTATCATCCCATACTTGCGATAGTTATTGGTAAGTACTAATGCTGATATTAATCACACTATTCATTTATTAGCAGCTGACAGTCAAACTGATCGATATCTGTTCTTTCTGAGTCTAACGCGGCCAAGCTTACCCTATCCGTGCTAATCGGTACACCTACTTATGTAAGGGAATTCATTTTACGTTTTGTTCGATGAACATTTAAACCGACAATTAGAAGTCTTTTGGATTAGTGTTTCTGTAGAAAAATTAAATTGCTACTTTGACTTGAGCAGTACTAGAGTAAGACGGTAACCGTATACGGTTAAGGTTGTTTCAAAATATGAGTTTTTCTTTTGGCAAAGTATTCCAAGCAAAACCAAATATTCAAAGCTCATTCGAATTAAATCTTCTTCTTCTATATCTAGTATTAATTAAGTTTTAAAACCCGTTATTACATATGTCAGGCGTAACTTCCAAATGACATTCTTTGACTTACGTAATAGGTACATAACCATGTAAAAATTTAACATCTTATCACTTGTATTATAATGTACTGTGTATGTCTTAATAAACAATCTATCTATATATTTATAGATAGATATCGACGGCAGAAAGGCTAATTGACGTAATCAACATTTTGTCGATTTTTACTTGTTGATGCCATTTTACTCGAAAAAAAACTGCGTCGATCTGTGTACTCGAAGTTTATATATTATGAAAATTTGAAAGTTTACCCCCTTAAAATACCTACTGTTTTTCCCGGAAGTCCGACCAAAAATTGACGTAAGTGATGGAAAATCCGACGTTTTTTTATAAAATGCGGGTTACTCCCTTGAACCCGGGCGTATTCAATGTTTTAGTTTTTATTTACTATGAAAAATTACATGGTTACGTCAAATAGCCTTTCCGTGTTTTAGGAAACATTTTCGCTTACGACAAATGGCTGACGAAGTTTTAAGTTTTATTTGGTTACATTTTTATTTTTATTGTTGATACATATTTTACAATATTTCATAATACAATCCAGTAATGTTGGCCTCACTGGGTTGTTTACCCGTGCTGAGGCCCCCATTTTATAATATAATTCTTTATACATAATAAAGTTCGAAAAAAAAGAAATATACAAAGTTGGTGAAGAAACAAAAAAGCATATAAAATAAAGATAAATTTAAACTAAAAGTAGAGATAGAGATAAAAAATTTAAATTATATTAAATTAACAAAATAAATAAAAATTATGTATATGTAATTAAATGAAAATCGGCGTATATTATGTTTTATGTGTTTGTCAGTGTAACGTGTTTCATATTGGTTTTGTGTGTTGCGTGTATATGTTTTATTATTTTATGTTATACAATTTTGGTAAAATTGTTGGTGAAACATTAATTCTATAAGTTGTGCCGCATCGAAAGTTTTTAGTAACATCATTTTGTAAGTTTAAAAACTTTATTAAAAGTTGAATACTACCACAGATTAGAAGACATTTATTTTGTGGAGAACGTTACACTGTTTTAATCGAAAATGCGTCACGCTCAAACATCGTGTTCTTGCATCCTGCTTCGGCGTTCAGTGCGCATCTGGCCGATGCAGGGTGAATGTGAAGACGTAAATTCGTGGATAAATATTTGTGTTCATGGTCATTGTGAATAGTCTCATACGATAGGGGTCGATTAGTAAATGAGAAAAAAGCAGGTCTGAGACCGGCAGAATCTTCAGAATCCCGTCCGTTCCACAGTGCTTTAGCGTGCCCCAACGACTAGCAACGACTACATGAAACCAACGAATTACTGTAGTTTAGATCAACCCATTGAAGAGTTCTTTGATCGGCCGACCACCAGTATGGACTTTTTTGGTGCACGATTTTTTAAAGTTTTTAATTTTTTCAATATATTTTTTAAAATTTTTTCGTATATATTTTTTATTATTTTTATTTAATTATGTTTTTAAAAACTTCGATTGCCATATTTAAAAAAAAAAAAAAGTGATGCATGTAATAAAAGTAATGATATATTGACGAGTTATCGCTATTTAAATAGAGCTTAAAAAATAACTCAAGCATAACTCTATTTCTGAAAAAATGTCAGTTGTGAGCTGTCAACTTATTGCCTTCGATATGAAAAAAACGGCTGATTAAAGAATATTTCGCCGTACCTCCCATTACAAAAATAATTTTTTAATTTAAATTTGGTTACATCAACTAATTGTAAGTCTGATTCCCTTTGAAGAGGCTTACACAATGGTTTTAGGAGCTACAAATAACATAAAAGAGGTTGCGCCCTTTTTCCTTTCCGTAAATTAATCGCACACCAAGCTTTGTCACATAAATAATTATGTGACTAATGCAGTTCTTGCTTAGGTGGTTATTTTGTCTATGGTGTTTTTTTTTGGACACTGGTAATTTTTGGAAAAGAGAGAGCTTCCTTTTTGTTTATGTTCACTTCCTTCCGATCAACTTGGGCAGTTGGGTCGGAAATTGGTCACTCACTGGAAAAGTGTTTTATTGGATTTTATCATGAGAATCTAAGTCGATTTTTAAACCTAAAAGAACGCGGGGTGTTTTTACGTAACACGCGAGGTTCGTGTACGAGTTATTTATAGTGGATGACGTGAAAGTCCCACTTTTTTCCAATGTGGCTGGTTGGCCGTTTTGTGGAATTATTTCTGGAAAAGGAATCGTGAAGTGAATTGGTCCTGGTGTTGGCTACTATAATATGCCTTCACGACCCCGCGTCGCAAAGTCACGGTCTGCTAACCGTAATACGCCAGACTTGGATACTGTTGGGGACCACGTGCCTTTTGATTGGAGTTCGTCGAGATGGCCCGTGGCTGAATGCGCTCCTTGGAGGTATAGCGGCCTCCTGCCCAATTAGAAGGACGACCTTGGTGCTCTGGATTCCGCGCCGTTCCCGTATGGGAAGACTGGAGTTCCCGTCCCGTCTCGTGTTCTCTCATTGCGAAGCAAGATCGCGTTCGTCTACCGGGGTTATTTCCGTATAGTTAGTTTAGAGTGTCCATTAGGAGTCCATCTGGTATGTGTATTTTTTTTATATTTCCTTTTGTTACCTTGGTATGAAGTTTGTACACTTCCATGTTGCTTTTTGGTTTGGAATTCAATACATTTTTTATAAAGTTCATCTTCTTTTATTTGACTGAGAACCCTACCTACATGACAGATAACTACTTGGCCCACTATCCTGAGCCCTGGTCTCTGCTCTGCCGCAAAGTTACATTTTATACGAACATGACATGTTTCAGTGGCGCTTCCAACGTGTAAAATCAGTTATTTTCGGTGCCCGAAACGTACTTTTCTGTCATGTGGGGTGGATTTTCAGAATTTTTGCTGATAATATTAGAGATGAATCGGTGTGTGTGCGCATATATTTGGTTATATATCTATCTTGTTGATATAGAGCTTGATTAACTTATCGCCTCTTCATCCCGTCAAATGACATTAACCGGTCTGCAGAGACACTGTGTGTCGTATTATTGTTATTAATTATTGTTATTGCCGTCAAATGACATTAACCGTTCTGTAGAGATACTGTGTGTCACTTAATTGCTATTAAGAAAATTAAATTCTGAAAATACATTTCATTATGTTATATTCTGTTTCTGTTGAATATTATTGTTTGTTGACCTTTTCGTAAGGCATCTGATTACTTTGACACCAACTTTAAGTGTTGCCATTAAGATAATGTTAAACACAAAATTCATTCATAATATCTCTAGAGGTGATAACCGAAATATTGTTGGGAACATTTTTTCTGTTTACTGGCAATTCTGTTTTAACTGTCAGCTATCTATGTTATGGTTTATCGGAGCCGAGCTGTCAATTCTTGTTGACATTTGTCAGGTTATGTGCATTATTTACTTACAAAGCCGCGGAAGTTCATTATTGAATACGTTATTTTTGTTTTTTAAACATAGGACGACTTGTGACAGACATTTATCATAAATAATTGTTTATTATAAGCTTGCGGTTACTAAAATATTGGGAGAATATAGTAACGGCACTATTCTTGTTCGCATTTGTGTCCGTTTATACCTTCATACATATAAAGGGAGTTCGTGGAACGTATGTTATAAAAATAATTATTATTTTAAAATATTTACTGCATCCGAAGGTGGTTTTAAATAAATTATAAATGGCTTCGTCGCTATTGAAAATCAATGACTATTTATCGAGTTCATACGTACAGGGTGTTTGGTAATTGACGTGTTACAAATAAATAATTAATTATAACAGTTTGGTTAATCCTATTATTACATTTATTTTCATATAATTATTTGAGAATAATAATTTAATTATAAATTAAATTAAAATTTTTATTTACATGGTTAGACATTTATCATAAATAACCGACGATCTTTTGCGTTCTGTGCACAAGGATGACAGAAGGTCGTCGTCAGTTACACAATATGGACGCATATATTTTAATGACAAATTTTGGCGAGGATTTTAGACCTCATAAGTATATTTTGATTAAAATCCTAGTTTATTTATAGGTATTTATAAGTAGTCGTTTATACATAGTTAGCTATATTTATTTATAGGTATACTTATCTTTATAATTAATACTATGCATATATTAGTATTAGAATAATACTACCTTCATATAATTAGATATATTAAAAACTATTAAGTTTTTTTAATATTTTCTTTTTTATGCGGTGGCATGAGGGAATACCAAACCTTCATACTGCTTCATTTAATTACATTTGTTTCTTTTGTGATTGTTCTGGTCTCATGATTTGGAGTTTGGTACCTCCAAATCTTGTGCTCAGTACAGACACTTAATTCTAGTTCATTGACGATAAACCGTTTATTTACCCTCGGTAAACTGGAATGTGATCCTTGTGGTCACTGGCGCCCAAATTTTGTTAGTTAAGTCTTTCTTTCCTCCGTTAATATGCTTTTCTGTTAATAATAACATGCACTAGTTTCGAGTTTTTTTTTGTATTATTAAACGTATGATTATTTTAGTAATAATATACTTGTTCACATAAGTACACACACACTGATTTCATACCTTGTTCCATCTGTTTAACGGAATCAGTTGTAATGCTATTATTTTTAAGTTTATGCCCTTCTTTCTTCAGTCCACTGGAGGCTCTTTTATTGCCCATAGCCCATAGAACCTCCAGGAAACCTATATGTATTATTATGTACCTATTACGTAAGTCCATAGAATGTCATTTGATAATTACGCCTGAGATATGAACCGGTCTTAAAACTTAATTATTGAATGAATGAAGTAATAATAATAAAAAGGAAGAAAAGAGGGGGGGGGGGAGAAAAGGAGACATTTTGAAATCAAGAATTATGTGCTCACTAATTGTAAATTGACTGATTAAAGTTTAATGAAAAGTTAAGTGTAAGTAATTTTAAAACAATTATATCACGCCAAGAAATTTAATAAATTAGTTTTGTATGTTTGCAAGGAATCATGAAAAATGTCTAAGTGTAGTAATTTTTCATAGTGGTTATAAGTTATGATTGCGCGAGTAATTGGTGAGTTACTCGCTGCATTAGTGTTATTGGATTCTATATGAAAAAGAGAAGTGTGCCTGGTACGCCTCATTGGGACATTTGAACCAATAGTGGATAGAATTCAGGACTATCTATTTTATTATTTAGCAGGTTATACAGAAACAGCAGATCTGATAATGTGCGTCTTTTTTGTAAACTTAACATATTATTTGTAGTTTTGTTGTATTTCTTGAATAAATATTTAGAGAATTTATTCTGTATACTTTCTACTATATCTATGTACACCTTATATTGAGGATTCCATACCGGGGACGCATACTCCAGTGGACTTCTGACCAATGAACAAAACAACATTTGAAGAGTCTTAGCACTTTTGAAAACTTTACATATTCTTAATAGGAAACCTAGCATCTTGTAGGATTTTGATATTATGTGTTCGATATGCTTATCAAAAATTAATTTGTTGTCTAAATAAACACCTAGATCTTTACATGTAGACGTAGATTGTAAAGGTTTATTATTCAAGTTGTAAGAATAGATGATTTTATTTTTATTTCTAGTAAATGTAATTGAGTGACACTTAGAAATGTTTAAGGAGAGTAAATTTGATTCACAATACGCGCACAAATGATCAAGATCACTTTGTAATTCTATACAATCAGATAAAGACTGTACAGGTTTAAAAATTTTCATATCATCTGCATATAACACAAAGTAACTATTTTGAAAGCATACATAGATGTCATTTATGTAAATATTAAATAAGAGTGGTCCGAGATGCGACCCCTGGGGCACACCCGAGACGATTTCCGTTAAACAGGATGCGAAACCGTTGACAACCGTGATTTGGTGCCGATTACTGACATATGATGCGATCCATCTATAGAGATCACCGTGAATTCCTAGACTAAATAACTTCTGTAAAAGAATATAGTGATTAACACGGTCGAATGCTTTGGAATAATCAGTATAGATGGCATCTACCTGGCATCGCATATCTATTTGAGCATGAAGAAAATTTATAAAAGACACAAGATTCGAGGTTGTGGAGCGATTTCTCATAAAGCCATGTTGATTAGTTAAGAGTGAAGGTGAGATGGTAGAATATAATTGATCGTAAACAATTTTTTCCAAAACTTTACTTAGAATGGGTAATTTGGATATAGGTCGATAGTTGGAGACATCATTTTTACTACCATTTTTAAAGATTGGGGTAATCAAGGCTGTTTTCCACTTGTCAGGAAATGTTCCTTCAGATAGCGATAGTTTGAAAATGGCAAAAATGGGGGGTGTCAGTTGTTTACTACAATAATTTATAAAGATTCCTGGAAGTTGGTCATTCCCCGGTCCCTTTTTGATATCGATGGACTTAAGGTATTTGAAAGTTATGTCTTCATTGATCTCGATTGAGCTAATAACGCTATTTGAATTTAAACAGTCACTGGCATTGCTTGTATGAGCAGGTTGAACATTCGAAAATACAGAACTGAAATACTCGGAAAATAAATTGGCTACTCCTTTACTGTCATTAGCAGTTTTTTCACCATAAAGCATATGATCGGGGATGGTAGGAGATTTTCTTTGAGAATTGACATAGGACCATATTTTTCTAACATTATGCTGTATGCCGGATTCTATCGTAGAGATGTAGGTTTTGTAAGCCGCTGAAGCGACCGTTTTTTGTCTTTTGCGAAGCAAAGAAAATGACAGATAATCAAGAGGGTTCCGGTGACGCTTCCATGCTCTAAAGAATTTTAATTTTTCATTAGTTATTTTTATTAAGGCTGCCGTGTACCATAGTGGATATTTTCCAGATTTCACAACTTTCTTGGGAATAAACACATCGACAATTTGTTCAATTATAACGTAAAATGAATGTAACGCTGTATTTACATCCGGTGCATTTATAACGGTTGGTCTCATTCAGTTTCTCATTAATCTCGGTGTAATCTGCTTTATGGAATAATTTTATTGTTCGAGGAGTTGAGAGGGTTGCATTAGTGGATGGAAATTCTAGCTCTATAACCAATGATTTATGATGAGCATCCTTTTTAACTAAAGGTTGATCGGCAAGCGACACCTTAGCTGGAGTGTTACAGAAAACGAGGTCCAAAATTCGTCCATAGTTATTAGGTAAATTGTTAAATTGGGATAAATTTGCAAAATATAAGCAGTTAAGTAACGTGAGTGAACATTGGTCTCTGTTAGTTGACATTTGTTGATTATTCCATTTAAAATTTGGCATATTATAGTCGCCTATGATTAGAAACTGGTCATTGGGAAAACGGATTGTTAAGTCAGAAATAGTATTTGTATGACTGGTAAATAATGCTAATCTTTCTGAAGACGTTAATTTTGGACCGACACTAGGTAAGTACACGCAGCACATATGGATGTTATAACAATGATGATTTGATTTTGATGTATTGACAGTTATCCAAATATCTTCAGCGTCTGAATTCCAAGAGCGGGGGGTAACAAAAAAATCTTTTTTAATACCTATGATTACGCCTCCACCAGTTGATTTACCAGTTCGATGGATATCCCTATCATTTCTGTAAACAGAATAGCGGTTATCAAATAATTCCTCATCTAGGATGCTATCAACCAACCAACTTTCGGTAATAAAAATCAAGTCATAATTATTGAGCAGCACATTCTGATGAAATTCCAACGTTTTTGAGCGCAAACCTCTTGCATTTTGATAAAAAATTATTAAAGAATCAAGCATTGAGAAGTATTGTTAATTACTCATGTAACCTTGTTTTCTGTAAAATATTTTTGAAGAACATCATATTCATGAATTATTTTCACAGTCATAAGTCCACTGGGCAAAGCAAAACATACAACTATCAATTAAAGTGCGTGAGTACATTATAGAATGCATTAGTGAGCAATGAGCAGGTTGAGTTAATGTAAAAAGGGTGATATTTAAGAAATTAATTAAGTGATTTTGCATTAGTGAGCAATGAGCAGGTTGGGTTAATATAAAAAGGGTGATATTTATAAAATGAAGAAAAAAATCAGGAGAAAAATAGTGGTTACAGGATAGATGATTTAACATGGTAATGGTGATTATATAAGGTTTTCTAGCTGCGATTCGCATGAGACATGTATGGGAGGTGAAGTGACGTTCATTCCGTAGGTTTTTACAACACATACCCCTTAGGGATCTCATTTGTTCAGTCTACTATGATACTGCCGAACATCAGGGTGGGTACCACCACTCCATTGTGGCCTGCTAGCATCATTTCTTAAGACGACTTTTTAATAATAACTACTGCAACTATCACTTTATTAAAAATATTAATTTCTCTTTTGCCTACTTACTGTGTAGCGGGCCGGATCGGGAGACACTGGTTGAAGGTGAAATATTTATCTCTTCGCCCGGACTCTCTTGATCCATCGCCTTGTAGTGGGAGGATTTATACGTTCCTTCCCAGAATTTCCTTTCCCTAAAAAGACCCTCCACACATCATCCCCAAATATGACAAAGGCCCTAGGAGAAATTGTTTGTATCACGGCCTCTTGTGTGGAGCGAATGTAAAAAAAATTACTATCTGTAGATATAAAAATTATTTTATGAACGAATAATTTTTTTTTATTAGAACAATTCTCTTTTTATAACTTTTGAAGGTTATTCCCTTCAATGTAATATATCATTGAATTACATATAAAGTTTTTAAATAAAAAACATTCTTTTACGCTACTTTTTGGTACTTTGTACTATAGGTACATTATTCATTCTAGAAAGACAAATGTGGGTTTTTGTTTTACGAATGTTTAATTATAACAAATTTAAAATGAACCATAAACTATATCTATAAAAAATAGAACAAATTTCTTTGAGATATATTAATTAATCTTAGCAAATAAATCACAGCAATAACAGGACAGTGGAGTGAAAAGAAATACTTGGTAACGTTTAGGAACACTAAGGCAGCGTTCAGACGTATTTAAAATCTTATTATAAATGTGTTAAGAATAGTGACATCTATGAGATATAGAGAATCTTGATTAGCTTATTAAGAGAGTATGAATGCTAGAGACCTCTGGATGAATTTTATTGAAGCTAGTGTTACCAACTAACTAAAATAGACCACGTGACTCAGTAGGTGTCGAGTACCATAGTTATTTGTTATTCTCGTATTTTTAATAGTCTGAAAGACGGTATTTTTACAGTTTTTAGCAGTATAAAAGGAGTGCTATTCAATTATTTCCCTCTCTCGCATTAATCAATACTTAGAGTACAGTCCCTTTACTGCCCAGGCGGGGTCCGAGCCAAAATTAGTTACAAAAAGTGTTTATTTCATTGTTTCTCAAAAGTGATTATAAATAAAACGACTCAGCATTAAAAAAGTGTTTTATTTATTTATTTATTTGCAAAAACAGTGTGAAAACCAATACATTACAAAAGCGGTATATATATAATACATAAATTTACATTTAAGATACAAATTAAAACATGAGTGATATTTCGCGTTTAAACTCGTTGTAGGACATACGGAAAATATCCACATTTCCTGCGAGGCAATTAATTAACCTAGTAATTCTTTCCAGGGGCATCACCATTGGTAAGTTGGTTCTGCACCTGGGAAGAATCAAAAGCCTGTGTTGGCGGCCTCACGTGAAATTATCCGGGACATAGAATCCTATTTTTGTCATTCAGCATAGTCGGGGTCAACTATAGCGGGCCGCTGTCAATTAAGGCTAGGGTCCAGAAAAGGGCTCCGATCACTAAAGCGTATTTATGCGTCTTTGTTTGTCTAGCCACAAAGGCGGTCCATCTAGAACTGGTGACAGATTTGTCTAGTGATGGATTTTTAAATGGTCTAAAACGTTTTATAGCTCGCAGAGGTCAGCCAGGGAAAATATATTCTGATAATGCTACTAATTTCAAGGGAACTTGTAATAGATTGAAGGAATTATATAACAGTTTGAAGGAAAATGGTGACAAAATTCAAAAATATTTAGCAAATTTAGGTATTGATTGGAGTTTTATTCCTCCACAAGCCCCTAACCAGGGTGGGTTGTGGGAGGCTGCCGTTAAATCTGCCAAATATCATTTATTAATGAAATAATTAAAAACACTTTGTTTTTACCACAATAAACTTTATTTAAAAGTCAACATGTTTCAAGAACGATGTTCTCTTCATCAGGACATAAAATGTACTAAATACTAAATGATCAAACATAGAACGGCGTGGGTAGAAATGGAAGTAGTGGGGGAGGAGAAAGGTGGAAAGGGGAGGTGCTTAGAAGATCAACAAGGGGGAGGGGGGGGGGGGGGGGGGTGGAAAGGGGGTGCTTAGAAGAACAAAGACAAAAAATTACAATGGAAATATGTTTAAGATAGGATAAAAATTACAATGGAAATATACATATTTCCATTGTAATTTTTTGTCTTTGTTCTTCTAAGCACCCCCTTTCCACCCCCCCCCCCCTCCCCCTTGTTGATCTTCTAAGCACCTCCCCTTTCCACCTTTCTCCTCCCCCACTACTTCCATTTCTACCCACGCCGTTCTATGTTTGATCATTTAGTATTTAGTACATTTTATGTCCTGATGAAGAGAACATCGTTCTTGAAACATGTTGACTTTTAAATAAAGTTTATTGTGGTAAAAACAAAGTGTTTTTAATTATTTCATTAATAAAATGGTGCCACAAAGTGAATTTGCTAAATTTGAAGAAATATCATTTATATAGAATCACCGATCGTTCAGTTTTAACCTTTGAATTATTGTGCACTATAATATGTCAAATTGAGACTTGTTTGAATTCCAGACCTTTGACCCCTCTATCTAACGACCCAAAAGACTTAAATCCTTTAACTCCCAATCATTTCCTTATGGGCACTAACGCTTCTATTATTCCTGAACTGGATGTTCAGAAAATACCATACAAGCGACTGGATCAATATAAAAAAATGACAGAACTTATTCAGTGTTTTTGGTCCAGGTGGAAAAAAGACTATCTCGGTGAGCTTCAGAGAAGATATAAATGGCAAACCAGCAGTCAGAGATCTTTACAGAAGGACAACTTGGTAATCTTAAAAGAAGACAATCTGCCGCCTGCAATGTGGCGGATGGCCCGCGTTCTATCCTCTCATCCCGGCCCTGATGGCGTGGTAAGGGTGGTCAACCTCCGGACTTCACAAGTAACTTTTGTACGTCCCATAACCAAAATCTGTTTACTACCCCTGGAGGACAATCTAGAACGAGCCCGGACACTACCCCCAGAAGACGAAGGAAGATCACAGAAATAGACGCAAGAAAAACTCATAAGAAGAAAGAAGTTCCCAGAAGAAGATGAAAAAGGTTCCTACAAGAAAAAGAGAGAAACATAATGACTCAACCCGGCAATCATGGGATTTGCAATGCGCTTCTTGGTCTCTACCCTTGACCAACTAGATAATTTTGTCCCTCCAATAATGAAAATAAAATGGGAGGTTCTCGGTGCAGCTTCTCATAAAGGATCAAGCAGATGACTAATCTCGGACTTCAAGACTTGAGTGTTTGTGTTGTTAAGAGTCGTTGGATGGCATTTTATGTTGTGAGAGTGGATTTGTGTTTGTGTCAAAGAATGACTGGCGAAGGACCTTGATTTTGTGTTACTATCACTGCTTAAAAATGATAAAAACACTTGTTGCATAGAAAGGACAGGACTCACTGGAAAAGTATAAAACAAGCCGAGGAACTGGTGAAATACATCTTCGTCGTACACGGAATAGGACAAACCTTCTGCTGTAACAAATGTGGGAAAAATTTTCTATGCAAAATCAACTGATCTCCCGGTAAGACGATTTTCTTAAGCGTCGATGACACACGGCTAGTTTACAAGCTACTATCTGGGAAATTTACTATCTGTTAGTAAACTCGCCCAGTGTCATCGTGTCACTTGCTAACTTGCAGCAACTAGCAGATTGTTGACAACCTATGAAAAAAAGTTGAAAGGTCGTCAACTTTAGTCGCCTACACGCTTGCTCCGATTCCTCGTGATTTATTTACGTTTCCAACATGGCTTCCGATAAACAGCTGATTTCGACTGTCAAACATCTGAAGAATTAGTTCACGCAGGCGTCGTTATTCTTGTTACTGGCGCTAAAAGCGAACTCAGTTTCCTACGCTTCTGAGCGAGTGGACAGTTTTGTGTGTCATCATGACAATCTCACTCGCCGATTTTCCCGCTTTTAAACTTAGTAGATAGTAGCTTGTAAACTAGCCGTGTGTCATCGAGGCTTTAGAAAGAATTTTTCATGTAGGTAGATATTTTCTAAAATAAATGTATTCTTTCAATTAGAGGCAGAGGCGGTTATGAGTACCGCCGCCCCGGGAATCATCTACTTGATAAGTCGCCCAAAGTGGTTCGCTCTTTTGGTGACCTAGCAAGGGGGTTTGTCTGGAATTGAGCAGCGGATGCGTCTATCAGCTGTGTGGCAGGTCGGATCGGGAGGGACTGGTTGAGGGAGTTGACCTCTTCATCAGGACTCCTACATACATTTCGGCTATTTATTTATATATATATATATCTCCTCACGTACTTTGTTGAACTCCGCCGGTCTATTTGCCAAAAATCAATCCGCTTATCGACAGTTTCATTCAACGGAAACTGTTCTTCTGCGGTTAATTTCAGACTTGATCATCGGGATGGAAGCAGGTAAGTTGGGTTTGGTATCTGTTCTTGACATGAGTGCGGCATTTGACACGGTAGATCATAGTATTTTATTAAATGTGCTTGAAACCGAATTTGGCGTTCTAGGTGATGTTCTCCAATGGATGAAATCATACCTGTCTGGACGAGTAGCCTCAGTAATTTTCAATAATTCTACTTCACCTGAAACTCCCATAGAATGTGGAGTTCCCCAGGGTTCTGTCTTGGGTCCCATTCTTTTCATTCTCTATACGAATCGCCTCGAGAAACTCATTCAATCAGCTGGCTTTGAATCACAAGGCTATGCAGACGATCGTTTCATTTTCAAGTTTTGTTCCCCGGATGAAAAAGACGTCCTTAAAAACGAGGTGGTTAGTTTTATTAACACAGTCTCAAGTTGGATGTCTGTCAATAAACTCAAACTTAATCCGACCAAGACGGAATTTATTTGGATAGCTTCTCCTGGAAGGCAAGCCCTCATCGACTCTAATCCAATCCATATTCAGGGCACAGATATAATCCCTTCTACAGAAATAAAGTTTCTAGGTTTCACTATAGACAATAGTCTTTCTCTTGAATCACAAATTTCAAAATCTGTAAGTTCAGGCTTTTTCCATCTAAGGCAGATAAAATCAATCAGGCGTTGCCTTCCCTCTGATGGAGCAAAGTCACTCATAAATTCGTTCGTTGTCTCACGTATGGACTATTGTAATAGTGCGTATGCTGGCTTGCCTAAAAAACAATTCAATAGAATCCAGTCCGTTTTTAATGCTGCGGCGAGAATGATTTTTGGTGAATCTAAGTATTGCCGTATAACCCCGCTTCTAAGGGATCTTCATTGGCTTCGATGCCCTGAAAGAATAGAGTTCAAGATCTGCTTAATGACCTTCAAAGCATTGCAAGGAATGGCGCCAGCCTATATATCGGAACTATGTGTCCGACAAAACTTAAGAGATAGGCAGCTTACTCTAAGGTCAGCAGATCGAGATGTTACTAATCGTTTAATCGAACTTTCTAGGTCAAATCGAGCCGTTTACTATGATCGATCTTTTCGTGTAACTGGCCCGCTCATTTGGAACAAACTTCCCTCAGCTCTTACTAATATCCAGAACTTGGCTGAATTCAAAAGAGCTTTAAAAACAAACTTATTTAAAAAATCATACCTTTCATGAATTTTAACTCCTTTTCAATCTACTATAATAAGCCATGTTCCTCAAGTTTCTGGTAATTGTTTGGTTTCGATTACCTCTTTACTATAGTTTTATGTGCACTCTGAATTTGTATTATTTCTAAATGTTAACTGCCTCCTGTTCTATATAATTTAGTTTAAATGATTCTTGTTGAATGGCACCGTGATGGTTTATCATTATATATTGTCCTGTGCCAAAACACCACTCACTATTGTTGTTAATATTGTTCTTTAGGAATTGCTTTGTATATTTTTGTATATTCGTTATTTCACATTATTTAATTAATTTTTTAAGGACTCATAAGGAACACTGTAGGTTAATTTTAAGTTTATTATAATTAAGCGCACTTGAAGTGAAACATCACAAAACTGCGCTATATAAATACTACGTTATTATTATTATTATATGTCATAGAAGAATTTTTTCTTTTTATATTTTTTTGTTCAATGTTATTTCACTCAACCCACATACCTAAAGGCAATACGTTACATTATGTAGATACATACAAAATATAAATTATAACAAAATTGTAACGCTCTTAAAAATACACTAAAATACAGAGAGAGCCATCAGGTGAACCGACCTTTAGAATTCCATTACGTTACTTTTATGTTCCATTCATGAGACAGTAGCGTAATAGAAGTAACGTAATCTCGTCAATATTTTTTCAAAATGTATTTATCAATAAATTATGAAACTTCTGTTTATTCTAACTGAACATTTTGCAAAACAATAAATGAATAAATTTAATAAAAAATAGAGTCTAATACATGTTGTTAATTTACCTGGAGAAATATGGAATCGTTGCTGGAATATTTGTTGCAAATTCTTGGCAAACTGGCTGTCGAAAATCAAACATGACCGCCCTCGTACAATAAATAATGTTGCTATTTTCGAAAATATGCATCGATTTGGCAAAATTTGGGCTGGAAGAAGTCAATAATGCGGTCACGTAGGCGGAAATTCCACCACACGCAATATCGCAGGACAACGTAAAATCTGGTTTTTAAATTATTTTCGACGATAATTATTCTATATTAAGGTCTCAAATCGAAAATACAATATTATCGTATTAGTATAATTAGAAATAAATACATTAAAAAACGTTAAATTTTTTAACTCTAACTGGTAGCGGTAGGTGTAGGACATACCAAAAACAGTGACCTGTAGTCTTAATTATTTTAAAATAATATATGTAGAATTTTAATAGATTCATTCAATATTTTTAGTCCATAAAGGTATTTATTTGTTGTTATATTGGAAAAAATATATGGGTGGTTATTAAAACCGACACAATATAAGTTATTGATCCTGAAAGTGATCGGACACTGACTTTTACCAATGTACAAGTTTTTTGAAAAACGCCCTACCCACCCTGAGCGGCCCGTGTACAAATTGACGATGGATAGTCTAAAAATATTGATTTGACTATTGATTGATTGATTGAGAAGATTGGTGACTAAAGATTTCTGTGATAACTGTTCTGGATGTGTAAAATATGAGTTACATTTTGCAGGCAAGCCGAGGAACTGGTGAAATACATCTTCGTCGTACACGGAATAGGACAAACCTTCTGCTGTAACAAATGTGGGAAAAATTTTCTATGCAAAATCAACTGATCTCCCGGTAAGACGATTTTCTTAAGCGTCGATGACACACGGCTAGTTTACAAGCTACTATCTGGGAAATTTACTATCTGTTAGTAAACTCGCCCAGTGTCATCGTGTCACTTGCTAACTTGCAGCAACTAGCAGATTGTTGACAACCTATGAAAAAAAGTTGAAAGGTCGTCAACTTTAGTCGCCTACACGCTTGCTCCGATTCCTCGTGATTTATTTACGTTTCCAACATGGCTTCCGATAAACAGCTGATTTCGACTGTCAAACATCTGAAGAATTAGTTCACGCAGGCGTCGTTATTCTTGTTACTGGCGCTAAAAGCGAACTCAGTTTCCTACGCTTCTGAGCGAGTGGACAGTTTTGTGTGTCATCATGACAATCTCACTCGCCGATTTTCCCGCTTTTAAACTTAGTAGATAGTAGCTTGTAAACTAGCCGTGTGTCATCGAGGCTTTAGAAAGAATTTTTCATGTAGGTAGATATTTTCTAAAATAAATGTATTCTTTCAATTAGAGGCAGAGGCGGTTATGAGTACCGCCGCCCCGGGAATCATCTACTTGATAAGTCGCCCAAAGTGGTTCGCTCTTTTGGTGACCTAGCAAGGGGGTTTGTCTGGAATTGAGCAGCGGATGCGTCTATCAGCTGTGTGGCAGGTCGGATCGGGAGGGACTGGTTGAGGGAGTTGACCTCTTCATCAGGACTCCTACATACATTTCGGCTATTTATTTTTATTTATATATATATATATATATATCTCCTCACGTACTTTGTTGATCTTGCGCGACGGTACACCAGTTTTTTGTTGATCCGTTTGAGTTTGTTGATTATATGGATTTGTGGATCCGTTACCGAAGCTGGCATACATATCCTGATCCATGTGGATCAACTTTTGTCATCGAGATTTACCTGTAAGCCACGCCCATTTTTCGGTGTCATATACATTTTACACGTTTTTATTTGTTGATCCATATATGTATACATGCCAAGTTTTGACCGCCAACAAAGATGCCGGTCTGTCGAACTTTTCAGCTCCTTTTAGTAGGTACTTGTAGGTACGTTCTTATTTAATTCGTTTTTTAATGTATTTTTGTTTTAGATTTAATTTGGATTTTGGTTTAGAATTTGATTTTTATTTTGAATTTGATTTTGATTTTGATTTTGACCGCCAACAAAGATGCGCTTCGGTCGTACTTTTCAGCTTATTTTTGTAGGTACCTGTAAGTTCTATGAAGAAATAGTTACCTAAAGAGGATAGACTGCCTAACAATTTCGTCTTGGTACTTAACGCTTGAAAACTGTTTTTATATGCGACATTCTATGAGCGGACTAGGTATAGGGGTTTATTTTTTCGCTACTCAGTTGGGCAACTTCGTGAGACCGATTAAGGTAGGGTACAAAGACTCGATTGATATTAATATAGAATATAATAAGCTATTATAGAATAGACTAACCTATTACTTAAGGTGACGTATGACCGAGGTGGTTATCCAATAAATGGTTTCCGGGGCAGATACCCGTGTCCCAATCTGTAAGTCAAAATTAAATGGTTCTCTAAGTTTGGTGACTTAGCCGGGGTGCCCGGGTTCATGCGTCACCCACGGCATTAGAAGGCCAAGACCTAGTTTACGCCTCTAGCGGTGATAGCGGTGATAGACACCGTGATTGGTTTATTTATGGTGATACCTTCTGTTATGAAGCAGTGCTGAAATCATTACCTTTTCTTATTTTAAAATATGAACACTGCTTTATAACGTCGAACCTAGCGGCACGAACTATTGAGTGAATTAATTGTTGATAGTTACAACAGGAGGACTGGCAACACAAGTCGTTATGGAAGGGGGAGTTTCTTTTCTTTTCCGGGTCCGGTAATGGAACCCACTCTCGCCGGGATGATCTTTTGGGCCAGATCATGGCTGTGACAGTCGGATAGTATTAAGTTATTAAAAGGGACGAAGATTTAAATTTCAGTCGATTGGCGCGTAAAAATTAATGTGGAACGATCTTTGTTACAGGATGCGAAAGTGCACCAAAGTTTTAAATGAATAATGTCGCGAGATTGCTCTCCGCGGTAGTTCTTATATTACGAGAAGTTTACCGTAAAGTTATCAAGGCGATCGGGATGAGTATTTTCGCCACACGAGACGCGCCGGTATGTACCTGTCGGGTGCCGACAATAAGAATGCCTTTTTAAACGCGTGGAGAAGAATAATTCCGCTCACCGGCTTGTATTAGAGAAAATGCACGTGCGGAAATACTAACGGTCCCGCTTGCTTGCTGCGTAAGCCCCATAACATCGTTCCCTTGGAGTTCCACTTCCCTTGGAGCCCTGCTTTGCTGAGAGTCCTGTCTTGCCAATCATCCTGTTGCGAACTGGCCGTTTATCCTGATGCGATCTGTGGAGACGAGAATCGGCTGGAGGTCCTGCCGATTATCCTGTTGCGGACTGGCCGAGATGAGGGTCGGCTGGAGGTCCTGCCCATCATCCTGTGGCGAACTACGAGACGCGGTTCGGTCAGGAATATAGTGAAATAGCTAGATAGTATAACTTCAATCGGTCCCTGAGGGTGAGTAGAGTCACTTTACGTTTTATTGTACCTGATATTATTAAAATAATATAAAAGTTCTTTAACATTTAAAATTGGAAATAAGATACTTGTATTTATTTAATACCCTAACACGCTGGAGATCACATACCTATGCCCCCTCCTGAGATGTAGTTTCATGTTTTTATTTCACCACGGGCATAATTCTGCACAAAGCAGTATTTTGGCGCTCGGTAATACCGTAAAGTTCGTGGTGAAAACATAGACCATACAGTATTATACTCAACGCTTAATTACAGCGTAACAAATTGGGCCCAACGTGGTTTAGCTCGTTTATTTGATCTCCTGCGGGTTACGTTGGTGTTTGGTGTTTTACATTGGTCATGTTTTGTATTTTTTCGTGCTCAGTATCCCAGTGTGTGGTTACATTGTCAACATGTCAACATAACCTCAATTTTTGAAATGATATTTTCATAGAAGTGTCAGGTTTCAATCATAGACAATGCTTCTTCTATGATAAGTTTGAAAAAAAAAAAGTATATAATTATTCAAAAAAAAAAATTTTATTGTCTATGGTTGAAGGTTTATGATAAAAGGTAAACATCATCTATGCAAGTTGATGTTTATTGTGGAGAAGCGAATGTCAAAAGTGACAGATTACGGTATGTTGTGTTTATATCGTAGATGAATTCTCAATACAAATTTAAATGAACTAGTAAACTAAATAAATAATTCATTATAATCAAGTGAATGGTAATTAATGAGATTAAATTTATAATCTATTCCGTTAAATTCCATTATGCACAAGAGTGTCATAAATTATCAACAACACGAGTACATCTTATACGGTGAAATAGTTTGACATACTTAACTAAATTGTTGGGATATTTTTCTTTTATTAAAAAAAAATATTTTTTTTTAGTATTTCAAATGTGGGATTTTATTTTGTAACCACGATTTTTATTGTCAATTTTAAATTAAATCGACTAAACACATTAATATCTCGATTTTTTTTTGCAAAAATCAGGGTTGCCAAAAACTTTTTTTTTTCCCTCGTACTTAAAAAAAAAATTTTTTTTTTTACATCATCAACAATCAATATTGTACGTCATCAATAACAATGTCAACTCCTATTTCGAACGTCAACAACGCTTCTAAAGAGGATCTCATAAGAGAACTATCAAGTCGTTCTCTCGAACCGGCAACCACCTCTCACGCGCTGCGCTCGCAGGCGCGTGCATATAATAAAGCCCTTAAGATGCCAACAATATCAGAAATAGATATGGATTCTTCTGATTCAGATTCAGAGAGTAGGACCGTTCACAACCCTACAATAATTAAACATACAAAAATTATTTATAGAGAATCACCCTCCATCAATGTAGAAAATTGGAAGATTAAATTTGACGGTAAATCAAGCATAAGAGAATTTCTCTTATTGATTGAAGAAAAATGTAGGACAAAAAATTTTAGTCATGATAATCTGGTACGCGTTTTTCCTGATCTTCTAGATGGCCTAGCATTACTTTGGTTCAGGTCAATATATCACTCAGAATTGAAATGGGACGAGCTGTCTAAACTTTTAATCAATCAATTTGAGGCAAATGACCTTCAAACAGATTTAAAAGTTAAACTTTTCAATATGAGGCAACCCAAAGGTATGTCGGTACTTGAATTTTCCCTTAGGATGAAATCCCTAAATAACATGTTGGAAGCTAAACTTCCTGAGCAGGA
This sequence comes from Limnephilus rhombicus, assembly GCA_929108145.2. Taxonomy (NCBI): domain Eukaryota; kingdom Metazoa; phylum Arthropoda; class Insecta; order Trichoptera; family Limnephilidae; genus Limnephilus; species Limnephilus rhombicus. Next base: position 28,650,800 of record OV815289.1, read on the forward strand.
ACTTTTGCGACTTGCCAAAAAGGCGTTGCTGCCAATGTACACTAACATTCTAGTTTCTAGAGATATAGATACATTCGATCAGTTAACAATCTACGCAGGGAACTTAGAGTCTTATGCGACACCACCAGAGGAATTTGCTACTTCTTCAACTTCTTTTTCGAAAAAATCTAATGAAAACTACGGTACTAATAAAGAGGATAGATTCGTGCCTACTAATAAAACTTTGACAAACAGTAATACCCGTACTGATAGACGTACTGGGTTCTCTCAGAATAACTATAGACGGTCGTTTAATAGTAATAGTTATAGTCATGCTGGGCGTAACTACGTTAATACCAATGCTGGTTGCAACAATAACAAACCTTCGTCTTCGTTCAATACAAATAATCAAAATACTGAACGAACTTCTAGAACCTTTGTTAAGACTCAAGTTTGTCTATATTGTAATAAACCGGGACATGTTGTGGCTGACTGTAGGAAAAAAGCCGCAGCGGGAAATAATTCTAAAGTGGGAGCAGTTAAAGGAAGATTTAATAACAGTAAGTCGGAAAACTAGGGCGGAGTCTCTCTTACCACGTCCCATCCTATGCGCAGAGGAATCGGGAATGGAAGAGTTGGCTCCGACTAGTACATCAGTTTCTTTCGGTCCCATCGTCTGGAACAGTGGGCCCACTGCCACAGGGGATGGAGATTGAAAACGATGGTCGTCCGTATGTAAATGTATATATAATAAACAATTTTTACAGCGCACTGTTGGACAGTGGCGCCTCATTATCGTGTTTGGGAGGTGATAGTTATAAAATTTTTATTAAATTAGGTGTAGAATTAGTTAAGGTTAATTTTTGTGTATCAACAGCGGACGGTGCGAGTCAGCCTGTCCTGGGTACAATGTCGTTGCCGGTGACGTACAAATCAATTACCCGGACAATTCTTTTCTACGTCATCCCGACATTGTCACCATCGTTTATCCTAGGTATAGACTTTTGGAAGCAATTCCATATCGCACCGGAGCTGCTTCCAAAAGCTATTTGTCATTCTTCGGAAAACAAAATCAATGGGTTGCGGGCAATTCAGCCAGCCTCATCTCTAAGTCCCTCAGAGAGTCGGTCACTCTCTGCTATTATTAAAAAATTTGAATCGATTTCTTTCGAAAAGCGCGGTTTAGGTCTAACGCATTTAGTCAAGCACAAAATTAATACGACAGGGCCTCCGATCAAACAGAGGTATTATCCTTTATCTCCAGCAAGACAAAAACAATTGGAAGCAGAAGTAGATGAAATGCTAAAATTAGGAGTTATACGTCCCTCACGTTCTCCATGGTCGAGTCCGGTATTGATCGTTACAAAAAAGGACGGTACAGGTCGTTTTTGCTTAGACTCTCGCAAAATTAATAATGTCACTATTCGCGACGCGTACCCTTTGCCATATATATCGCGGATTCTAGACAAGCTAGGTGGAGCTAGGTACGTCTCTTCTATAGACCTTTCAAAGGCCTTTTGGCAAATTGCCTTAGACAAGGACTCTTGCGAGAAGACAGCTTTCGTCGTACCTGGACGGGGTTTGTTTGAGTTCACCCGTATGCCTTTCGGACTGAAAAACGCCCCTAGTGAGTTGCAAAGATTGGCAGATGTCCTTTTTGGTCCGGAATTTGACGATAATGCTTTTTGCTATCTGGATGACTTGATCTTGATATCAGAAGACCTGGATTCACATCTTAATCTGTTGAATCGTGTATATGAACGTTTGCGAGACGCAGGCCTTACAATAAACCTTAAAAAATCCGAGTTCTGCAAATCTGAACTTAAATATTTAGGGTATTTAGTAGATGCGCAGGGTCTCCGTACGGATCCAATAAAAATAGAAAGCATCAAAAATTTCCCAGTCCCGAAAAATGCGAAACAAATCCGGGCATTCATTGGTTTGTGCGGTTACTTTAGGAGATTCATTAAAGGATTTTCGGGAATAGCTGCCCCTCTTACTAAACTCACAGGTTCAAAAAATGGAATCAGCAATTTCAAGTGGTCCCAGGAAGCTGAAACTGCTTTCAATGATTTAAAACGCGCGTTGACGACGGCTCCAGTTTTATGCTGCCCGGATTTCACCAGGCCTTTCTCTATCCACACCGACGCGAGCTCGGCGGGAATTGGAGGGGTATTGATTCAGAACGTGGACGGGCAAGAGCATCCCATTGCTTATTACTCACGTTGCTTAAATGCGCATGAACGCAATTATGGCATCACTGAACGGGAACTCCTAGCTGTGCTAGACTCGGTGACTCACTTTAGACCTTATATAGAAGGAGCTCATTTTACGGTAGTTACTGACCACTCAAGCTTGAAATGGCTAGGGTCCTTGTCTAACCCTAGTGGCCGTCTTGCACGGTGGAGCTCTCGCCTTTCACAATTTTCTTTTGACGTTGTTCATCGCAAAGGGACACAGCATGTTGTTCCAGACGTACTCTCACGAATGGACCTTGCCGTATTAACAGGTGTGGACATTGATAATACAAAGGATACGTGGTATTTGAAAGCTTGGAAAGGATGCGAAGAATTCCCACAACGATTCCAGAACTTTCAAATACGTAATAATGAATTGTTCCGACACACAAAGACTCGTCTAGCTCTGTGCGAGGATACTGCCTGGAAAAAAGTAGTTCCGCAAGAAGGTAGACAGGCAATTCTATCTAATTTACATGAATCTTCGCGAGCTTGTCATCCTGGGGTATTCAAAACCTACAAAAAGGTGCAATTGCGTTACTATTGGCCTAATATGTACAAGGATGTTAAGCAATTTGTTAATCGTTGTACAGTCTGTAAGGCCCACAAAATAAGTACAGCCCCACCTAACGGAATCTCCTCAAACCCAAAAAAGGTCACAAGACCCATGCAAATGTTGTCGATAGATTTGGTAGGTCCTTTACCTAGGAGTTACTCAGGTTTTACCGTAATCCTATCATGTGTAGACGTTTTTTCTAAATTTACATGGCTATTTCCGCTGCGCAATGGCACCGCGAGAAGCATAATAAAAATCTTAGAAGAAAACATCTTTCTTGTTCACGGCGTACCACGAACTATCGTCTGTGATAATGGTCGTCAATTTGTTTCGAAAGAATTTAAAGAATTACTTAATAGTTATAACATGCCGCCACCATTTTACAATTCATCTTATACGCCTCAAAACAACGTAGTCGAACGTTATAATCAAACCCTGGGCACGGCGTTATCCATCTTAGTTGAATCAGACCACCGAAACTGGTCTAAATTTCTTCCGCAAGTTCAATCAGCGATGAATAACACGGTAAACTGCGCTACAGGTTATACACCTTATTTTCTGATGCATGGTCGGGAGCAGATACTAGACGGTGATCTGCACCGTAATCCAATAGCGGATGAGGAAACCAATTCGCAAATTGGTGCTCAACCTAAGGTTTATGCACAGAAATTGGAAGAGTTGTCATCGGTTTATGAGCAAGTCTCGAATGCTCTTCTTAAAGCGTTTCAAAAAGGAGCTGACCATTACAACCTGCGCAGAAAACACATTACCTATCAGGTTGGTGATGTGGTGTGGCGGAGGAATTTTGCGCAATCTAACGCATTGAATTATTTCGCACAAAAATTGGCACCCCGGTTTGTTCAGAACGTGGTAGTAAAGAAAAAATCCAACTTAATTTATACACTTGCAGACTTAAACGGAAAAGTTGCGGGTGATTTTCATGTGAAAGACATAGTAAAATCAAATAATATACCGGTATAGTCTTATTGTGGCAATACTTCGGAGGGTCTGGCCATCCCTACCGAGTACTGCAAATTATCATATCTGTTAGCTAATATTTGATGCCTGGGAGTTTTAACCCGGCCTGATCAACCGAGTTGAAACGACCCGACATTCTGACAGTCAAAATCCTGTCATAGGAATATTTCTTTTGTTCATTCAGGTTTTCTTGGGGCGCGTTTACGCAAACTCACGTAGTTTGTTATGATTCATTTCAATCAAATTCCACTCTGGTAAGATTTACTCGAGTTGTTTTATAAGTTTTCGCTTTCGTTAGGCGTAATAATCTGTAATTTATTTGGAATAAATTTTGTATAATTTTTGGACTGAGCACGAGCAAAATAACAAAATAAATGACATAATTTATTTTCCTTTTGTCTATTATGTTTGTTAACCTCGAATACAAGGGGAACACATGCCCACTTCCCCTTGTGTTCAGGGTACATCCCATTGAACTGCGTTCATGGTTATTGAATTTTGTGTTTATTCTTAAGTTTTAACTCGGAACACACAGGGATGCCAGCCCTACACCTCTTTGTGTTTTGAGCATTGTTTTTCTGTTTATCTCTTCCCATCTGAAACATGATTGTTTTCAAATATAAATAAATTCTTTGAAATGTTGTGAATTCAACATGTAATAACAACTCACATGCTTGTGAGTATACTTAAAGAATAGTTTAGTGATACATATATTATTTTATAAAATTCGTTGATTAGTCTTAGTACCTACAATACTACTTCACTTCATATACTCGCTCGAACGACCGATTTAGGTAGAATAGGAAACTCTTCGTAGTGAACATTTCTTATATCTCCTAAAAGGGACGTAAATTCAGTGAAGTGAGGGTTGCTTGCACCCTAAAGTGTTGCCTAAATGGCTTTCTAAAACCCTATTATGGGTCAGTGATGCATTAATGCATATGGTGGTGTTTAATTAATGTGCTGGACACACATAGGTATAATTAAGGTTAAGGATGTGTTGTCCACTGATTAGTGTTTATATGTACATAATTAATGATGTTTATGCTGTAGATGTAACGTTAACGGTAGTCCAAGACATAAAGTCAGCTGTTCCTCACCCAGTATTTTCAATGCTGTGGGTGTTTGCGGACCCCGTTCACGGAACATTAGTTCACATTGTTCTTTAGATTAAGTTCTTCTAGTTTTAAGTGTTGGTCTTGAATGACTGCATTGTGAAGCCACCATCTTGCCGGACAACATGGGTGCGATTGGAATCATAATGAACTCATTCGTATTTATTTGATTTTTCTTTTTCTATCACTATTAGCTTTTGCTATCATCAATTTTAAGTTTAACATGGTGTGCCTACCACATTTGATCATTCACTTTTTCATTTTTATTCATGTGTATTTTATAATTTCTTTTTTAGAACACCCTGAGGATTGACCGGAATAGCTTAGGAATTTGTTAGTTAAACGAAACATGTTTGAGGGCAAACATTTGTGTGGCGCGGGGGGTAATGTTATGAAGCAGTGCTGAAATCATTACCTTTTCTTATTTTAAAATATGAACACTGCTTTATAACGTCGAACCTAGCGGCACGAACTATTGAGTGAATTAATTGTTGATAGTTACAACAGGAGGACTGGCAACACAAGTCGTTATGGAAGGGGGAGTTTCTTTTCTTTTCCGGGTCCGGTAATGGAACCCACTCTCGCCGGGATGATCTTTTGGGCCAGATCATGGCTGTGACAGTCGGATAGTATTAAGTTATTAAAAGGGACGAAGATTTAAATTTCAGTCGATTGGCGCGTAAAAATTAATGTGGAACGATCTTTGTTACAGGATGCGAAAGTGCACCAAAGTTTTAAATGAATAATGTCGCGAGATTGCTCTCCGCGGTAGTTCTTATATTACGAGAAGTTTACCGTAAAGTTATCAAGGCGATCGGGATGAGTATTTTCGCCACACGAGACGCGCCGGTATGTACCTGTCGGGTGCCGACAATAAGAATGCCTTTTTAAACGCGTGGAGAAGAATAATTCCGCTCACCGGCTTGTATTAGAGAAAATGCACGTGCGGAAATACTAACGGTCCCGCTTGCTTGCTGCGTAAGCCCCATAACATCGTTCCCTTGGAGTTCCACTTCCCTTGGAGCCCTGCTTTGCTGAGAGTCCTGTCTTGCCAATCATCCTGTTGCGAACTGGCCGTTTATCCTGATGCGATCTGTGGAGACGAGAATCGGCTGGAGGTCCTGCCGATTATCCTGTTGCGGACTGGCCGAGATGAGGGTCGGCTGGAGGTCCTGCCCATCATCCTGTGGCGAACTACGAGACGCGGTTCGGTCAGGAATATAGTGAAATAGCTAGATAGTATAACTTCAATCGGTCCCTGAGGGTGAGTAGAGTCACTTTACGTTTTATTGTACCTGATATTATTAAAATAATATAAAAGTTCTTTAACATTTAAAATTGGAAATAAGATACTTGTATTTATTTAATACCCTAACACGCTGGAGATCACATACCTATGCCCCCTCCTGAGATGTAGTTTCATGTTTTTATTTCACCACGGGCATAATTCTGCACAAAGCAGTATTTTGGCGCTCGGTAATACCGTAAAGTTCGTGGTGAAAACATAGACCATACAGTATTATACTCAACGCTTAATTACAGCGTAACACTTCTATTGTTACTCTGAGGGCTGAACTAAAGCGGCTGGAAACGTCAGATTCATGCATTACTAACCTACTAACCTCACTTCTATTGATATTAGTGCGGCGGCGGTGCAGCGCGCGCGTATTGAATTAGGCAAAAAACTATAAATTAGAAACATTACATGCACAATACATACAATACTTTGAGCGGCGTTACATAATAATTCTCTACAGAAGTGTTTTGTTTGAAAATGGTTAATAAGTGCGTTGTTCCTCGTTGTAAAGGGAATTAAAGACGTCATACATTCAAGTTCAAAAATGATGTTATACCTATTACGTAATAAATGGGTTAAGTCTATTCGTCGGGATTTCATTCCAACAAAATAATCAACGGTAAGTGAAAAGTGCTTATTTTTTATTGCAAATACAGGATTCAACTCTGAACATAACCTAAATGTATATAAACATCGATTGTAATGTGGTGTTTATACATGTTTATTCATATTATTTTGAGTCGAAAATGTGTTTATTGTCTAATTTAATGTTGTTAGCTCATAACGTTGTTGTCTAATTTAATATATTGAATCCTATTTGACAGTTTTTTGGTGTAAGGAAAGACGACACCATGAAAAAATTTAACGTTTCAAAGTGCCTAGATATTTAATATTTATTGAACAGCTAAATAATACTATTTTGTAGGAGACTACTATTGAAATCTATTATTGTCGTGCATTGCAAAAATGTACCTACATTATGAAAGAAATTGACAGTTATGATTATTTGAGAAAACATAAATTAACACTAAAGTAAACTTTTCAGGTTTGCGAGCTGCATTTTAGAAAGGAGGACATCATTACAGCCAGTGTTCACACCAACATACAAACTGGAGAGCAATGTATAATGAAATACAAGAGGGTCCGGGAGCTGTCCCGTCAATTCTGCCAAATTGTCCAGAGCGTACCTGTCAGCGACTCAAACATTATCCCGAGAAAGTGTGGACGCAAAGAAAAGTCAGAAGAACTTCTTAATTTACAAACAGCAGTAGAAAAGAGCATAGTTTCTAATGCAGTCTTTGAATTTCAGAACCATTTTTCAACGTTTAATGAATTTTTAGGTTGCATTGACACACATAACTTCCCAACTGATTGTATTACCGTGAAAAAAGCAGGTTCCGTAGTATTTTTTTATCTTGCGTCAACTCCATTTCCAAAAGTCATTGCATCTGCCGTTGTCGATATAAATTTACAGTTGAGTTTATTTGTTGAATGCGTAGAATTAAAACAATTACTTAGGTGAAAAAAAATTTCCACAGCAAATAAACAATAACAATGAACTTAATACTATTTTATTATCAACTAGCAGATCCGGCCACACGTTGCTGTGGCTAACGAAACACAACGCCATTACCCAATCTTTATAAAATCCACACCACCCGCTTGCCAGAATTGAATATTTGAATTTATCGGCTTTTCCCTACTATAATAGGCATGTATTATACATATAAACTAATTAACTCGCCACTAATTATACAATGCTTGCAATGCAACACTGGATATTTGGAAAGGGAAAATCAAATACCTACTTACTCTAGGACATCTATTTTCCAATAGAACGAATTTCAAAAGTGACTATATTACGGCCCGCCAGCCGTCTTAAATCGCACAAAAATATGTTTTCTTTGAATTTCTCGGCTTTTCTCTAATATAATTTACATGTATTATACGTATAAACATTCCTCTTCAATCACTCTATCTATTGGTGAAAACTGTATGAAAATCCGTTGCCTAGTTTAAAAGATTAACGCGCACATACATTTTGAGCGACTTCATTTTATACTATGTAATCAATTCAGTCCTTCAAAAATGTTTCTGACAATGCTATAGATACTGTATTAGAAACTGTGGTCCATTTACTAAGTGAAATTGATAACTTATTAACAGATGATACTAAAAAGCAGAAAAAATTCAATTTTTAACGGAACAATTACAATTATTAAATCGAAAATCAGGGGCTTTTTTTTTACATTAACTCCTCACAGGAGGCCCTGAGGAAAATAATTTCCCTCAGGGCCTATGTCATCTGGGATGCTGTGTGGAGGGTCTTTTTGAGGAGAGGAAGGAATGAACATTGGTCTTGAAGAGACCCATGTTGTACGAAGAAGGAAACACAGAGGCCGGCAAATCATTCCACAGCCGAGCTGTTGAAAACAAGAACGAGTCGAAGAAATGACCCGTTCTCATGTGGCAAATGTCAACCGTGTACAAATGTTGGGCACGCGTTTGGCGTGTTTCCCGACTATGCACCGGTGCCGAAGGGATCAATGATGCTAGTTCCTCGGAGCATCTTCCATTGTAATACCGGTAGAACAAGGATAGCATTCCCACCCGACGCCTGTGCTCTAAAGATTGCAATCCGTCTGTTAAGATGGGAGAATCTATCAAACGGACCGCCCGTTTCTGCACAGAGTCGAGGGTATTTTTCAGGTATTTTGGAGCTCCAGACCAGAGATGGCTGCCAAGAGATTCACCATGTTTTGTAGTCTTCTGTACTTTATTTCACCCATTCATATAAATTCCTACGAGGCTCAGATCATCTAACGTTTCCCCATCCTAGAACTTTGAGAAGAGTTTGCTCCAAGTTTCGTACAAACCCACTAAATGAACAGTGTGACAATTTTTTGCCGTTTATGAAAAATAAATTAAAATTGTTAACGAAAAGGGATTTAACTGTAACATTGATGATAGATGAAATTCACATAAAGCCATATTTAGGTTAGGGAACGTATCCATACTACGTGACCACTTTTTGCAATTTTTAACCCCCCCCCCCCCCCCCCCCTGGTGACCCGTCGCTCATTTGTTCAAGTGTAGTATTTTGAAGACCCTCCCCCCCTAAACAGGTCACGTAGTATGGGTACTTTCCCTTACAGCGGAGGCAGCATTTTGGGATCTGCATTTGGTCGTATACGTGAACTTGAGAATGAAACCCAGGCCTGTACCAGTTCAAATAAGCAACCAAATTTCTCTTTCTGGATTATATTAAACATTTACTGAGAAAGATTTCCAGCAAGCAGAAGACAGTCTGCCTGTTCTTACATATCTCGCAGGTTATTGTGGCCGAACCGTTTTAAAGAAAATGTACAACATGTTCTAACTCCATCACTGTCGATAAAATCTTAGACACAAATTGTAGTTAATCTTTAATAAGGAATATGGATCGAGGTGGTTTATTATGTCCTCATCCTGACATCGTCAAGGCCGTCATTAATAACTATGTCACCGTACAAAAGCTTTTATCAACCAAACTAGAAAAAATGTTTTTAGATTACAATAACCAGCGTGAATTAGTATCACAATTGATAATTGACGCTATCAATGATATATCATCGAATATTATTTTGCAACATTTAATCAGATCATCTACAAATTCATTGTTAAATAATTATGTTAAAAGAAGAAATGATACTACCGGGTACAGATTGCTGTAATGTAACATGCAATGTAACATGAAAGGAACATTTCATAAGTGTGGACGCAGAGCGCGCACGAACCGAGCATGTACTACTCGCAGCTGTTCCCGGCATGCGCGCAGTGAACATAGCTCAGTCTGCCGAAAACAAGTTCTCCATTTTTCGCGCGCGTTCTGCCGTATAGACACAAACAACCAGTCCACACTAACGTTCCGCACACACTGCGCGCCCCTTTGTATTCGGCGAAAAAACCGAAGCTTTGTGGATTGCGGCGCGCACGAGTTGAAATGCTCTGTTCGCGCGCGGAGTGTGCGCGGTTCGTGCGCGCAAGACGTCCACACTATGGAAATTCTGTTACATTGCATGATACATTGCGGCAATGTGGACGGCAAATTCTTTCATTGCGTGTTACGTTACAGCAATCTGTACCCGCCTTAATACTTATACTACTTTAGTTGTTATTATTTTCAGGTGCACATTCTCTACAGCAGCCAGCCTCCAGCCTCCAGAAACTGCAGCAGACTGGTCTACAATCTCAACTGCCGGCAATCATATCCACCAACTACACAACATTCATATTATACATATTCCAACACATATCAATATGATCAAATTTCATTATTAAATGTAATCAATTATTAATTTTGTTTAGGTATATTTAGTTTATTCTTTAGGGCCAGTTGTTTCGCAGAATTTGAACAATTCGTCAAATTTCAAAGTTAATTTTCAAGTTCTGTTGAGTTTCTACTCAAGTTCTATTATTATTTCAGCTTTGTGGAACAACTTGCCCATATTGATTTAATAACAGAACTTAAATGTGTAGCAGTTCCTACCGCTACGATGGCAATATTTAATTTACCACGGAAATACAATGTGTGCGGGCCACACTAAATGCTTGCAGCGACACCGGCAGGCGAGGAGAGGAAGAAAGAATTCTTCATGGCAGTCAGTCTAGGAGCTTAAGAATACCTTTTAATATTTAGAGTCATGCTTATTGCTAATTTTGCATTATTAATATCCTTGTAACTTTTGTAATAAATTGATAAGATGTTTTATTTGAGCTAGCCATCTTTCATTTCTTCTGGGCACATATTAATTCATGTATTATTTTACAGGTTACACATTACACTCACATAATTTAACATATCTCTTATCGTTACACTTTGACTACCCATGTGTAATTCACCTTTTTCATATTTTAACATAACAAATGGAACTTTCACAGAATTTTAAAATTTACATTGGTTTCATGAATTTCTGTGAAACAACTGGCCCTTGCCAATTGTTTCACAGAAAAATCATTAAAAATATGAGCAAAAAGTCCTAAATCTCTTCTATAAATAAGTGGTGCTAATTAAAATGAGAGTACACAAAAGATTATAAAAAAGCAACAAATTCATAATACTTACATTCTTATAAGTACTTACAAAATCTTACCATTTGGAGTATGCTGTGAGGCTGAAGGGGTTAGGGAGAGGGAGGAGATGGGAAAGAAGAATGTTTGTTAGATAATAATTCATAGAGAAGTGTAGTTTTTATACAAGATATATTTAATTAATAATTATAAATGTCGTATAATCTGAATTACAAATTTTAACGAACGTCGAATCTCAAATGACTAAATATTAAGTGGGTAAAATAATTACAGATTATAAAACCATACATAAATACAAAAAGCAGTTTGTGGACTGGTTGTGTGTCCTGGTCACCAAACCTAGACAAATCGCATCCCATGAACCCGGGCACCCCTTCTTAAACACCAAGCGTAGCGAACCACTTGAGGTGATCTTTGCCAGGTGTGTTGGTTATCCAATAAAGGTACCCATTTCCGCCTCCCAAATTGAGTTAACGTGTTTTGTTATTCATTATAAATTTTGTTTGTTATGTAAAAGTAATATAAATAAATATTATTTTTTCACATGCTTCGATTACTGTTTTTTTAATTTATTTATTTAAAGAAATTGAAATTGATTGTTTTAGATGCCTTAGTGATAAACATAGGGCTAGAGCTTGCAATTTAAACGAAAGTTGTCATAAATGTAATAACAAATTTCATCATACGATGTTACATTTTGAAGAACAGGGTGAGTCACGCAGACGGCTGTCAGATTCTTGGATCGCCCATAGAATAGAAAACCAGACCACTGATCAAACAATTGATCCAAAGGAAGGCAGCTCGAATCCTGATGTGGCTTTATGTACATTTTCAACTGTTCGACCTTATAATCGCAACGCACATTGTACAGTTTTGTTGGCTACCGCACAAGTAGGTATTATGGACTCGCAAGGTAATGAACATCTTATTAGATGTTTATTAGACAGTGCATCTCAAAGTAATTTCATTACTCGTGATTGTTGCAGAAAATTGGGTTTCTTTGAATATCAATGCCCATCTTGTTCCACAGTTAAAGGAATTAGAGGGTCTTCAAAACCCATTAGAGGTTCGATAAATACCAAAATTTGTTCTCGTTTTAATCTGGCAATTATTTACAATGTAACTTCGTTGATAGTGGACAAGGTGACATAATGTTTACCTACCACCAAAGTGGACGTACCTTCATTGTCATACTTGAATAACTTACCCTTGGCAGACGGATCGTTTGGAGAACCAGGAGAAATTGATATGTTGATAGGAGCTCAGCTCTTCCCGCATTTCCTGTTGTCAAAAAGGGTTCAGGACCTTAGACGCATAGGCATAATTTGTTTGCTTTAGAAACGGTTTTAGAATACGTTATTTTGGGAACAACACCAACCCGAGTTGAGAAAAATACTACCGTATCTTGTTGTGCTGTGATGAGCGAATCAGAAGATATTCGTCTCAAAAGATTTTGGAAATTAGAAGAGGTAAACGCACCACCTAAAGGTCCTGAAGATCGTGAATGTGTAAATGGAAGGTATTTTGGAGCCTTACCATTTAAGCGAGATGCTTCAGCACTTGGAGATTCGTTTGCAATTGCAAATAAACGATTATGCCTCCAACGCAAATTGGAAGACTCTTCTAAATTGAGAGACGCTTACACGAGTAATAATACTATTAGTGAATATTTTGAAAAGGATAATTTGTCTCCTATCGCACCAAATAAGGAGGATCAAATTCCATCTTGTATAATACCGCACCATGAAGTTAGAATGCACGCACGAGAGGGTAAGATCACCACGATACCCCCCTCCCCCGCTATGGGCAAATCCGAGGAAGCCAAACTGGAAGAGGCCTCCCCTCGGCCGCCACCCATTTCCAACTCGCTGCCGGAAACGCACCAATGTTTGCACTCACCGCCCGAGAGTGACCACCGCAACAACAACATTAGCACGATTAACTCCACGCATGATACCGCAACTAAAACCTTTGGATCACCATGGATAAAATTGAGGTCAAAGCAGTGGCCTATTACCGCTTATGACGTCACCATGGTGACGCAACCGCCCGAACTAGAGACTAAGTCGTTGGTAGTGACTTCTAGTTTAGAGGAGTATGAAATACTCAACTTGTCGAAACGCTTTTCTTCGTGGAATAAATTATTACGTTGTTTGTTTTATGTATTTAGATTTCTTAAAGTGCCGTATCGACGACACATGACTGGATCGGACTTTGAGTTTGTAGAACTCAGAGTATTTCGCAAAATACAATTGGCTTATTTTTTCCGTGAGTTTATGTATATTAAACAAGGAAAAACGCGTAAACCCATATTTCAACGTTTGAGGCCGTTTTTGCACGACTGACTTATGAGATTGGGGGTTCGATTAGTTAATTCGGATTTAGATTATGATCAAAACACCCCATAGTCTGTCCACGAAAAGATCACACATTGAATTTATTTTGTTATGAAGCAGTGCTGAAATCATTACCTTTTCTTATTTTAAAATATGAACACTGCTTTATAACGTCGAACCTAGCGGCACGAACTATTGAGTGAATTAATTGTTGATAGTTACAACAGGAGGACTGGCAACACAAGTCGTTATGGAAGGGGGAGTTTCTTTTCTTTTCCGGGTCCGGCAATGGAACCCACTCTCGCCGGCATGATCTTTTGGGCCAGATCATGGCTGTGACAGTCGTATAGTATTAAGTTATTAAAAGGGACGAAGATTTAAATTTCAGTCGATTGGCACGTAATAATTAATGTGGAACGATCTCTGATTCAGGATGCGAAAGTGCACCAAAGTTTTATTGAATAATGTCGCGAGATTGCTCTCCGCGGTAGTTCTTATATTACGAGAAGTTTACCGTAAAGTTATCAAGGCGATCGGGATGAGTATTTTCGCCACACGAGACGCGCCGGTATGTACCTGTCGGGTGCCGACAATAAGAATGCCTTTTTAAACGCGTGGAGAAGAATAATTCCGCTCACCGGCTTGTATTAGAGAAAATGCACGTGCGGAAATACTAACGGTCCCGCTTGCTTGCTGCGTAAGCCCCATAACATCGTTCCCTTGGAGTTCCACTTCCCTTGGAGCCCTGCTTTGCTGAGAGTCCTGTCTTGCCAATCATCCTGTTGCGAACTGGCCGTTTATCCTGATGCGATCTGTGGAGACGAGAATCGGCTGGAGGTCCTGCCGATTATCCTGTTGCGGACTGGCCGAGATGAGGGTCGGCTGGAGGTCCTGCCCATCATCCTGTGGCGAACTACGAGACGCGGTTCGGTCAGGAATATAGTGAAATAGCTAGATAGTATAACTTCAATCGGTCCCTGAGGGTGAGTAGAGTCACTTTACGTTTTATTGTACCTGATATTATTAAAATAATATAAAAGTTCTTTAACATTTAAAATTGGAAATAAGATACTTGTATTTATTTAATACCCTAACACGCTGGAGATCACATACCTATGCCCCCTCCTGAGATGTAGTTTCATGTTTTTATTTCACCACGGGCATAATTCTGCACAAAGCAGTATTTTGGCGCTCGGTAATACCGTAAAGTTCGTGGTGAAAACATAGACCATACAGTATTATACTCAACGCTTAATTACAGCGTAACAAATTGGGCCCAACGTGGTTTAGCTCGTTTATTTGATCTCCTGCGGGTTACGTTGGTGTTTGGTGTTTTACATTGGTCATGTTTTGTATTTTTTCGTGCTCAGTATCCCAGTGTGTGGTTACATTGTCAACATGTCAACATAACCTCAATTTTTGAAATGATATTTTCATAGAAGTGTCAGGTTTCAATCATAGACAATGCTTCTTCTATGATAAGTTTGAAAAAAAAAAAGTATATATTTATTCAAAAAAAAAAAATTTATTGTCTATGGTTGAAGGTTTATGATAAAAGGTAAACATCATCTATGCAAGTTGATGTTTATTGTGGAAAAGCGAATGTCAAAAGTGACAGATTACGGTATGTTGTGTTTATATCGTAGATGAATTCTTAATACAAATTTAAATGAACTAGTAAACTAAATAAATAATTCATTATAATCAAGTGAATGGTAATTAATGAGATTAAATTTATAATCTATTCCGTTAAATTCCATTATGCACAAGAGTGTCATAAATTATCAACAACACGAGTACATCTTATACGGTGAAATAGTTTGACATACTTAACTAAATTGTTGGGATATTTTTCTTTTATTAAAAAAAAATATTTTTTTTTAGTATTTCAAATGTGGGATTTTATTTTGTAACCACGATTTTTATTGTCAATTTTAAATTAAATCGACTAAACACATTAATATCTCGATTTTTTTTTTCGAAAATCAGGGTTGCCAAAAATTTTTTTTTCCCTCGTACTTAAAAAAAAAAATTTTTTTTTTACATCATCAACAATCAATATTGTACGTCATCAATAACAATGTCAACTCCTATTTCGAACGTCAACAACGCTTCTAAAGAGGATCTCATAAGAGAACTATCAAGTCGTTCTCTCGAACCGGCAACCACCTCTCACGCGCTGCGCTCGCAGGCGCGTGCATATAATAAAGCCCTTAAGATGCCAACAATATCAGAAATAGATATGGATTCTTCTGATTCAGATTCAGAGAGTAGGACCGTTCACAACCCTACAATAATTAAACATACAAAAATTATTTATAGAGAATCACCCTCCATCAATGTAGAAAATTGGAAGATTAAATTTGACGGTAAATCAAGCATAAGAGAATTTCTCTTATTGATTGAAGAAAAATGTAGGACAAAAAATTTTAGTCATGATAATCTGGTACGCGTTTTTCCTGATCTTCTAGATGGCCTAGCATTACTTTGGTTCAGGTCAATATATCACTCAGAATTGAAATGGGACGAGCTGTCTAAACTTTTAATCAATCAATTTGAGGCAAATGACCTACAAACAGATTTAAAAGTTAAACTTTTCAATATGAGGCAACCCAAAGGTATGTCGGTACTTGAATTTTCCCTTAGGATGAAATCCCTAAATAACATGTTGGAAGCTAAACTTCCTGAGCAGGAACTTTTGCGACTTGCCAAAAAGGCGTTGCTGCCAATGTACACTAACATTTTAGTTTCTAGAGATATAGATACATTCGATCAGTTAACAATCTACGCAGGGAACTTAGAGTCTTATGCGACACCACCAGAGGAATTTGCTACTTCTTCAACTTCTTTTTCAAAAAAATCTAATGAAAACTACGGTACTAATAAAGAGGATAGATTCGTGCCTACTAATAAAACTTTGACAAACAGTAATACCGGTACTGATAGACGTACTGGGTTCTCTCAGAATAACTATAGACGGTCGTTTAATAGTAATAGTTATAGTCATGCTGGGCGTAACTACGTTAATACCAATGCTGGTTGCAACAATAACAAACCTTCGTCTTCGTTCAATACAAATAATCAAAATACTGAACGAACTTCTAGAACCTTTGTTAAGACTCAAGTTTGTCTATATTGTAATAAACCGGGACATGTTGTGGCTGACTGTAGGAAAAAAGCCGCAGCGGGAAATAATTCTAAAGTGGGAGCAGTTAAAGGAAGATTTAATAACAGTAAGTCGGAAAACTAGGGCGGAGTCTCTCTTACCACGTCCCATCCTATGCGCAGAGGAATCGGGAATGGAAGAGTTGGCTCCGACTAGTACATCAGTTTCTTTCGGTCCCATCGTCTGGAACAGTGGGCCCACTGCCACAGGGGATGGAGATTGAAAACGATGGTCGTCCGTATGTAAATGTATATATAATAAACAATTTTTACAGCGCACTGTTGGACAGTGGCGCCTCATTATCGTGTTTGGGAGGTGATAGTTATAAAATTTTTATTAAATTAGGTGTAGAATTAGTTAAGGTTAATTTTTGTGTATCAACAGCGGACGGTGCGAGTCAGCCTGTCCTGGGTACAATGTCGTTGCCGGTGACGTACAAATCAATTACCCGGACAATTCTTTTCTACGTCATCCCGACATTGTCACCATCGTTTATCCTAGGTATAGACTTTTGGAAGCAATTCCATATCGCACCGGAGCTGCTTCCAAAAGCTATTTGTCATTCTTCGGAAAACAAAATCAATGGGTTGCGGGCAATTCAGCCAGCCTCATCTCTAAGTCCCTCAGAGAGTCGGTCACTCTCTGCTATTATTAAAAAATTTGAATCGATTTCTTTCGAAAAGCGCGGTTTAGGTCTAACGCATTTAGTCAAGCACAAAATTAATACGACAGGGCCTCCGATCAAACAGAGGTATTATCCTTTATCTCCAGCAAGACAAAAACAATTGGAAGCAGAAGTAGATGAAATGCTAAAATTAGGAGTTATACGTCCCTCACGTTCTCCATGGTCGAGTCCGGTATTGATCGTTACAAAAAAGGACGGTACAGGTCGTTTTTGCTTAGACTCTCGCAAAATTAATAATGTCACGATTCGCGACGCGTACCCTTTGCCATATATATCGCGGATTCTAGACAAGCTAGGTGGAGCTAGGTACGTCTCTTCTATAGACCTTTCAAAGGCCTTTTGGCAAATTGCCTTAGACAAGGACTCTTGCGAGAAGACAGCTTTCGTCGTACCTGGACGGGGTTTGTTTGAGTTCACCCGTATGCCTTTCGGACTGAAAAACGCCCCTAGTGAGTTGCAAAGATTGGCAGATGTCCTTTTTGGTCCGGAATTTGACGATAATGCTTTTTGCTATCTGGATGACTTGATCTTGATATCAGAAGACCTGGATTCACATCTTAATCTGTTGAATCGTGTATATGAACGTTTGCGAGACGCAGGCCTTACAATAAACCTTAAAAAATCCGAGTTCTGCAAATCTGAACTTAAATATTTAGGGTATTTAGTAGATGCGCAGGGTCTCCGTACGGATCCAATAAAAATAGAAAGCATCAAAAATTTCCCAGTCCCGAAAAATGCGAAACAAATTCGGGCATTCATTGGTTTGTGCGGTTACTTTAGGAGATTCATTAAAGGATTTTCGGGAATAGCTGCCCCTCTTACTAAACTCACAGGTTCAAAAAATGGAATCAGCAATTTCAAGTGGTCCCAGGAAGCTGAAACTGCTTTCAATGATTTAAAACGCGCGTTGACGACGGCTCCAGTTTTATGCTGCCCGGATTTCACCAGGCCTTTCTCTATCCACACCGACGCGAGCTCGGCGGGAATTGGAGGGGTATTGATTCAGAACGTGGACGGGCAAGAGCATCCCATTGCTTATTACTCACGTTGCTTAAATGCGCATGAACGCAATTATGGCATCACTGAACGGGAACTCCTAGCTGTACTAGACTCGGTGACTCACTTTAGACCTTATATAGAAGGAGCTCATTTTACGGTAGTTACTGACCACTCAAGCTTGAAATGGCTAGGGTCCTTGTCTAACCCTAGTGGCCGTCTTGCACGGTGGAGCTCTCGCCTTTCACAATTTTCTTTTGACGTTGTTCATCGCAAAGGGACACAGCATGTTGTTCCAGACGTACTCTCACGAATGGACCTTGCCGTATTAACAGGTGTGGACATTGATAATACAAAGGATACGTGGTATTTGAAAGCTTGGAAAGGATGCGAAGAATTCCCACAACGATTCCAGAACTTTCAAATACGTAATAATGAATTGTTCCGACACACAAAGACTCGTCTAGCTCTGTGCGAGGATACTGCCTGGAAAAAAGTAGTTCCTCAAGAAGGTAGACAGGCAATTCTATCTAATTTACATGAATCTTCGCGAGCTTGTCATCCTGGGGTATTCAAAACCTACAAAAAGGTGCAATTGCGTTACTATTGGCCTAATATGTACAAGGATGTTAAGCAATTTGTTAATCGTTGTACAGTCTGTAAGGCCCACAAAATAAGTACAGCCCCACCTAACGGAATCTCCTCAAACCCAAAAAAGGTCACAAGACCCATGCAAATGTTGTCGATAGATTTGGTAGGTCCTTTACCTAGGAGTTACTCAGGTTTTACCGTAATCCTATCATGTGTAGACGTTTTTTCTAAATTTACATGGCTATTTCCGCTGCGCAATGGCACCGCGAGAAGCATAATAAAAATCTTAGAAGAAAACATCTTTCTTGTTCACGGCGTACCACGAACTATCGTCTGTGATAATGGTCGTCAATTTGTTTCGAAAGAATTTAAAGAATTACTTAATAGTTATAACATGCCGCCACCATTTTACAATTCATCTTATACGCCTCAAAACAACGTAGTCGAACGTTATAATCAAACCCTGGGCACGGCGTTATCCATCTTAGTTGAATCAGACCACCGAAACTGGTCTAAATTTCTTCCGCAAGTTCAATCAGCGATGAATAACACGGTAAACTGCGCTACAGGTTATACACCTTATTTTCTGATGCATGGTCGGGAGCAGATACTAGACGGTGATCTGCACCGTAATCCAATAGCGGATGAGGAAACCAATTCGCAAATTGGTGCTCAACCTAAGGTTTATGCACAGAAATTGGAAGAGTTGTCATCGGTTTATGAGCAAGTCTCGAATGCTCTTCTTAAAGCTTTTCAAAAAGGAGCTGACCATTACAACCTGCGCAGAAAACACATTACCTATCAGGTTGGTGATGTGGTGTGGCGGAGGAATTTTGCGCAATCTAACGCATTGAATTATTTCGCACAAAAATTGGCACCCCGGTTTGTTCAGAACGTGGTAGTAAAGAAAAAATCCAACTTAATTTATACACTTGCAGACTTAAACGGAAAAGTTGCGGGTGATTTTCATGTGAAAGACATAGTAAAATCAAATAATATACCGGTATAGTCTTATTGTGGCAATACTTCGGAGGGTCTGGCCATCCCTACCGAGTACTGCAAATTATCATATCTGTTAGCTAATATTTGATGCCTGGGAGTTTTAACCCGGCCTGATCAACCGAGTTGAAACGACCCGACATTCTGACAGTCAAAATCCTGTCATAGGAATATTTCTTTTGTTCATTCAGGTTTTCTTGGGGCGCGTTTACGCAAACTCACGTAGTTTGTTATGATTCATTGCAATCAAATTCCACTCTGGTAAGATTTACTCGAGTTGTTTTATAAGTTTTCGCTTTCGTTAGGCGTAATAATCTGTAATTTATTTGGAATAAATTTTGTATAATTTTTGGACTGAGCACGAGCAAAATAACAAAATAAATGACATAATTTATTTTCCTTTTGTCTATTATGTTTGTTAACCTCGAATACAAGGGGAACACATGCCCACTTCCCCTTGTGTTCAGGGTACATCCCATTGAACTGCGTTCATGGTTATTGAATTTTGTGTTTATTCTTAAGTTTTAACTCGGAACACACAGGGATGCCAGCCCTACACCTCTTTGTGTTTTGAGCATTGTTTTTCTGTTTATCTCTTCCCATCTGAAACATGATTGTTTTCAAATATAAATAAATTCTTTGAAATGTTGTGAATTCAACACGTAATAACAACTCACATGCTTGTGAGTATACTTAAAGAATAGTTTAGTCATACTTATATTATTTTATAAAATTCGTTGATTAGTCTTAGTACCTACAATACTACTTCACTTCATATACTCGCTCGAACGACCGATTTAGGTAGAATAGGAAACTCTTCGTAGTGAACATTTCTTATATCTCCTAAAAGGGACGTAAATTCAGTGAAGTGAGGGTTGCTTGCACCCTAAAGTGTTGCCTAAATGGCTTTCTAAAACCCTATTATGGGTCAGTGATGCATTAATGCATATGGTGGTGTTTAATTAATGTGCTGGACACACATAGGTATAATTAAGGTTAAGGATGTGTTGTCCACTGATTAGTGTTTATACTTACATAATTAATGTTGTTTATGCTGTAGATGTAACGTTAACGGTAGTCCAAGACATAAAGTCAGCTGTTCCTCACCCAGTATTTTCAATGCTGTGGGTGTTTGCGGACCCCGTTCACGGAACATTAGTTCACATTGTTCTTTAGATTAAGTTCTTCTAGTTTTAAGTGTTGGTCTTGAATGACTGCATTGTGAAGCCACCATCTTGCCGGACAACATGGGTGCGATTGGAATCATAATGAACTCATTCGTATTTATTTGATTTTTCTTTTTCTATCACTATTAGCTTTTGCTATCATCAATTTTAAGTTTAACATGGTGTGCCTACCACATTTGATGATTCACTTTTTCATTTTTATTCATGTGTATTTTATAATTTCTTTTTTAGAACACCCTGAGGATTGACCGGAATAGCTTAGGAATTTGTTAGTTAAACGAAACATGTTTGAGGGCAAACATTTGTGTGGCGCGGGGGGTAATGTTATGAAGCAGTGCTGAAATCATTACCTTTTCTTATTTTAAAATATGAACACTGCTTTATAACGTCGAACCTAGCGGCACGAACTATTGAGTGAATTAATTGTTGATAGTTACAACAGGAGGACTGGCAACACAAGTCGTTATGGAAGGGGGAGTTTCTTTTCTTTTCCGGGTCCGGCAATGGAACCCACTCTCGCCGGCATGATCTTTTGGGCCAGATCATGGCTGTGACAGTCGTATAGTATTAAGTTATTAAAAGGGACGAAGATTTAAATTTCAGTCGATTGGCACGTAATAATTAATGTGGAACGATCTCTGATTCAGGATGCGAAAGTGCACCAAAGTTTTATTGAATAATGTCGCGAGATTGCTCTCCGCGGTAGTTCTTATATTACGAGAAGTTTACCGTAAAGTTATCAAGGCGATCGGGATGAGTATTTTCGCCACACGAGACGCGCCGGTATGTACCTGTCGGGTGCCGACAATAAGAATGCCTTTTTAAACGCGTGGAGAAGAATAATTCCGCTCACCGGCTTGTATTAGAGAAAATGCACGTGCGGAAATACTAACGGTCCCGCTTGCTTGCTGCGTAAGCCCCATAACATCGTTCCCTTGGAGTTCCACTTCCCTTGGAGCCCTGCTTTGCTGAGAGTCCTGTCTTGCCAATCATCCTGTTGCGAACTGGCCGTTTATCCTGATGCGATCTGTGGAGACGAGAATCGGCTGGAGGTCCTGCCGATTATCCTGTTGCGGACTGGCCGAGATGAGGGTCGGCTGGAGGTCCTGCCCATCATCCTGTGGCGAACTACGAGACGCGGTTCGGTCAGGAATATAGTGAAATAGCTAGATAGTATAACTTCAATCGGTCCCTGAGGGTGAGTAGAGTCACTTTACGTTTTATTGTACCTGATATTATTAAAATAATATAAAAGTTCTTTAACATTTAAAATTGGAAATAAGATACTTGTATTTATTTAATACCCTAACACGCTGGAGATCACATACCTATGCCCCCTCCTGAGATGTAGTTTCATGTTTTTATTTCACCACGGGCATAATTCTGCACAAAGCAGTATTTTGGCGCTCGGTAATACCGTAAAGTTCGTGGTGAAAACATAGACCATACAGTATTATACTCAACGCTTAATTACAGCGTAACAATTTGTTGATTATTATCATATTATCCTGTCTGAAACGCAGATAGCCGAGCCTGTAGATGCCTCCTATCTGGACTGCCCGGGCTTCACCCTCGCAAGCAAGTTCAGACCTAAAGGAGGTGTCTGTCTCTATAGTCGAGCTGACGTCAACTGTGTGCGACTGTTGAATCTGGAAAACTCCAGATTCGACGTAATATGGGTACGCGTCAATCTTGCCAGTACGGTAAGATTCTACGCGTGTTTATACCGCTCACCGAACCTTAGCGAATCAGACACGTCCGAGCTCTTCAAACATTTAAGCGACACTATTGATGACCTCTTGCCCCGCTACCCTATGGCAGAGTTTGTGGTCCTGGGGGACTTCAATGTTCATAACGAACCTTGGTTGAAGTTCTCAGGATCAACAGGCTCGGCTGGACGCCAAGCGGAATCCTTTGCCCTTTGCTACGGATTGGAGCAAATGGTTCAGGAGCCTACAAGGGTTCCTGATGTCCAGACTCACCGTTCCAATCTGTTAGACCTATTTTTAACTACTGTGCCACACGGTTACAGTATTGAAGTCACAGCGCCTTTAGGATCGTCCGACCACTGCCTGGTGACGACATCAATCCCTGTAAACTTCAGACCACCAAACGAGAGGCTGAAGAGAAAAGTGTGGCACTATAGGTCAGCAGATTGGTTCGGTCTGCGGGCACAGTTTAATGCTTTCCCGTGGTCAGCTGTCTGTTTTCGGACTTCGGATCCCTCAAGATGTGCCCAGGAAATTGGTGAGGTCATCACATCCGCAATGGATGGCTTCATCCAATCTACTGTTAAGGAAACTGGTGTAGGCTCAAAGCCGTGGTTCAGTCCACAATGCGCTGAAGCAGTGCGACGAAAAAACGCGGCTTACCGAGCCTACAACACATCTAGAACATCCGAAGACAGAACAGCTTACAACAAAATGGCAAAGGAAACAAAGAGAATCATAAATAGGTCAAAATTCGAGCACGACCAGCAGATCAGCAGAAAGCTGACTGCATGCCCGCATGGCAGCAGGCAATTCTGGTCGCTTGCGGGCTCAATAGGTCGCAATTTCTGCAAATCCAGTCTGCCACCTCTTACCAGACCTGACGGCTCACTAGCAAACACCGCAACCGAAAAGGCTAACTTACTAGGTAAAATGGTTGCGGATAACTCAACCCTCGATGACCAAGGTGCTGTCCCGACGTCGGTTCCTCACTGCGGTTTTCGTATGAAAAAGCTGAGGATCCGGCATCGGGAAGTACTCCATGTTTTACGAGGGCTTGATGTTAATAAAGCTAGTGGGCCTGACGGAATACCTGCCCTGGTACTGTAAAGGTGCGCTGCAGAAATAGCTCCAATTTTGAAGAAGCTTTTAAAACTGTCCCTGAAGACTGGCTCTGTGCCCTCTGGTTGGAAAAAAGCGGTTACCAAAGAAGGGTGACCGCTCCAACCCGGCCAACTACCGCCCCATAGCGATCACATCAGTTCTGTCTAAGGTGATGGAACGTGTGATCAACGACAAACTGCTCACACACCTCGAGAAGAACAAAATTATTAACGACCGTCAATACGGATTCCGGCGGAACCGCTCGTGCGGTGATCTTCTCGCGTATGTGACGCATGTTTGGGGGCGATGCCTGGAACGTTTCGGTGAGACCCAAACGGTTGCACTGGACATATCCAAGGCCTTTGACCGGGTTTGGCACCGAGGACTTGTCAACAAACTGCATTCTTACGGACTTCCCGCATCCTTGTGTACGTGGATTGCCGACTTCTTGAGGGAGAGGTCGATTCAGACGGTAGTCGATGGTTTCACCTCTTCCTCTCACTCGATAAATGCTGGCGTCCCGCAGGGATCGGTTCTGTCTCCAACTCTGTTTTTGTTGCACATCAACGACCTTTTGTCATGTGCACCAATTCACTGTTACGCGGATGACAGTACAGTTCATGATAGCTTTTTGTTTGACAAGCCCCCAAAGGGCTCACAAACTCCAACAGCTCGTAAGGCTTTGAAGCAAAGAATGGACGGTTACCTCGAGAGTGTTTTCTCTTGGGGTAAAAATAATCTCGTTGAATTTAATGTTTCAAAGACCCAATCTTGTCTGATTACGTCTAAAAGGGATCGCAATGAAAATCTAGTCTCTTTCAACGGAAGCAATCTTCCGAACAGGCCCTCCATTGATATGCTTGGTGTAACCCTAAGTGACCAGCTCAGGTATGGGGGCTCCATCGAAGCCAGAGTAAAGTTAGCCTCCCAAAAACTGGGCGTACTGTACAGGGCCCGCAGATACTTTAATAGTACACAACTGCTAAACCTGTACAAATCGCAAGTGCGCCCCACGGTTGAATTTGGCAGCCACCTCTGGTCTGGAGCTCCAAAATACCTGAAAAATACCCTCGACTCTGTGCAGAAACGGGCGGTCCGTTTGATAGATTCTCCCATCTTAACAGACGGATTGCAATCTTTAGAGCACAGGCGTCGGGTGGGAATGCTATCCTTGTTCTACCGGTATTACAATGGAAGATGCTCCGAGGAACTAGCATCATTGATCCCTTCGGCACCGGTGCATAGTCGGGAAACACGCCAAACGCGTGCCCAACATTTGTACACAGTTGACATTTGTCACATGAGAACGGGTCGTTTCTTCGACTCGTTCTTGTGTTCAACAGCTCGGCTGTGGAATGATTTGCCGGCCTCTGGGTTTCCTCCTTCCTACAACATGGGTCTCTTCAAGACCAATGTTCATTCCTTCCTCTCCTCAAAAAGACCCTCCACACAGCATCCCAGATGACATAGGCCCTGAGGGAAATTATTTTCCTCAGGGCCTCCTGTGTGGAGTTAATGTAAAAAAAAAATAATAATAATAAAATTCATTGCCACTCGGGTCTCGCATTATTAATGTCTATTTTGAGGCAGAAGTATTGGATTCTATCGGCCCGTAGTTTAATTAGAAATCGCTTACATAAGTGCAATTCATGTTTTCGGCTACACCCTAAAATAATCGCACCTTTAATGGTCGACCATAAGGATTGTCGTGTCACTCCATCTGTAAAGCCATTTACGCACGTCGGCATAGACTTTGATGGGCCTTTAAAGGTAACCATGTCACGTGGACGTGGAATTTGTTCTCAAAAGGCATATATTTGCTTATTTGTGAGTTTAACAATGAGAGCGATACACCTTGAATTAGCATCAAGTCTGAGTACCGAATGTTTCCTGAATGCATTTAAACAGTTTCTTTCCCGCTGTGGTCCCGTGTCAAATTTATATTCGGACAATGGAACTAACTTTGCACGAGCTAAACGCAAGTCGAATGAATCGCACGCATTTTCAACATCTTCACATTTTGGTGAAGAATTCGCAAGTGTTTTGGCCAATAATAGAATAAATTGGCATCTAAATTCGCCAATCGCGCCACAATGATGGAAATTGATGGAAATTGGGAGGCAAATATCAAAAGTATGAAGATCAGATTCTGTCTTTCGAGGAGACAACTACAGTGCTCGCGCAGGTAGAAAACATTCTAAATACAAGGCCATTATGTAGGACGCTCTCTTCAGACCCATCTGAAATTCTCGCATTAACCCCCGCTCATTTCTTAACGACTACCCCGCTGAAACACCTGCCAGCCATGACCATCGAGGAGGAACCTTCTCTCACGTCATGACTTGCTCGATAAATTGATTCAATCGTTCTGGAAACGTTGGAGGTTGGATTACTTGCATACCTTGCAAGTACGTCCCAAATGGAATACTCCCGCTAACCCTGTCAAGGTCGGTTTAGTAGTAATTGTGGGGACCGAAAACGCTCCTCCGTTGCATTGGCCGCTAGGAGTAATTGTCGAAGTTTTCCCCGCAAAGGACGAAGTAATTCGTGTTGCTCGCGTTAAAACGGCGTCGGGAACATATATTCGACCTGTCGTGAGGCTTTACCCTTTGCCGACTCAATAATGGGTTATTATTTGTTAGATTTAGTTAAACATAGCTTAGGAAATTTAGGATAAGTTTATTTATTTTATTTATTTATTTACATATGCATATATATTACAATACATTACAATATGATACTTTGTCTGTCCAACTGGGCAGAATACCCGTTTTAGAACAGCCAAATTGTATATTTAGTTCATAATATTCTTAACAAAGGAATGGTTTCGTTCAAGATATCACGGGAATTTGCTTCTGTCAAGACAACTTTTGAGAAAATTAAGAATTGTATATAATTAAGGGATGGTTTCTTTATGTCTTTAAAAGAATCGCAAAGATGTGATTTTTTACAAGGTCAATTTGGAGTTTTGGATTTGTTTTCTTTAGTAAGATCACAAGGAGGAGATTCTTTCCAGGCCATTAAGAGAACATTTACAATTGCATAGTCAGAATTTACACATTTATAAAGCAATATTTGACATATGAATTCCCAATGTATTTATAACTATTTAATTTTAATAAAGTACTAATTTTTTAGAATTTCTTAAATAGTAGAAATTACACAATTTTAATCCAATTATATGACAAATGATTTTTCAAGCTCGTTTTGGAGAACATTAATTTATTTAGTTGTTTATTTATTTCTTTTATTTTACGCCCAGATGGCTTTTATATAAATAATAAGGCAGTACATCCATCTTTTACATGAGAAAACAAACAGTTTAGATAAAGTTACGATGGGAATAAAAAGTATATAAATTAAATAAAAATATAGGCAACAAAAATTTCGTACAGTGAGATATATAATATCAATATATTACGATAAAAAAAATACGTACATAATATAAAATCCAACCAACAAATTTAAAAGTAAGTGATCCAAGGTTTGCAAAATTGCAACATTAACCGTGAAGTATGTTTCGATGTATCAAGCCGAT
Organism: Limnephilus rhombicus; assembly: GCA_929108145.2. NCBI lineage: Eukaryota > Metazoa > Arthropoda > Insecta > Trichoptera > Limnephilidae > Limnephilus > Limnephilus rhombicus. Next base: position 28,678,343 of record OV815289.1, read on the forward strand.
GCGATGTATCGATGGTACCGACCTCCTGTACCTCTCTATGGAGTTGCAGGAGTTCGAAACCATCAGACCTATCCAATTTCGAATTCAATATTTTAGGTAAAAAAGTTATCCCATTTTTTTTATTTTTTTATAGTATTTGGTTATATTTGTTTATTTGCGATAATGCTATCACAGTGCGGTTTAGAATGGGGACCCTTTCAAGGCGGGGGGGATGTTTGCGCCAGTTTGAATTTAAATCATTTTGTCTATAATAAGAAACTGAATAACTGCTTTGTTCCCTTTCATTTCCTACCTTTAAATTGCCAAAAACGAAGTGTGCTTTGTTCGCTTTACATGCGTGACAATAAAAGTGTTGTGACACAATAACTGTGAACCTCCTGTCAGTGGCGCAGCGTGGGTTTCGGCCGCCCGGGAGAAGCGCTGGCCGGGGGGGGGGGGGGGGGTGGTAGATATCCTTTTTTGTATGCCGATTTTTATAAACCCATGTGTAAAGTAGGTACTTTTCCGATTAAATCATGCTTATAAATTCAAATATATGTATAACTGCTCTCAGAAATCGAGAATGGTATGCCTGTTATAGAATTGCACATCTTCATCACACAAACATATGGAATGTAACTCAAATGCAATCACTCGGTACACGATGAATCGGCAACTTATTGTTATATTGATAACTTGATAACATAAAACTGGTTTAAATTAAACTTAATATGCGGTGTCAAAACTACACTCATGAAGTTGGTTTTTCTTTGATCCTAGCGGCCCTTACATTCTGAACACAAAACTGGTTTTAATTAAATCTGTATGTGGTGAATTAAAACTACACTCAGAACACCGGGGCGGAGGAAAATTTCGCCTCCCACTTATTTGGATACTGGAGCAGGGGGGGGGGGGGGGGTTGTATATGGAAATATTTTTTTTTTTATTACGACCTATATGTAATATATGAGCCGAATTTTTTTAAATAATCACATTTGACCAGTATTATTTCAACGAAAATCATGTGTTTAAATTCTACTCCAAAGTTGATTGATTGATTCTGCGTTAGAGCCCCCAGAATAATAGTTACACACGCAACAATCACTTTCTCAGAATTTTACAGCATTATGTAACTCAAATGTAAAGCTTCACACAATGAATCTGCAACTCGTTATTTAATTTATCGTTGTGTTCTATGTACAAAACCAGTTTGAATGCGGTGAATTAAAACTACACTCACAACATTAAAATGTTTTTTCTTTGATTCTGGCATTAAATAAATAGTATGCCACTAGAATTTTATGGCTGCACATCGAATAACAGAATGTTTTCCTTGAGAATGTGTCGGCAGATGAATCCAACTGGAATTTTACGTTCTGAACTGGTTTAAATTAAATCTGTACCTGGCAAATTAAACTAGGAGCAGACCACGGAAATGGTTTTTCTTTGATTCTGGCAGCACATACATAGACTGCAAATAGAATATTATAACTGCACTTCAAATAAGAGAATGTTTTCCTTCGAAATATGTCAACAAATGAATCCACAACTGGAAATTTACATTCTCAACACAAAATGGGTTTAAATTAAGTCTGTATGCGGCGAATTAAAAGTACACTCAGAACATGAACATGGTTTTTCTTTGATTCTGGCACCATATACAGAGTCTGCAACTATTATAATTGAATTTCGAATAAAATAATGTTTTTCTTTGAATTGTGTCAGCAGATGAATCCTCAAATGGAATTTTACATTCTGAAAACTGGATTAACCCTTTGAATAATAAGAAATAAAATATCTTTGAACTTTTGCCTGTCGGTTCTTCCCGTGCATTTTAAATTATCCTTTTTTATGTTTTTTACACCCTTTTGCAAGAAACATATTGTTCTAAAATCTAGATAAAGTCATTTTTCCGACGTGCTTTATATAAGAACATTCTTATTTCTAAACATTAAAATTTTGTTATTGGAAATGTGAAATGGCCCAAAAATACACGCCTGCGAATATTTGAATCTAAAGTACCTAAAATAGAAAAAAAATAAAATTTTACAGATTCCTTTTCTTTGTAATAAAACTGTATCTTAACTTTTTATCGCAATCACAAATTTATTTTAAAATTAAATGTGTGGGACAATTTGCGTCTCCTGTGATTAGACGGGTTAAATTAAATCTGTATTTGGCGATTTGAAACTACACTCAGAATATGAAAATGGTTTCTCTTTGATTCTGGCAACACATACATAGTCTGCAACTAGAATTTTATAACTGCACTTCGAATAAAATAATGGTCTCTTTCAAAATGTATCAGCAGATGAATCCACAACTGAAATTCATTCTGAACACAATTCTGGTTTTAATTAAGAGTGAATCTGTTTGCAAGTTATCAGCTTTAATTAGAACTACTCTCACAATATGCGCACGGCTTTCCTACGAATTGCGAAATTTGCAGCATAAAAAAAATAATAATCGTTATTTTTAATAAATAATTTTTAAAAAGTTGGATTTGTAAACGAAAGTATCGTAGAACACTTTCAAATAATGATTACCCAAAATTTATTGTATTTGTTCCGCCGGCAATTGCTGCATGTGTTTTTGGTTGCCCGCTAAAAGGAGTTATATTACCCAGTACGATTGCCTGTGAAGTTTTTCGGCCCGCTATTGTGTCCATTGTAAATATTGGATTGATTTACCCGCTGATTTTGCTCGCAATATCGCCCGCCGCACGCGTGTTGAGTGAACACCGTGTCTTTTTTATTGGAATTGGACCCGTAACTAACTTCAATTGTTAAACTTTGTAATTAAGTTCCCCGCCGCGGCTGTAGAAACCGCCGTGCTTTGTGTACTTATTGTGAATTGTGAAGATAATAGAGACTAAAACCAGTGCCCTAAATGGACTATAAAGACCTGAAGCGGACTATACGAAAGTGCAGTTTGGTGAGTTTTTGGCATCCTTTTAATCTTCCTTCATTGGGCAGTTATTTAGTGAACTTTATTTATTTAGCATATGCGCTCATCCCGCTTTGCGAACGAATGGAGAAACTGTCGCAGCCATTTTTTGTACGCCCAACCAACGACTCTACATTTAAATGCAGGAAGCTAGACCTATTCTAAGTGCAGGTATAAAATTCTAATTGAACACTACGTATGAATTTATACAATACAAATTTTTGCATACAAATTTAATTTAGACTAGTTTTGGGTTCAGAATATAACAACCAATTAAATATCAAGATGCATAGTCATCCTATTACATGGACATTATTCTCGATTTCCGATTGTGGTAGATTTTCAATTTGTGGTAGAATTCATGAACATGATTTTTTTTAATACTCTGTCTCTCAATTATGTGAAAAGAGTGAGGTTATAATAAAAAATAAATAAAATAAAATATACCACACACACCCTATTCAACTAGAATTGTGCACTTCGAATAAGAGAATATTTTCCCTCGAAATATATCAGCAGACGAAATTTTACATTCTAAATACAAAAGTAGTTAAAATTAAATATGTATGCGGCGAATCAAAACTACACTCAGAACAAACAATAGTTTCTCTTTGATTTTAGCAGCACACACGTCTGCAACTAGAATTTTATAAATGCACTTCGAAAGGAGAATATTTTGTTTACTGGAAAGTGGTGGGGTCCCCTCCAACTCACTTCAAATAAGAGAATATTTCCCTTCGCAATATGTCAGCAGACGAATCCAACTGGAATTTTACATTCTGATCACAAAACTGTTTTAAATTAAATCTGTATGCGGCGAATTAAAACTACATCCAGAAATGAAGGTAAACACTTTTGCCAAAAAGGAAATTCTTGTTGCCAGTCTTCACTGAACTTCAGCATTGCTTTTTCACGATCGGCGGCATGGCCAACAAATTATTTGATTTGATTTAAATGATAAATATGGGTTATCAATATTACGTGTCATACCATGCACTAATTCGTAAACTCAATCTCTACTACACTGGCGCTCTTTGACTCTTGCTTGTAACATAAATAAACCAATCCCTAGATCGATATCTTCAGGCCTTTTCTAGGGACAAATTTCGTCTTGAACTTAACCAAACGGCTAAAATAGACTAAAAATAGAGGAAGTTTATTTGACTAACATAGACATTTTTAAAAAATATAGGAATGCGGGACTACAACTGTCATTGCGGGATAGTTGGCCGCCTTAGGTAAAGGAGCTTTTGGGGAATTTGGAAATCTATTGTGGGTATTTAAGTGACCTTGTATTCCAAATATATTCGTGATTCCCATAATAAATCACGAAAAGCGACGTTTTTTCGTCTCCCCAGCGGGCTATTTTGACATTTTTGCAATGAATGCGCAGGTGCAAACTGAGATCAGATTGGAATGAGCGTGCTCATAAGCGAGCCTGTTCACACATGCTTAAAGGCTTCCCTTTCTACCCAATATTCCAATGAACATGCTCATAAATCAAACGGCTGTTGATATGTGAGCAAACTTATTTTGCTTAAAATGAGCATACTCATTACAAGCAACGACACTGACACATGCTTCTAGGTAGCAATTGCTACTCGGTGGCATGCTCTTTGGCTTGAAATTAGCAAGTGTGCCCGTAGCATTAGCTATTTTGAATATGCATCGCGTTCAACGAGTACTTAAAATTAAAATTATCGCTATTTAAAAAATGTATTCAAATAAATTACTATGTACATATAATTTTTACGACAAAAATATTTTTAAGGGTTACCAGTTTAAAAGTCGGAGACTCCCCAGTGTAACATCAGGTCTAACCGATAACTGCTAGTTTCGAGCAAGTCAAATTTTGTGACTGATTTTGTGAAGTTGAATTCATATCACAATGCAGGAACCAAATAAGAGTGAATTGTTACAATCACATCAAGAAAATATATTAAAGCAAACAAAATACCAAAAACTTTGTTATGCAATGTAAGTTCGCCCGTACATCTTTAAATTTCTCATTAAGAAGACGAATAGCTGCACTCGGATCAAAAGAAAGGTTTTTCTCAACAGTGATTCAGCACGTGGCTCGTCAGATTGCCCTTTTGAGAACATGATTCTTTGCACTCGTAACAAAAAATGAGTCAGCTTGTGGATCGCCAGATTACCCTTGTTGGAACATGAATAGTTGCACTCGGATCAAGAAAAATGTTTTCCCCTCTGTGAGTCAGCTTGTGGATCGTCAGATCTTGTTTTCAGGAACATGAATAGTTGCACTCTGAACACAAAAAAGGTTTTTTCCCACTGAGTAGGCATGTGTTTTTTTAAATTTCCCTATTCGAAAACATGAATAGTTGCACTCGGAACATGAAAAAGGTTTATCTCACTGTGAGTCAGCATGTGTATCTTTATATCTCCTTTTCGAGAAAATAAATTGATGCACTCGGAACATGAAAAAGCTTTTTCTCCACTATGAATCAGCATGTGCCTTGTCAGCTTGCTCTTTTGAGAACATGAATAGCTGCACTCGGAATAGGAAAAAGGTTTTTCTCCACTGTGAGTCAGTTTGCGGATCGTCAAATTGCCCTTGATAGAGCATGAATAGTTGCACTCGGGACAAGTAAAAGGTTTTTCTCCACACGAAAAAGGTTTTTCTCCACTGTGAGTCAGTTTGTGGATCGTCAGATTGCCCTTTTGAGGAAATCAATAGTTACACTTGGAACAAGAAAAAGGTTTTTCTCCACTGTGAGTCAGCATGTGTTTTTTTAAATCTCATCTTGGATAACATGAATAGATGCACTCGGAGCATGAAAAAGGTTTTTCTCCACTTTGAGTCAGCATGTGCCTTGTCAGCTTGTTCTTTTGAGAACATGAATAGCTGCTGAATGAACAGGAAAAAAGTTTTTCTCCACTGTGATTCAGCTTGTGGAACATGAATAGTTGCACTCGGAACAAGAAAAAGGTTTTTCTCCACTGTGAGTCAGAATGTGGTTTTTTAAATCTCCTCTTCGATAACATGAATAATTGCAGTCGGAACATGAAAAAGGTTTTTCTCCACTGTGAGTCAGTTTGTGGATCGTCAGATTGACCTTTTGAGAACATTTATTTATTTATTTATTGTTTGTTTATAAATATTACATAATACAATATAATGAACTTAAAATGTCCAACTAGGCAATTGCCCGTTTTAGGATATTTCAACATGATAATGTTTTTACATGTAAATTATAGTAAATTATAGTAAGTTATAGTGTTGACTATTCTGTTGGTAAAATAATACATATGTATATTCATATTCTAGAATATTTTCAGTTATACCATGACATTTTTTACTATTGTTTAGCTGACATAATAAACTAAAGTAATATTAATAGATAAAACAAGAAAATGAATTTAAAAATGAAAATGAATGAAGAAATTCGGTTGGTAAAATAATATATATATATATATTCATAAAACTAGTATACTTTCAGTTATACCCCGAAATTTTTTTTTTACTATTGTTTAGTTGACATAATAAACTAAAGAAATGTTAATAGATAAACAAGAAAAATGAAAAATAAAAACTGAAAGTAAAGAAGGAAAAAGGACTTCGACTTTTCCTTTAAGGAAAAATATCACGCAGAATTGAGCAATTTTCGAACTTACTTTATGTAAAAATACAGTTACTTTAATGCTAATATAATACCAATATAAATTAAAATGTAAAGAAAAACAAAAATTACAATTCAATTAATGTTGTTTAGCATATTCTCGCATTCAGCTCTCCCCAGGACCAGAAGCCAATTATTTACCTGCATACGCAGAATGTTAGTACTCTTTGCCTTCCATGCATCAGGTATGAGATTGAGCAATTTAGGGCCTAAGTATGAGAATTGTCTCTGTGCTAAAGATGAGGAAGTGGTGGACGGAACTATTGGGTTTTTTTTGCATGTCTTGTATTATGACAGTGGTTTACGGAAGCATATTGGTAGTTAAACTGAATGAACCAACATGAATAGTTAAACTATGATAGTTAGACAATGCGCGTGGTTTCACTGTACTATGTCCAGTAGACATACAGAGCGGCCTTTTCATTTATATTTTCTTTGAAAGGCTATCGTTTTCCTTTGTTTGGAAGGCAAATATACAGTTTTCCAAATCCTACATTTATAATATCCCGTTTTTTCTGCTATTTATTAATATTTTTGTTTATTTTTTTGTCAACAGGTCAATTTGGAGTTATTTTCACGAAAAAGAGCAGAATTGAATTTGTGAGCAAAACTTTCACAATCTAACACTCAAATTGTAGGCATATTTGCAAGAGAAGTGGGTTCCCCAAGTCTTGTGCAAATAAGTTCCATTTCACATGGTGCAAAACCTTTACAGAAGAGAAATGGTGCAAGAACTTTACAGAAGCTATGTCATTGGGCGATGTAGAACTTAAAGAGGCAATCAAAATTGAAATCAAAGAAGAAAATTTGAATGTGGAACATGAAATGGAATTTGAAATTGTTATAGAACAAAATAATGGTTCATCAGAACATTTCAAAGCCGACAACAATGATTTTGACGGTTTTTAAAAATCGTAATTTGTTAAAGGTACTGAAAGTATTGTCAAAGGAGAAATCAAAACAAAATGAAAGACAAAATTTCAAAAACTGATAGTGACTGAAAAAAAAACTTAAAAGAGGAATTGATTGTATGTTAGAAGGTTTTTGTATTTTACTTAAATTATTATTATTAGTGTGTTTGGCCGCCACCTTTGTTCTGGAGCCCAAAATACTTGACATGGTGCAAAAAGAGGTCCGTTTGATAGATTCTTAACGCAGTTTAGTTTTTAAAGCTCATCAGAGAGGTGGGAATGCTGTCGTTGTTCTACTAATATTTCAACGTGAGATGCTCTGAGTAAATGGCATCATTCGTCCCTTAAGCTTTGGCGGGAAACATGCCAAATGTGCTCCCAACATTTGTATTTGGTTGAAATTTAACACATTCGGATGGGTCATTTATATGTCCAGTTCTTGTGTTTGATTTCCTGGCCTCTGTGTTTCCTCCCTCCTATAACATGAGACTCTTAAACATTTAGGATTCCTTCCTTTCCTCAAAAATACCTTCCACACAGCATCCCCAAAGTTAACATATGACTGTTTATTTTTTTATGTGATCACCTCACAAGAGTTCCAAATGCTCTCGTCTACAGCCAGTGAGACGATGTCGACCCTAATTGGGGTATGTTGTGAGGCTGAAGGTCTTGGAGGGTAGAAAAGTATCTGACTATTGAGATCTGATGACCAAACATGGCTAAAGACATTTCAAGCAACATTTAAATTCAATGTTGAATGGTGGTCTTACACCAGGGCGATACTGAGAGTGTCTTCCGCTCCGGAACGTGACGCTAATATAAAATGTTTTTGCTCTCTCTGGGATTTGAACCCGTGATCTTTGGATTGCCAGTTGGGAGCCTAAGGGGGGGGGGGGGGAGATGTAAAGGAAATATAGTCCCTTTAAATTTTAATCCTATAGTGTCAGTAAGAATGCAATCATCAGTTGTCACTTGTTTTGTTTTTCTATTATTTGATTGTAAAATATGAGTTTTTGTTAGAAGAAACCATTAAAAAAAAGTGATATAAAAAAACATTGTCGTTTATTTGTTAAAAAAAACGTTGCAACACAAGTGTTTAAATTATAAATTAATAGAAAGGAATTAAATCTCTCAACATATATATATATATATATATATATATATATATATATATATATATATATATATATATATATATATATATATGTATATATATATATATATGTATAATTGATTTTCAAAATTTATCTCTTTCAGAAGTTCTGCAGATGACTTTAGATGACTTTAGTGCCAGTAGCTCGTAAAGTTTATAATATAGTTCTCCAATGGATGTCTCTAGTATATATGTTTGCTCCTCCAGTCCAGAGACGGGCTTGCAGTTTCCACCAATAGAGTATTTGAGATCATGAGAGAATGGACATTACACAAAAAGGTTTTTCTCCACTGTGAATCAGCTTGTGCCTCGTGAGTGCACTCTTTTCAGAACATGAATAGTTGCACTCGGAACAGGAAAAAGGTTTTTCTCCACTGTGAATCAGCTTGTGCCTCGTGAGTGCACTCTTTAGAGAACAAGAATAATTGCACTCGGAACAGGAAAAAGGTTTTTCTCCGCTGTGAGTCAGCTTGTGCCTAGTGAGAATACTCTTTTCAGAACATGAATAATTGCACTCGGAACAGGAAAAAGGTTTTTCTCCACTGTGAGTCAGCATGTGGCTTGTCAGATGGCCCTTTCGCGAAAATGAATAATTGCACTCGGAACAGGAAAAAGGTTTTTCTCCACTGTGAGTCAGCATGTGGCTTGTCAGATAGTCCTTTCGCGAAAATGAATAGTTGCACTTGGAACAGGCAAAAGGTTTTTCGCCACTGTGAGTCAGCATGTGGCTTGTCAGATGGCCCTTTCGCGAAAATGAATAGTTGCACTTGGAACAGGCAAAAGGTTTTTCGCCACTGTGAGTCAGCTTGTGCCTCGTGAGTGCACTCTTTAGATAACAAGAATAATTGCACTCGGAACAGGAAAAAAGTTTTTCTCCGCTGTGAGTCAGGATGTGGCGTGGCAGGTTGCCCTTTTGCGAAAATGAATAGTTGAACTCGGAACAGGAAAAAGAATTTTCTCCACTGTGAGTCAGCATGTGGCTTGTCAGATGGCCCTTTCGCGAAAATGAATAATTGCACTCGGAACAGGAAAAAGGTTTTTCTCCACTGTGAGTCAGCATGTGGCTTGTCAGATAGTCCATTCGCGAAAATGAATAGTTGCACTTGGAACAGGCAAAAGATTTTTTCAACTGTGAGTCCGCATGTGGCTTGTCAGATGGCCCTTTCGAGAACATGAATAGTTGCACTTGGAACAGGAAAAAGGTTTTTCTCCACTGTGAATCAGCTTGTGCCTCGTGAGTGCACTCTTTAGAGAACAAGAATATTTGCACTCGGAACAGGAAAAAGGTTTTTCTCCGCTGTGAGTCAGCTTGTGCCTAGTGAGAATACTCTTTAGAGAACAAGAATAATTGCACTCGGAACAGGAAAAAGGTTTTTCTCCGCTGTGAGTCAGCTTGTGCCTAGTGAGAATACTCTTTTCAGAACATGAATAATTGCACTCGGAACAGGAAAAAGGTTTTTCTCCACTGTGAGTCAGCATGTGGCTTGTCAGATGGCCCTTTCGCGAAAATGAATAATTGCACTCGGAACAGGAAAAAGGTTTTTCTCCACTGTGAGTCAGCATGTGGCTTGTCAGATAGTCCTTTCGCGAAAATGAATAGTTGCACTTGGAACAGGCAAAAGGTTTTTCGCCACTGTGAGTCAGCATGTGGCTTGTCAGATGGCCCTTTCGCGAAAATGAATAGTTGCACTTGGAACAGGCAAAAGGTTTTTCGCCACTGTGAGTCAGCTTGTGCCTCGTGAGTGCACTCTTTAGAGAACAAGAATAATTGCACTCGGAACAGGAAAAAGGTTTTTCTCCGCTGTGAGTCAGCATGTGGCGTGCCAGGTTGCCCTTTTGCGAAGATGAATAGTTGCACTCGGAACAGGAAAAAGGTTTTTCTCCACTGTGAGTCAGCATGTGGCTTGTCAGATGGCCCTTTCGCGAAAATGAATAGTTGCACTCGGAACAGGAAAAAGGTTTTTCTCCGCTGTGAGTCAGCTTGTGCCTCGTGAGTGCACTCTTTAGAGAACAAGAATAATTGCACTCGGAACAGGAAAAAGGTTTTTCTCCGCTGTGAGTCAGCATGTGGCGTGTCAGACTGCCCTTTTGCGAAAATGAATAGTTGCACGCGGAACAGGAAAAAGGTTTTTCTCCACTGTGAGTCAGCATGTGGCTTGTCAGATGGCCCTTTTGCGAAAATGAATAGTTGCACTCGGAACAGGAAAAAGGTTTTTCTCCGCTACAAGTCAGCTTGTGCCTAGTGACTTTACTCTTTTCAGAACATGAATAGTTGCACTCGGAACAGGAAAAAGGTTTTTCTCCACTGTGAGTCAGCATGTGGCTTGTCAGATGGCCCTTTCGCGAAAATGAATAGTTGCACTCGGAACAGGAAAAAGGTTTTTCTCCGCTGTGAGTCAGAATGTGGCGTGTCAGATGGCCCTTTTGCGAAAATGAATAGTTGCACTCGGAACAGGAAAAAGGTTTTTCTCCAGTATCATTGCGAAGGTGACTAACAAAATTATTCTTATGTGAACAGGAGTAGTTACATTGAGAACAAGATGATCGTTTATCCACAGGATGCATCTTCAGATCTGTCGACAAATTTGAAAAAGAATACGGATAAAAAAGGCTCATTAAGACTTCTGCCTTCGCCAAGTGGAAAAAATGGATACCGCGAAATGTTTAATCTTACTATGAAAATCGGTTTTACCTGCTGCCTGGTTCGTTCTTTCAACGTGTTCTAGACATTCTTTTTTAACATCCGACAGGTCTATGTCAATTTCCATACAGGGAAAACTCCTTTCATCTTCCTCGCGGGATCCAAAATCCGCCTTGATGGCCACTCTATTCACATAAGCGCTGCCTGCAATAAAAAAGACAATACATTCATGGATCATTGATAGACAACTAAACTGTTTTTTTTTTTATAAATCTATTAATTTGAAAGGTTTAAGATATCAATCATTTTTCATGTATAGCCGGTAATTTTGATAAAATCAATATAATATTAAAAATCCCATGTCCGCTTTAGGGGCCGATGCTTCATAAAGGATCATGTGCACGAAGAAGTCAATGGAAACGTTTTTAATTTCATCAATATTTACGCACGTAATAACAAATGTAACTTACAACATGTGCCTAATAAAATAGGTATACAATTGAGAAATCGAGAACTTATTGCGAAAAATAAATTTAGTTAAAATTCCAAATTAAACATGCTACATTTTTAATATATTCAATGGAACTAACTGGCCATATGAGGAATCTCCGCATGTTGCAAACATTCCTTCTTTACATCTTTGGGGTCGAAATCTATATCCGTGTGCGGCATTTCACATTCGCCTTCTTCCTGGGGCTCTGGTTCCATCTTGATGGAAACGGTATCATGACTTAGTAGATCCATGGCCCTGCTGTGGTAGCGGCAGGTAATTTATTCAAAAATTCCTGAAATAGTACATTTTTATGTTGGAAACAAGCTGGTTCCCGGCAAGCGTTAAGCCATTTAATTTAAAAAAAAATGTTTCTCCCAGCATGTCCTTTCCCATTTATCCCGCCTCCCCTTCCCTTCTCGCGTTCCCTCTCTGCCTCCTCCACCTTCCCTCTCGCAATTCCACTCCCCCCTTCCTCTTCCCCCATCCCGCGAACTCCCCTCCCGAGTTCCCCTCCCCCCTCCCGAGTTCCCCATCCCCTCCCGGGTTCCCCTCCCCCTCTCGTGTTCCATACATTCTGTCCCAGGACATTTAGTTATAAAAAAGCTCGCCTGCCACCTATTGCAATTTTTTATACAAATTTCATAATGCCAGAGCTCACGAGTAGTTATATACAAACCTTTTCCTGACAATAACGAACACAAAAAAAGAAGTACTTATCAGATTTGGTGCAGTCGTTCGGAAGTTATGCGCGTACATACACTTCAGCTATTTATTTTTATGTATATATAATAAATATCAAATCAGGCAGCCCTGAAGAAATATCAAATTATCGACCTATATCTCTTGTCTCAAACATTGCAAAATTTTGTGAAAAGATCGCAAAAAAGCAACTCATGTTCTACATTGATAATAAAAAAAAAATCTTAGTCCTAGCCAATTTGGATTTAGAGAGAAACTAAGTACTCGTGATGCTATTGCTGAACTCTCCTCAACTATATACAACGCAATAGATTAAAAAAAAACAAATGCCTTGGCATTTTCATTGATTTACGCAAGGCTTTTGACAGTATCTCCCACACAAAACTATTTAATAAATTAAATGATATCGGTATGATTGGTAAGGTTAGGTATTGGCTGAAAAGTTATCTAACTCAAAGACATCAAAAAGTAAAATTAAATAACTCACTAAGTGTAGATGAAACTTTAGAATTTGGAATTCCCCAGGGCACTGTTATTGGACCAATTTTATTTATAATATACATCAACCAAATGTTTAAATTAAATTATCACTTAATGGTAAACTTATACCCTTTGCTGACGACACTGCAATAATTATCGAAAAAAAAGACGTGGAACGATATTACCAATGCAGCCAATCAAGACATGAAGGTTTTAAAAAATTGGTTCGATAGCAATTTACTATCACTCAACACAGAAAAAAACTTATTACATTCCATTCTCTCTACAAGAAGATGTGCCAAATAATTTAATTAACAAACAATTCATTCCAAAAATTGTGCAATTGACGGTACATGTAATACGGACTGCGCTAAGCTGAATCCTAAATCTAATGTAAAATATTTTGGAATCTTAATAGAAAAAAATGTTAAATGGAAAGATCATATCAATCTCACTGTGGAAAGAATAAGAAAACTTATCTATGTTTTCTATAACATACGAAATATTTTAAACAAGAAAACTATCAAAATTGTCTATTATGCATTAATTCAGTCTTTATTACAGTACGGCATTATTGGGTGGGGAGGGGCCTTAAAGGCTTCCTTACAGCCCATAATTATAATTCAAAGAATAATTATAAAAACCATACTTAGGAAACCATACGACTTACTTACTATACAGATATTTCGGGAATTTAATGTACCATCTATTACAGACTTGTATAAGAGAAACGCCTTATGCCAAATTTATAAAGAATATTTTATTCAAAAAATTCACTATACAATAGATTTAAAACTAATGGGTTAATAGCCATCCCTATGCTAAGAACTACCACGGCTCAGCACCACTATTTGTATTTAGGTGTAAGATGGTACAATTTATTATTATCCAATAACAAAATTAATATAACCGAAACGCTGAAATATGAATTATTACAAAAACAAATTAAGTCCCTTAAATTGGATGACATATTGTACCCTTACAGCCTTACTAAAAAACCCAGTGATAATTTTATTCAATTGACAAACGGCCGCGGATGTGAAAACATTACTAATTAAAAATTTGTTCTTTGAAAGAAATACACATGGTTTCCACGGCCTGGGAGGGTAGTTTATCTCTGTTTTAACCATTGATGTCCGAACGATATTTGTAATTTTCCCATAGTATTTTGAATGTTCAATATATTTCTTATTTTTGAAGGTGTCGTAAAAACAAATACCATTTATGAAAACTAGATAAAATTACCTTTTAGATTTGAGTATTTGAAATACACTTTAGCTTTCAAAAACTGCCGTATTTTAAGATTCAAACTCGGAAATAAATGGAAAAAAATTTCCTCCCACAACATTTTTGACCAAAATGTAGAGAAATTTAAATAAAATCAAAATTTAAAAAACACAGTCCCTTTTGTGTAATAAATTAGGAAGGAAACTATCACCTCACTTTTTCATCGTGTATACAATAAAAAAATAATAAAAAATTTCAAAGTTTTTTTTATTGCCAAAAAAAAAACTTAGAAATAATACCGAAATTTAAAACAGATTTCTTGCATCTCTAAAGACGTTAATTTTTTTGATACGTTTACGAACACATGTATTAGGTTTTAATATTATAAAAAATTATCACTTTTAAGAAATTCTCTTAAAATAAAGATCTTACATGAAAATTTTATCTAATTATTTTTTTTATTTTTTTTTTTTTATTTTAACTTTTATGAGTAAAACCTCAAATTGTAATATTTAATTAAATGAAGACAATATAAGCGAAACTCAATCGAAAATCTGAAAACAGAAAAATCAGAAAAAGATATTGACACATCTGGGACATAAAAAAAAAAAGAAAATTTTATCTTTTAAGTAACCTATAAAAATTAATATTCTGACAGTTCAACTTTGAAAGTACGGCGTTTGTACAATAACTTGATTAAACTGATGTAAATCACACAAATAACATGTTAAATATATCAATTATGTGAACAGAAGAGTAAATTCGTCACTACAATAGAAATTATTAAGTAAAATCACAAATTTTTCGATATCCCGCCATAAAACACACCGAGCTGTTTTGACATCGCGGGCCATAAATAAACCATCGCGGGCTGTCACGGACCGACGAACTAATGCATAGGCGCGCCAATAATGCCCCTTGCGGAGAAAAATTAAAACAACATTGTTTCCTAGTAAATTAAAACCATATACAACGTTGTCACATCTTCAATGCGTTTTAACAGCGTGACCACGAAAGAAACGTTATTGGTAATAAAACGTCTTTTAGTATATACGAGCTCTATTTATGTTATTGCAATAACACAGTTAATCGGTCGCGCTGTGGTTTTTTTTTAGTAAGGCTGTTAATGTTTACCCTTTATGTAATTAATTAATTTACCCTTACTTAAACAGCAATATTTAATATTAAAAAAAACATGTTTTGATATTGTCCTTATATAACTATTATTGACTAAAGTGTGTACCTACCTAAGATATTTATTTCATTAGTTCTTTGAAAATTGTTTACATAATGAACATTATTATTATTTTTTTTGCATATAAAATACTCCTCCCATAAACACGAGCTCCTAGAGCTCAACTTATGGAGTAGTAGAATAAAACATGAATTATTTTGTAATCTTGCATATATTATCATTGTAATGTATAAACAAAAATCTTGAAATAAAAAAAATAAAAATAAAAATAAAATATATATATATAGATTGTTTATTTGTTTATTAAGACATACCTACACACAGTACATTACAATACAAGTTATAAGATGTTAAATTTTTACATGGATATGTACCTATTACGTAAGTCTTAGAATGTCAGTTGGTAGTTACGCTTGACATTTGTAAAAACGGGTTTTAAAACTCAATTAAAACTAGATATAGAAGAAGAAGATTTAATTCGCATGAGCTTTGAATATTTGGTTTTGCTTGGAATACTTTGCCAAAACAAAAACTCATATTTGAAACGAGGATACAATAATGACTGTAACTGTATTTTAAGCTCACGTTTGCCATTTAAAAACGGCTGGGAATCGCCATCAATATTGGCAAAACTCAATATTATGTATACAATATCTGTTTCTAAAGATAAACCGGTATTACATTATTTTGGATTCGCCATTCCGCATTTAACAGAAAATCGGAAATACTGTTCTAATAATGTGAGTATTTAAATCAATGCAATTTAAAAACTTTACGCTGGCAATCTTATTTAAGTAGAGGAAGGAGTTAACAAGGGTCTAGTTGTAGAAACGGCCCCTTCTAATACGAAAAATGTCAACTGTGTATGTTGGGCTAGCGTTTGACGTGTTTCCCAAATGAGCACCAGTGCCGAAGGAATCAATGACGCAAGTTCCTCGGAGCATATTTTATTGAAATACCGGTAGAACAAGGACAGCTCCCACCCGACGCTTGTGCTTCATATTGCAATCCGTTTGTTAAACCAGGGTAATTTATCAAACTGATTTCGATTCCAATCCAAATTTAATTGGCGTCGGACCTTTGGGAGTTACTTAATTCTCCCGTTCCTTCAATAGATTCATTGGCTACAAAAATCTCCAACATCTATTCTATATTGAATGAAATATAAAATAAAATGACCATATATATATAATTTAAAACGCGTGGTAGAAATCTCAAAGTATTAAGCCAAAACCAGGGCAATTGCGTTGAACCATTGGAATCTAATTCGTAATATTAGTACTCAACTGCGACACGTCGCGCAAGGTCCTGTCCTACTAGTTAGTAAATTGCATAAAAAGGTGCCAAAATGCTTTTGTAAAATGTAATTATCTTAGTGTAAGTGAGTAAACGGATCTTTGCATCTGTCATCTGTAATAAAGAATATAATATTTGGCGGAAAAACGCCACCGATCCCATAACTAAGTCGTTCATACACACAAATTCTTTGAATGTCTTTGAAGGGCTTTGAACTATTTAGAAGAACTAAATGCACTTTAAGTAATGTATCAATTGTGAAGTCTTTCGAATATTTCTACAGATTTAAACTGTTCCAAAACTCAGAAGCTTTGAACAGCATTTACCAAATATCGATAATTTTAAAATTTAACCTTTTATCATCAAGGCATAGATGTCGTGAATGCTGTAAAAACTGATCAATTAAGCGCCAAGGGAAATATTCTTACAATAAAAAAGCACCAATTAGGGAAGATAAGTTTTACATAGTCAATTATAAGAATAACTTACATACAAGGCGAAGCGCAGCGGTCAATTCCAAAGCATTGAACAAACGTCACTAGAAAAAAATGCTTGAATTTTAAGATATTTGTGATAAAATTGTTATGGTTATTGAAATAATCACAAAATGAAAACATTTAACACAATACTTATTGTGTTGTTTATACACAATATTACTTCGAAGGGCGGAACATCAATCACTGCGTGTGAAGGTTTCAGGGTTAGTAAGCAAAATGGACGCCGAAAATGGACATTTGACATAACCATAGACAACGATGAACAGACAATATAGAAATTTCAATTATGGAGTACGGGCTGTCATTTCGATTCGTTTGAATACGGCTTAGACGCACTTTTTCGATGGATTGATATTTTCTGCTTTTAAAGTAAAATGAATCAGAATAAAAATAATAGAGAAATGTCAGAAATAATTATTTCTGACAAACATTTTTTACGGAGACAAAATATTGATAGATGCATCACGGTGCGGTATAAATAAAATGTTTATTTTTTAATACTATTCTGTACTTACGTAGTTTTAATACTTAAATTATTATTTATATAGGGGATTCAATTGTGATAAAATAGATCAAAAATGAGAAATACAGAATATAACTCACGAATAGTTATATAAAGCGGGGTCTCTTTCGACTGTGAACTTGAACATGTCCTTAAACATTACTAGAAACATTTTACGCCAAGCAAAATAATTGCCAAGATGAGTTATCATGAATAAGACATACTACATCAGGGAGAAAACACAGATTTCAAGGATATTTATGTATCAGAAAAGTTTTCCTGGATAATTTCGTTTATTACACGATCTAAATGTATTACTTAAGAATTTCAATATAATAATTACGTACACGTCAAAAAACTTGTAAGTTCTGATGTGGAAGAAATTCGTACGGTTTTAGCGATAAGATTTGTATTTGTTACATGTCATGTCAGCATTTTAAGTTATACCGTACCACCTCGAAGTTTTATTAAGTAATTATTTATCATGAATAATAATCAGAATAACGATTTGAATTGGGCAATTTTATTGGTTTCTCTGAAAACGATTTTGAGGAGCTGGGTTTAATTATATTACATACGTAATAAAAATTTCACCAGAAATACGAATGACATTCCATTAACATTTTTGCTTACTAGCATTCGTGCAAGACCTAAATGTACCACTTAACCCTTTCTCAATTTTTTTTTCTAAGTAACTTCTGAACAAATTAATTGGCGGTTTTTTCCAAATAATTTAGTGAATTCTTCCTAGCAACATTGATTTTTTTTTATTGTGTTGGCTCCATTGCGTTCACACTTCATATCGTAAGCAAGAATCGTTGATCACACCTTTTGAAAAGCTATGATCCGAAGCAATTGCGGATCCAGGATTTTTTTCTGGGGGGGGGGGCGCAATGGGCGGACGGCCAAAAAAATGAACAATTACTGTGAGGATTTTTTTTTCTGGGGGAGGCACAAGGGGCGGACAGGCAAAAAAAATCAACAATTACTGTGTGGATTTTTTTTTCTCGGGGGGGGGGGGGGGCACAAGGGTCGTACGCGTTACAAATCAAGAATTACCTACTGTTAGGATTTTTTTCTGGGTGGGCACAAGGGGCGAATGGGCAAAAATATCAACAATTAATGTTACAAATTAACTTGAAGTATGGTACTTCAAGTTAATTTCTACAAGTTCAAGTATGTATAGGAAGGTTTGTGAAAGTGTCAAAACAATAGAAAAATGAAATGTTTAATAAATACAGTTTTCTGTACTGTGATGGAATCTCCACAGTACACAAAAATACGGTCTGGGGGTATTTTTGTGTACTGTGGAATCTGCCCTTGATCCGAAGGAATTGCAGTATTTAAAAGGACAAGGATTTTTTTCATTTCTTTTTCTATTTTTATTTACAGTAAAACATACATTCTTTCGTATTATGATGAAAATACAACAAAAACATTGATATAATATTTGTTTTTAGCATCCTAAAGAATCGTGTCATTTCAAAACGACACTGGTCGTTTGAGGTTATACTAATTGACAATTTTGTATGACTATTTTATCTGATAACATTTATACTTATTATTCGTTATATTATGCTTTTTAACCCTTCCGAATTTGGGAGAATATTAGCTTTCGATGTCAAACGAAATGACATTTTACGAAAACTTTTAGTTGTAACCGCTTCACAATTAAAGCTCTATAAATGAAACATTTCTGAACCTAGCCGAGTAGTAAAAACTGTTTTAGAAAGGTTACACAATAAGCTTTCAAATTATTATATTTCAAATAAATATTAGCATTTGTAAATATTAAAATTTAGAACGCGAACATTAAAAATAGGTAAAAATGATTCACGTGATGTTTTTATGTGAAAATGGTATTAAAATCACAGATTATGCAAACAACAATACTTATTCTATTGTATTTATGTGTAATAAACACTTTTGTCACCTCACTTTTTTATCATTTCATATAAAAAATATTTAATATAAATTTAAAATGTGGAGCGCGGTGGAGCTGCCGGTAGCAAATTTGCGCGGGTAAATATTTTTGTCAACTACACGATTGACAGCTGATTCCTGTTATGTATTTCCATAAACAACTTGATAGAAATGTGCAACTTGATCTCCTATCGACCTTTGACTTTTTATTTTAGGGATGTAACTAAAACAATAACGGAGTTATAACGATTTCTATGGAAACACACGCGCTGACGTATAAACACGCTTATTGTACCACGCGTATTGTACTTAAGAACACATTTATTATTCTATCTAGTGATAAGAAGACATGATATTGTATTTGATTGGTGTATTTTTTTAAATATTCTTTGCAGAACATGGTTCATTTTTATAGTAATACATTCATCTTTTACCTCTCAGAATCACTGTCGTTTTAAAATGACGTTGAATATTTCCTAAACTATCAGTTTAAAAAAAACTTTATTTTTTGTATCTATAGGAATTAATTTGGATGAGAAAGAGTAAAGAATTACAAAACAATAAGTATTATCATAAATTGTTACACGGGTTTATGTAACCTATACTACCTAATCTCTCTATCATTGGAATATTAGGTAAATATTTCCCTATCGAGTACATACTCAAAACACACTTTAAAAAATATATGACACAAAGCAGCAACGTCGCCATTGAGCTGGGTCATAATAACCCGGTCGCAAGTTTACACACGTGTTGCTCCTCGTGTTGGCGATGGACGATTAAAGTGAGGTACACGAAGGGGAGGGGTGATACTTAGCTGCAGCTTCTGAGACAGACGGTTGTGTGGGCGCAATTATTTCCAAGAAATTCTTCGTATACAATACGTGCAGGGTCATAATGACCCTGCCTCAATGATGATGGGCTAAGATCTTTGACCAAGTATACCCAAGACAAGCCCTTTCATAGAGAACATCATAATAAAAGTAACACCAGTAACATTAATTTCGCAACAAAACTCTCTTTCGAATTCCGCCATCTTGCATACGCGTTCCCGGCATTATACAACTGACCACCGAGCTATCCTGTTGTGTAATTCTTCGCACTAACACATCAATAGTTCGTTCGCGTTTTGGTCTCATGAACAGTTTCGATAAGCTGTGTGCATACCAGTGGTTTTCAAAGGGGACACGATTCATTTATAAATTTAATTGGATTTTTTTTTAAACTTTATTATGATGAGCGAATCAATTCGGAGGCGAGTATATGTACCGCCCGCGCTGCCTCGGGAACCATTTATTAGATAACCAACACCCTGCCATACGTCACCCCAAGTGGTTCGCAACATTTGGTGACTAAGCAGGGGTGCCCGGGTTAATGGAGTGATATTTGTCCAGGTCTTGGCGTCGAAAATCACAGGATTCTGTTCTGTTTTGCAAAAAGTATTAGCCAAAAACTATAATCTTTCTTTAAAGTTTTGAATCAGTTGCTGAAAACATTAAGTTTTTTTTGCGGATAATAAATAATAAATGACAAAAATTTGTGGTTACTTCAGACCCGGCAGTTTGCGCTCAAAAAGAAGAGAAAGGGGAGATTTGTTAATAAGAAAGTTAGAAGGAGCGCGCTTATATTAAAAACGATAATATTTACGCGAAAATTGTGAAAATGTTTAATAAAACATGACTCGTTTAAAATACAACAAGAATCTTGCTGGAAATATTTAAATAGCATTTAAAAAAACAATGAATTATGATTTTTTTCAATAATTTATAATAGTTATAATACTAGGAGCATACGTTACGATTTTTTCTGTCAGGGAATTTCATATAATTACCCTTTCGGCGTGGCAAATGTATAGATATATATATATGTTTTTTTTTGTTTTAAAGAAAGACAATCATTCCCGGGTTACGAATAGCCCAACAATATTTGAAAATCTCCTACTACCGCCACAGAAAGCCGAAAATGTTGCTTGTGTCATGATGGAGGACTTAGCCAGCCGAAGAATCGAACACGCGACGCCCAGGTGGGACCCAAGCGCTATGCCTACTCAACCACTGATCGGTCAAATATTATCTATTATATTATTATCGTCAAAAATAACATGTATTTTTTTTTAATTTAAAAACTTAAAGTGTTCAAGAGAAATATATTATAAAACGGTAGAAATTCGGAATGCCGTGGCTTATGATAGGTAAACTTTACCTTTATTGAAGAAGAGTGCATCTGTTCTTCGTTGAGATCTGTGTATAATGTATTTTATAGGTTTCCGTTTTACAAAATAACTAAAATTTTCTTGGCAAAATATTGTACTTATAACTATTGTAATTCCAAACGAAAATAAACCAAGACCATTTATTGGTTTTACCTTGAACGTAGTAAATATTTGTCTGGCAATTTTGACAAACTTTTTTTAATTAACTGCCAAAATTGAAAGTACTTTTATAAGTTCTTTAATATTGCCAAATGAAAAAGTCGAGAGCATTGTTTTGGCCCTGCGGATATAATATTTTCACCTATGGCGCTTTATTTTTACCCACTTAGGTAGTTTTTTTTACAAATTTTGTTTTACAATATATAAAGTAGGTTTGCAACTCCACCGACAACAAAGTAAACCAGGTAATGTTGTACATACCCTCCCACCAAGGTCCCCATACAAACTAATAATGGATACAATAATAATACTTCGACTAAACAGGTTGATTATTCCTAAAAAAAACAGCGGGGGTGAATTTAAAAGCGGGTCGCGCTTTAAAAAAGTTTGTACACCACAGCCATATTGTGACACAGCACTCATTGTATGTATGTAGTCGGTCTGTAGTGACGTCACAAGCATAGTGGTGAATTAATGACGTCAGAAACATTGCCAGAAACAAAATTAATAACTTTCCCTTTGTCACGTTCATGAATGCAGTGCCTAAAAGCTAAAGTAAGACATATATTTTCTTTTATATTGAGAAAGCTGACTACATTTTCAAAAATAAAGTCCGCGGTGTGTATCTTGTACAATACTCGGAAGTGTGATATTTTTGTGTTTGAAAAAATTAACGCGGTCCGGACGGCTAACACAAAAAATAGTTTCAGTGTAGACCTTGAAGACCGATAAAAGGTACAACCCAAAGCTCAATGCGATCTAAACGGTTCAAAACAATGCACGGACTTTTTCATAAATGGACCCTGAACCAATTTTATTTTTCAGCCGGCGTCATTTTGCCTTTCACAGGGCCTGTCTAGATATCATAGGTCAATGGCTAAGATAGTTTGAATAAGAATTATCACTGAAATAGTGATGTTACTTTAGATAAATCATATAATTCCTTGTTTCATTTTTTTAAAATTACTTACATAAAATATTAATTGTATATAATTCAGTAAGTGGGTATTTAAAAAGGTACCTAGTTAAAAATCTTATGATTCAGATTAAATTTTGGCTTTTAATTAAAAAAAAAAATATTGAAAAATTAAAAAACATACTTTTTTGTACACGAGGTCTTATATTCACAGAACTGTTATTGTGAAATAAATCAAACGCTTTGAAAATGGATTTGAAAGCCGAAATAGCTGTCAAAATAATTTTTAAATAAAACTTGGAAAATGTTATAATATTTTTTTAAAGCATAAGAAATTTTTTTTTTTGCTGGCTTAACAAAAAAATGGATATGCCTTTCGTGCTTGGATTGTAATAATTAATAAACTTTGACCCTCCAAAAACGTGAAAATATTCCGTAGTTAGGCAACCAAAAAATCAGCGATTCAAAGTTGAATCCAGGAAAGTTTCGGAATCAAACGTCTCGAATCTGCTCGTCACTAGGCTTGCCACGGCTCCCATCTTTCGTTTTCTATGGAAAATAATAATTTAGCTGTCCAGTGAAGGTATGTCTACGGAAATTTCCCTACATCTAGGGGAGAAAATATTTTTTAGGGAAAAGGGAAATCAGCACTAAATCTTGGGAAATTTCGAACTCTGGCAATAAATGTAAGTTTCAAGTTCCGTTCCTTGTTCGGTGATTGCGGTTGATTTTTATTTTGCAAAGTTATTTTTATTTGGAATACCATTTCTAATTCTGTGGTAAGTGTATAGGTATGTACTTTGAAATAATTATTTCTGTAACGGACGTGTTCGCACCCTCAAAACATCTTTCATCAAAGTTCATCGCTGGTGGCATCCTTTACATTTTGAGGTCATTTCTTGGAAATTTTGCTGAAATTTCTGGCCTCGAAATGCTAATGTACCGTGCCGCCAGCGACTAAATTTGGTGAAAAGATATTTTGTTTCTTTAGGTGTAAAATTACCTAATACTTATTTAATAAAATTATGTAAAATAATGTTTTCCTAACAATGTGCATGTTCCCGGTGCGACAAATAAACGCTACCAGCTGTCGCAGGTTGCCACCGAGGACATTTTATAATTTCATGTAAAATTTATATTTGTAACATATTCTATTGTTTAAAGCCCCCGCCCCGGGAGGGGAACCCTTCAGCCCCAGGAGGCGGATGCCTTTCCCACTGGGCAAAGCCCCCGCCCCAGGGAAGAGCAACCTACTTTTCCAGGGAAGAGCAGTGGAGGTAATCCACCTCTTACCCGCCCTGGTATAAGTAACTGATGGTTACTCCTTCAAGGCTCTCGCAAGATTCTAATTTTTTTGATTAAACGAAGCTACATTTATTTATTTGAACGAATCTAGACCTCCAGTGTCCATGCATACGTTGTTAGTAAGCAGTATGCAAGTAAGATAAGAAGAAATTAATTAATTTCCACGGAAGAGCAAACAAGAGTCGGCTCCGCCGCCAGCCAAGTAGACTTCTTTAGCCTGCAGAAGGCCAACCTTTAAAACAAAGTCTGCTCCGCCGCCAGCCAAGTAGACTTCTTTAGCCTGTAGGACGCCAACCTTTAAAAATGTATATTTTCAATTATTTTTTACTTGCAATTTTAATCGACCACTTTCATGGGCGACACCGCCAAAATAAGGACGCCACATAATGGCGCGCCCTATTTATACGATGAGGAAGGAGGCCAGAATCCCCTCCACATTTTGTATAAAACAATGGCCGATCGCCGTCGGGTTCAACTAACCCAAAATACGACGAATTTTTCAAATAAATCATGTTCAATGTTCAGTTCAACCGTTTAATACTACCTCAATCGTTTTATTACTCTTTCCTACCTCTGGAAATCTTCCACCTGCTGCCTCCTGCTGAAGTTCTGCCTGAACGAGTACCTGGTGCCTACCGCTGCAGTGGGCCCTAATTCTGGGCACTGCCAAGGCACCGCTCAGGCAGAAACTAGGCGCATCCAGGACCGTTACCACTGGATGTAGGGAGGCCAGCCAGCTCATATCATCATCATCAGCTTGTACGTCTGGAAGGCGTGCACAAGACCGGTCCCTTTTTTACAGTTCTTGTAAAGACGCTGATACGTCTGTTACAATTTCACTTAACAAAAAGTGTTTTATTTGGAAAAACAGAGTATTAAGTAGTTACATTTACTCAGTTCCGATTAATGTCCAATTTATAAACATTTAACCGGATTAGTATTACACAATCAGTGTTAGACAATCAGATTACTTGCGTAAATTTGATTATTTGAATAATTTGACTGCTTATAACATGTATAACAAACGTTAATTATGTATTTTGTTTAGAAAAGTTGTTTTATTTTATGTGTACATTTATTTGTAACTTACAAATTTTTTTTTTTTTTTTTAAATTAAAAAAAGAAGTTTAAATAATCAGCAAATAAATAAAACTAAATAAATTTAAGAAACCAATGTGCAAAGAAAATAAAACTTTTCAAAACAAAAACTCCAAAAAGTTTATTTTAATAATTATTAAGAACTATCCAAGTCCTTTATTTGAAAGTCCGACAATTTTAGGGAAATTTCTCCTTGAAATGTAGGGAAATAATTTTTTTTGGGCATCACATCCCAGCAGCTGTCAGTTTTGACTTTTGACAACAATCATGCACGATACTTCAAACAGATGTACTCCTGTAATAAACTATAAAAATGCTTGCATTGTTTCCAATAATGCTTCATATCCTTCATCAGGGAGTTTGTTTCTGTTTCATAGAAACGGTTTGTAATGTTGAACGCAAAGTAGATATTGATTTCGTTTGAGATTCTAACGTAAACAATCAAGGGCGTAGCTATGATTTTGTTAAGGGTTGGGCAGACGTAGACAAACCAAGAATATATCTAAGGTAAATGCTACATGAGCGACGGGACAGGTTACGTTAAAAATAAAAAACAAAATATCTGTCAGTTAATTTATTTTACAAAAAAAGTAATCGACGAGGTTTTTTACAAAACCGTATTAACTCCTCAGATTCAATTGTATCCTTAGTTTTTTTGTAACATGGTTCGGTGTACACTGAGCATACGTAGGCCGTTCAAACGGTTTTCAGTCATCGTTGATCTCAGCCCAGGGCCGTAGCTAGAGTTGAATTAAAAATAGGGCAGCGGTAATTACAGGTAGGGCGCAAGTAAAATGATCTGATCTGGGTTGGGGGAGGGGGGGGGGGATGCGCTCCGGGCAGCACTTTTAATAATTTAATAAATAATAATAACATCTAATCTAGTGCGTAAATTTTAATCTTTTCTTTCATATACCGATTGAAATGGGCTTTTTCATTACTTATTCTGTGACAAACCTGGGGAATCCCCTTTCTTCAAATGAATATATAATAATGTCATCTTGATAACTGCAGCGATTGGCAACACCGACCGGGTCGAATTTTGTTTTGCGCTTGGATTTGTTTTTCGCGTGAGAATGATTTGAGAGAGGTCCGTGGGCGATACACGACAATTCTAAGAAAGTTTCATGGATCGTCAAATCCAATGGATCATCAAACCATCCATGTGTTCCAAGTACAAAAGTAAGAGGAAAACCATTTTCTTGTTCTGGGTGTAGTATCTGAGCTTTAGCTGAGGACTTAGCAGATTAAATCCTGGGTTAAAACCAGTTTCATGTTCCGAATGATCTGTCAAAATTCCAGTAGCGGATTAATCTGCTGACACATTTCGAAGAAAACCGTTCTAATATTTCGAGTGGAGTTAAAAATTTTATTTCAAACCATTCCACAAAATTCGTAATTCGTAGGAAAAGCATACTACGCATTATATGAGAGTAATACTAATTAAATCTGTGGACACGCAAGCAGATTCACCGTTAATTTAAAACCAGTTTTGTGATTAGAATGTAAACAGTTTACTAGTATATTATCATTAACAAATTATAAACAATCATGGTTATACTATGGTTGATAATAATATAATTTTCACAAAAAAAGGAAAAAAAAGTATTTTAAGTTATTAATTAATTAATAACATTATTTTAAGTTATTAATACATTAATAACATAAAATACTTTTTTTTAATAAATCGATAATTTTAAATACTTTTTTTTCCTCTTTTTTGTGAAAATTATATTATTATCAACCATAGTAAATAGTATAACCATGTTTGTTTATAATTTTACGTTTTTCTTTATTATGTTTTATGTTCTTCTTTTTTATGTTTTTCTTAAGTATGTTTATATTTTTTTTCTGTGTCGTTTAATAAATTGAGTAGGTAAAAATACTTAACCAATATTTAACATAATGGAACTTAATTGGTCCACAACATATGAATTTTATTGTTATAATTATTTTACTGTATGACTGTTTGTTTCCTCAATAAAAAGAAATAAAAAAAAATCATAGTGGATGGTATTTTTTAAGGTAGGCTACAGGTATTTTAAGGAAGGGCATTGCCCCCTAATGCCCCCCCCCCCTAGCTACGGCCCTGTCTCAGCCATGTTTTAACACGAAGCAGTGTAGAAAAGGACCTCTCTTTGTTAAGGAAATAAGTATTGTTTTTTTTTGTTGCGGGAAAGAAAATGTTTGCCTCCCTTAACACTTCAGTAAAATCTACTTTTTCGAGATCTTCTCTAGTCATACCCTTGTTCTGCCATTTTTATACCATAGTTCGGCTTCTTGATTAAAATTAAGTAAATCGTAGTATAGACAAAAACATTGTTTTTTTTTCTTTGAAATCAATTAACTACATATTATTTAACATTGTACTGGGATGTAGCGACATTAATCCGAAAGCAGACACATTTTAGTCACCAAAACGCTGCTCCAATGCAGATATTAAGGAATCTAAATAAGGAATGATATATGATCGCATGGAGTCTCAGCAAAGTGATTGGACCGATGTTGTTGGCTAGATACAATGCGCGGGACTTGTAAAGCCAAAATTCAATCTGAATCATAAGATTTTTAACTAGGTACCTTTTTAAATACCCACTTAATTATATACAATTAATATTTTATGTAAGTAATTTAAAAAAAATGAAACAAGAAATTATACGATTAACCTAAAGTAACATCACTATTTCAGTGATAATTCTGATTCAAACTATCTTAGCCCATCATCATTGAGGCAGGGTCATTATGACCCTGCACGTTTTGAATACGAAGAATTTCTTGGAAATAATTGCGCCAGAAGCGGCAGCTAAGTATCACCCTTCCCCTTCGTGTACCTCACTTTAGTCGTCCATCGCCCACACGAGGAGCAACACGTGTGTAAAGTAAACTTGCGACCGGGTTATTATGAGCCACCTCAATGGCGACGTTGCTGCTTTGTGTCATATATTTTTTAAAGTGTGTTTTGTGCGTGTACTCGATAGCGAAATATTTATCTAATAATCCAATGATAGAGAGGTTAGGTAGTATAGGTTACATAAACCCGTGTAACAATTTATGATAATACTTATTGTTTTGTAATTCTTTACTCTTTCTCATCCAAATTAATTCCTACAGATACAAAAAATAAAGTTTTTTTTTAAACTGATAGTTTAGGAAATATACAACGTTATTTTAAAACGACAGTGGTTCTGAGAGGTAAAAGATGAATGTATTACTATAAAAATGAACCATGTTCTGCAAAGAATATTTAAAAAAAATACATCAATTAAATACAATATCATGTCTACTTATCACTTGATAGTATTATTGATGTATTCTTCTCATTAAAATGCATAATATAACGAATAACAAATATAAATGTTATCAGATAAAATAGTCATACAAAATAGTCAATTAGTATAACCTCAAACGACCAGTGTCGTTTTGAAATGACACGATACTTTAGGATGCTAAAAACAAATATTATATCAATGTTTTTGTTGTATTTTTATCATAATACGAAAGAATGTACGTTTTACTGTAAATAAAAATAGAAAAATAAATGAAAAAAAATCCTCGTCCTTTTAAATACTGCAATTCCTTCGGATCAAGGGCAGATTTAGGGGGGGGATACGTGCCCCCCCCCCGACGGTATTTTTGTGTGCTGTGGAGATTCCATCACAGTTCAGAAAACTGTCTTTATTAAACATTTAATTTTTCTATTGTTTTGACACTTTCACAAACCTTCCTATACATACTTGAACTTGTAGAAATTAACTTGAAGTACCATACTTCAAGTTTATTTCTAACATTAATTGTTGATATTTTTGCCCATTCGCCCCCTGTGCCCACCCAGAAAAAAAATCCTAACAGTAGGTAACTGTTGATTTTTTACGCTTACGCCCCTTGTGCCCCCCCCCCCCCCAGAAAAAAATCCACACAGTAATTGTCGATTTTTTTGCCTGTCCACCCCTTGTGCCTCCCCCAGAAAAAAAAAACCTTACAGTAATTGTTCATTTTTTTGCCCGTCCGCTCATTGTGCCCCCCCCAGAAAAAAATCCTGGATTGCTTCGGATCATAGCTTTTCAAAAGGTGTGATCAATGATTCTTGCTTACGATATGAAGTGTGTATGCAATGGAGCCAACGCAATAGTGATTGAAATCTCTTGTTTTGTTAAAATTTAAAGAAAATTGAAATCTCTTGTTTTGTTTTTACCGCAAACGCGATTAAAACAAGAAAAAGGTATTTAAACGAGTACCTTTTTCCTGTTCCAACTGCAACTATTCATGTACTATGAAGGGAAATCTAAAAATAACACGTTTACCGACAGTGGAAAAAAACCTATTTCATGTCCTGACTGCAATTATTCTCATTCTCGAAAAAAATAACTAAAACGGCACTTGCTAACTCACAGAGATGAAAAACTTTTTTCTTGTCCCGACTGCGACTATTCATGTGTTATAAAACGGTATCTAAAAATTTGTATGTTAACCCACACTGGACAAAAACCTTGTTCATGTCCTGACTGCAATTATTCATGTTGTACAAAGGAACTTCGTAGAAATCATTTACCTACTCACAGTGACAAAAAACCTTTTACACGTTTCTACTGCGACTATTCAAAGACACTACAAAGATGCACCAAAAAAATCAAATGTTTACCCACAGCGGACAAAATTATTGCCTTGTCCCGAATGCAGTTATTGAAGTTCTCAAAGGGAGATTTAAAATCCACAGCGCGATTCACAGTGGAGAAAAACCTTTTTTATGTTCTGAGTTAAATATGCATGTATCACTAAACCTATTTTAACCCTTAATTACTCGCATGGGGTGAACGCATTTTCGGATTAAAAAATGAAGCACTTGGCGCGGCCCGATTACCCCAACGATCTCGCTAGCTTCATAACGCGCGTCTAAGTTTGAATTTTAGTAGCGACCAAGTCACGGGAGTGGGAGGGCGCGTCGCTGTGCTCTTGAGCGGTGACCCCATGCGAGTAATTACGTTACTTTTTTGAAAGAGGTAAGTTTTGTCGCAAAACACCAACAAAACGCAAGAAATGTACAAGATTTGTGTGCAATGATCACTCTGAAATATACTGTCAACAATGCAACAAGAGTGATTCGGAGAGTTCCTAAAAAATACGAGTATTAACTATGATCTCACTATACCTAAGTACAAATTATTAATTATTGGTATTCATTTTAGTTTAACTCTTTTTTGTATAATTAGTAAGTTTTTTTTTTTTTTTTTTACATGAGCTCCACACAGGAGGCCCTGAGGAAAATAATTTCCATCAGGGCCTATGTCATCTTTGGGGATGCTGTGTAGAGGGTTTGTTTAAGGAAAGGAAGGAGAGGAGAGTTCTGGGAAGGAAAAGGGTTTAAGGGGTGGGTAGGAATCTGGGGTTCAGCGTGTCCCGGTCATCCGCCTCCAAGACCTAGACAAACCTCACCCCATGAACCCGGGCACCCCTGCTAAATCACCAAACGTAGCGAACCACTTGGGGTGACCTATGGCAGAGGTGTTGGTTATCCAATAAAGGTTCCCGGGGCGGCGGTACCCATTCCCGCCTCCCAAATTGTAATAAGTAATTCATGTTATTACTTCTATGTATTACAGAATAAACAAAGCACTTTAATAATAGAATAATTTCATTTACTTATATATTTCAATATATATTAAAAACTACTCATACCATTTGGGGTCATCTGTGACCCCATGCGAGCAGTTGTGTAATGTTCTTTGTGCGAGTAATTAAGGGTTAAAGTATTATTATTATATTTTTAAAGTTAACTAATCTGTGTGTAATAACTAAAAAGGGTTGTTGCTTTTTTCTTCGTGGCCGTCACCTTTAACTCTCGTATAACGTCATTTTTATGTTCCATAAATTTTTCTATATTTTTTATTTTTTTTATTTTTTTATTTTGCTGTTTTCTTGTTTTTAATATATTTATTTGTAGGATGCATGATTATGTATATTTCATTACATATATGCCGAGTCAACAAATAGATACACTGTCAAGACGCCATACTCGCGTAACGTCGCCAATCAAAAAACTTTTTATTTTTTAACATTAGGACTAAGGCAAAAATCTGATTTAAGGATTACTAGTTTATCAGTTATACTTGTACATAAAGTAAAATTATTAAAAATATACAGTATCTCTATTTTAAGTAATCCTCGAACTAGATTTTGGATAATACCCAACTTAATATTGGATAAAATAGTTAAGGTATTATGATTTACTGCGCAAGTAATGCGAAAGTGACCTCTTTTCCAAATAATCGAAATCTGAGGGCGATCTTAAATTTGTAGACGATTTTTTTTTTTTTTTTAAATTTTTTTATTTATTTCATAAATTTTTTATTAGTTACAGATATTTGTTTTTTTGGCTACCACACTGGGCTCATGCCCGTGTTATGGTAGTCGTATATTTAATATTTATTTAAATTAATACAAATACTATTTTATTAAAACAGATGATTAAATATACTAAATAAAAATTATGAAATATTTAAAAGTAAGTGAAAAATAAAGAGAAAAAAAGATCACATTTTAAAGAAAAGTAGAAATAAAAATGAAAATTCAAATTTTGAAATACAAAAATTAATAATAAAAATTAAATGTTAAGAACTCAAGTGTTCAATACAAATATATAAATTAAAACATGTAAGTAAATAAATTAAAATTAAAAAATAAATAAAATTTTGTTAAAAAATTGAGAGAAAAAAAATAACAACATTTTAAAGAAAAATAAAAATAAAAATGGAAATGGAAATTTAAATTTTGAAATGTAAAAATTAATAATTAAAATGTAGTGTTAAGAACTCAGGAATAGGGTATTTTCACGTTTTTTTTATTGCTTTAAAAATTAATAAAAAAATTACGATAATTAAAGCATTTTTATTTTATTTTTATGTTAACGAATAAATTTTCTACAGCGAGTCAAAGTTTCCCATTTTTGAATTACCGCCAAAATGATATTTTGGGGCGGGGCTATCGTGTGACGTCATGAGTGACGACGGCGCTGGGCGCACTGACAGTTGACAGTGTTTATCAATTTATTCTGACGGAGAAGCGGGAGAAGAAGGCTGACAGCCGTTGTTTATTGACTGCGTATTTGGTTGGTTTTATCGTCATAATTCTTCCGATGTCTGCCCATTTGAGATACAAATATTGTATGGTTCCCATGTGTTCAAATACGACACACAGAACCCCTAATAAACTGTTCTTGTGCTTTCCGAAGGACATTAAAATGAGGGAAAAATGGTGTGTTTCCATGAAAAGAGACCCGGTTAAAAACAAAACCATTTCTCTCAAAAGCAACCTTCATTGTTGCGAAGATCATTTTAATGTAAGTTTCTGTTTTATTACTATTATGAAAATGATTCAATTCAATATAAAACGCGATTACTATACGACAATTTATTTTAAAATGTGACTGATTCCTTTATATTATTTTTAGCTTGACGAAGACGTCGAAAATTACACGAGGTTCAAATTAATGGGTGGTATAGTGTATTTAAAAAAGACTATCATTCCACACAAATTTGACTGTCAAAAAAAACCCTTCCTACTCCAAGACTGACAGGATTAAAGAGAAGACGCCTTGAAGTCATTGCAAGTTCAATGGCAGACAATGAACCGGAGCCACAGCCTTCTACTTCGGCAGTGAACCAGCTGGAACCGCATCATGTTGCAACTCAAACATATTCACCTGCCAATGACGACAAGGCTGTTCAAGCAAATGTGAAGCGTCATGTGCGCAGTAAGGCCACATCAACATCGACAAAACAAATGGATATGGCTTGCTCACCTTTGAAGTTTGATGACATAAGCAGACAATGTACACCGCTTAAAAAAGTTGTTGCGATAAGTGTGGAACCAGAATCATCAGATGTATCGGAGAATTCACTATATCGCCCAAACACACGCGACTATTTAGGTGACAACGTGGAGGAAGTCGATTTTAATGTACAGATGCGCCAATGCAACCTGATGGCGCTTGAAAGGAGTCCTAGGCCATGCCTAGGAATCCCCAAATAAATGTACCACGTCATTTCCACATTAACCAAGAAAATTCCTTGTGAGGTAACCGATATTTTAATTACCATAAAAAAAATTCGCCTCAACGATAATTTTGCGATACTCGCTCTACAGTTTGGTATATCAGTTACATCAATGAGTAGAATTTTAAGTAGAACTGTTTTATTAATGGACCATATTATGAAAAGTCTTATTGTATGGCCATCTTCTAATAAAATAAGACTTCACTTACCCATAAGCTTCAGAGCGAGATACTCCAATGTGCAGAGCATTGTTGACTGCTTAGAAATCCAAATCAATAAGCCTATTAACCCAATACACCAATCTTTAACCTGGGGTCCTAGCATGGTCGATCGATATAACCCTATATCAATACGATGTCGGTATAATCCATCATTTATGGTCAGTTATCAATATGTGCTAGCACGCTCAACAATTGATAAGGGATATTCCGACCGACGATTGACAAAAGCCCACCAAATCGTATGCATTCTTGTATGGATACTTTGATTATATAAATGTCTAGATATAGCGCTCGAGTGACGAAGCGCCAAAAAAAATATGAGCCAAAGGTTGGCAGATAAGCTCGGCCTGTCCGCTCAGTGGCGACACTATCGTTGTACGGTAAACACGTGTTGTGTGACATTTGAAAATGACGATTTGCGCTATATCAGTATGCAGGAATTACATAGGACGATTGAAAACAATTAAAAATGTTACCTATCATTGATTAGTTACCTTTAAATAACCATTTAGTTAAAGAAACAATTCAGTTTTAATAATGTAATTTGGTCTTAGGACAACGCCAATTGACGCCATGTTTTGACGCCATGTTTACAGGGTTGCCTGTTCTTCAAATTAAATTTTCCCGATAATTATTTCGAAGTAAAAACCGATGATATTTACGGTCTTCTGCATCAAGTTAATTTAATAAGATTGGTCGTGGAAAAATATTTGGCCTTATGATATCACTATAAGACAAAATTGGATAATATTAACCGGGATGTAAAATCTATACGAAAACTGTTTAAAAAACAAATTCAAAGGGAAGGTCATTAAGAATAAATAATAACTATCGATAGCTTTAGTTTTAAAAAGTTGCATTGTCTTTTTTAGTGTGACATGTTTAGTGTGACATGTTAGTGTGACCCGGCGATGTACTGTGTACTGATAGGTGGACAACAGTTCTGCATCGAATACAGAGGTTTGCAACCATGTTTCAGTTAGTGCAATAACTTCAGTATTTTGTGAAATAACATTGTTCGAAAATTCACCTATTTTAATTAATGAACTATTCGAACATTTTGGTATTTAAAAGATAGTTTTGCCATTTTTAGGTAGGTATAGATTTACCTGGATGTGGGCCACCTTCTTTATTTGATGATAAGAATTTAAATTTAGACACAGCGATACCTGCCGGCCAGTTAGCAGCGTCTAGGAATGTATCTTTCTTATTTTTCGTATTTCTTATTTATTTGTCAAAAATAATCAAATAAAAATAAATCTTATATTATAGCTTATATTGTCTTCATTTAATTAAAAAAATAAATCTCTTTTAACAATGATTTTCTTTTCATTTATATCATTATATGTAGAAAACTATCTTACTTAAATGAATTCAAAATTAAACGAATTATGGGTCATACCATATTTTTTACCCACTTTTATGGGAAATACTCGGGAGCTGGTATCACTCAACACGCCTACAGTGACGTTAAGCGCTTAACGTCAACAATATAAGTTACGCATACTTGTGTGCGTGTCACGCACACAAGTGTTTCAAATCTGGCCTGTTCTTTTGTAGGAATTACAGCGCAACACTCTATCTAGACATTTATATAATCAAAGTATGCATAAAACCCCAATATTAATACGAAATGTAATAAATCCGTTGTCTATGGTCAGTTAGCGATATTTGCGAGCAGAGTGAACATACAATTCCGACAGTCGGTTGTAGTAGTGTTCGATATCGGTACTTTTACTACCCGTCGGTATCCGTTACTCTCACAAAAAGTAATCGTTACTATGTAATCGTTACTTTGATTACTTTCGGGTAGTAATTAGTACCTACTACAAGTATCAAATCGTTACTGAATGCTTTGATTACTTTCGGGTAGTACCGACTACTAGTATCAATTCGTTACTGAATGCTTTGATTACAATTGACTACTTTCGGTTCCGGATACCGCCGGAAACTTTTATAATACGTAGATACAAATTGTTACTGGTTACATTTTGACGTTTGTGTATTTCGTTAGCGTGAATAGCGCGTACTTTGGTTATGAATTATTAGGATTCTACGTTAGGTATTTATAGGTCCTTTGAATGTTTTGAAGAGTTTTGTGTGTTTAGATTTTTTTTAAACTTTATTTTTGATTTTATACAAACAATCAGAATACCGGAGAAGATATTTTATATGGAATACAGCTACATAATATATTATTTTTATGTGTAGGTACATACCAAAATATTGCAGCATCTCTCATCAGTCGTGTTTGGATAATATTAAACTTATTTGCACAATCGCAATCATCGGGTATATATTATTGTTATTTCATCGTAAACAAATAACACCTAATAATTTCGATCACATAATCACTCACTTATAAACCACAAAAATCAGAAAAAAATGTGGTTAAAAGTTTCAACGATCACAAACGGCCCAAACACAATACTTAATAAATAATTTAAATGAACACACAGATTAAATATATTATTACGTTAAAGCAAAGTCAAATATTGTAATAAAAACTGACGCAAATTCGTAAACAAGGAACTAAAGTTAACATGCTAATTTAGCCGTCGGCAAAGCTGTACGACTGATGAACTTTCACTATTTTACCGTTTAATCAACGAACAAAACAATTTTATTTTCAGTTATTAATTTGGGTCCCGTCATGAATACAAGTATGGACAGCATTAGTATGGCAGCACTAACAATAACAATTTTATTACAATAAAGTAAACAATCTGAAATGGAATCCATTCCCCGTAGTTACAACAAGATCCCGGTTATTTTTTTGTTTACGTAGGCAATTTTGATTGGATTGACGTATATAAAACTGGATTGACGTATCGTTTTCCATTGAAATTCGAAACGTAATTTTACATGCCGTTTTTTTTATGTTTTTCTAGCTTTGGGATAAGTTAACCTTTCCTGGTCTGTAAAGTGTAAATACTACACATTGCTGCTAATAACTTTTATATCTCTATAAATATAATGAATTCTGGGTTCAAATTTTAGGTATTCCTCCGTTATACATTTACGCACTGAATTAAAATTTAATATTTTAAATAATTAGCAAATTTAATTCAAAATCAGAGATATTTTGTTAAATATCGGGAATAAACCACAAATACAATCAACCGTGTGCCAGTGTGGACCGTGATACGCGAAGAGTGTGCGGGGGGAGATGACACGCCATGTGACGTCTCGCTCTACTTCGCTATACGGGAACACGAGAAACAGAGACCGCCGCCGTGCGCAGTTGTGTTTCGACCACATGCATAGCTGTATGTATTGGGTAGCAGTCTAGCACTATTCTAGCTTCTAGCGCCTCAGTCGTTCGCGGGCAATCGTTTGAGATGGTCTCCTCGCCCGTTTTTTGAGCAACGGACGATGGTTTTTTCATGTTTTCAGCAATTAAACTACAATTATTATCACTTTTAACACAAATTATGATAAACAAAAGCGATTAGCTATGAATGTTGATATATTTCCGAGATAAAATCGCTAATTTTGACACGTGAATTGATTACACAGCACCGGAGCGCGCGTTTTTTTTTAGCACAGTAAGGGAAAGGTTAATAAAACACTATTATAGGCTGATGGTAATTTTTTATACATTTTATTTATTTACATCTCACATAATATCATATTATACCTATGATAATAGATGTTATAGGCGGTCTTTTTACTTAGCGGAAATTTTCTACTAACCAAATTCATCTTTATAATCATAATCTATTTTTTTTTGTAAACTCCACATAAATTTAAATCTTATAATGTGTGAAGGAAAAAAAGCAATGTTAAAATTATTACTGCGAAAACTTTTTATAGTCGTAATAATATCTAATAATCATATTTTTTATACCGTTCGAAAATTGTAGTAGTTACCTACCGTCAAAAACTTGAATACTTAGTATAAATTGGAAGCAATATATTATATCAGATAGGAAGGTACGCAAATGTAAGCACCGTAGTATTTTTTGTCTCTGGCAATACCGTTCCTAAACCGTTTACGCTTCGAACAGCTGGCTCTGGCGTGGTAGCGCCTCCAGCGGCACAAACAGAAACGACCAAGTAATCGGTACAAAGTGTGGTTTATTTATGAATGGCTGGCTCTAACATAGAGCGCCTCTAACGGCACAAATAACAACCAAGTAATCGGTACTGAAGTATCCGCATCGAAAGTAATCATTTTGAGGTATCAATGAAAGTAATCATATCGAAAGTAACGGATACTCTTCGTTTTTAGTAGTCGGTACTTTGATTACTTGGTGAGTACCGATTACTTCAGTACCGAATGATTACTTTTCATGCATCTCTAGTCGGTTGACAAAAGACGCCGTTTTTACCGTGGCTTCCGGAGTGACAGATAAGCTGTCAATGTACAGATTTTTAAAAATAATGTTGTTTGTTACGCAAAATAACTGGCTAATTAATGAGTAGAGGTGAACTAAAAAAACTCTTAGAAATTAAAGAAATCGTA
Source organism: Limnephilus rhombicus (assembly GCA_929108145.2). Lineage (NCBI taxonomy): Eukaryota > Metazoa > Arthropoda > Insecta > Trichoptera > Limnephilidae > Limnephilus > Limnephilus rhombicus. The sequence goes on from OV815289.1 coordinate 28,716,353, forward strand.
TACGAGACCCATAGGCTCAGTTAATTCATTTAAAAGGCGATCAATTAATTGCTTTCAATTTCGAGAAACGAAATTTGTTAAAATGTCGTTTAGTCTCAAACAGTATCAACATGCGAAGCGTCAATATTTATTTGAGTTCGTATTTCAATTCGAAATTGTCATTTTATTGGTATTTTTCATTTGTACGTAGGAGCACATTTCAAATTAAGAAACGAAAATTCATTCAAAAGATCCCCAGTGTTGCCATCGTATGTCGATTCCTTATTTATTTCCCTTCGACGTCGGTCTGCCTATCGATGGTGCAAGCGTGCTAGGGCAATCGGTTCGTTATCGATACGAGATACTCTGTCCTTTATTTAACTGGCGATATATCTACACAACTTTATTAATAATGACATTCTTTCTGCATAATTACTGGTTTATTAATGAACGGAGGCAGATTATCGAAGATTGCAGGATTGAATTAAATCGGAATTCAGACGTTTTCGTTTGACAGTTTCGTACATACGAATATATCTCGTATTACGGCAAATGATCTCATTGTCCAATTAACTCCTTTTTTACTGTCAAAAAATACATGCGGGCTTCCAACGTATATTAAAGTGTGTGTATTTAATATTATTATATAATCTCAGCAAAAATCTCGATGTAAATGGATCTTTAAATGTTCAAAAGAGAAGATTATTAGTTAGTTGTCATATTATTCCACGATATTTTTGACAGGTATTATAGACCGGGAGCCTGGCTATACAAACCCACGTCGTCGAGTACACTGGTGAAACTACTTTGTAGTGATAATGGACATTTAGTAAGCCTTAAACAAGCTAGTCTGCCGGTGCACCTCTTGGCAGGTTCCACGCAGTCATGGAAATAGTGAGCGATTTTTGAAGTAAAACTTCTTTACGCACGATCGACATGGGGATGGGGACGGGGACGGGGACGGGGACGGGGACGGGGACGGGGACGGGGACGGGGACGGCGACGGGGACGGGGACGGGGACGGGGACGGGGACGGGGACGGGGACGGGGACGGGGACGGGGACGGGGACGGGGACGGGGACGGGGACGGGGACGGCGACGGGGACGGGGACGGGGACGGGGACGGGGATGGGGACGGCGACGGGGACGGGGACGGGGACGGGGACGGGGACGGGGACGGGGACGGGGACGGCGACGGGGACGGGGACGGGGACGGGGACGGGGACGGGGACGGCGACGAGGACGGGGACGGGGACGGGGACGGGGACGGGGACGGGGACGGGGACGGGGACGGGGACGGGGACGGGGACGGCGACGGGGACGGGGACGGGGACGGGGACGGGGACGGGGACGGGGACGGGGACGGGGACGGCGACGGGGACGGGGACGGGGACGGGGGCGGGGACGGGGACGGGGACGGGGACGGGAACGGCGACGGGGACGGGGACGGGGACGGGGACGGGGACGGGGACGGCGACGGGGACGGGGACGGGGACGGGGACGGGGACGGCGACGGGGACGGGGACGGGGACGGGGGCGGGGACGGGGACGGGGACGGGGACGGGGACGGGGACGGGGACGGGGACGGGGACGGGGACGGGGACGGGGATGGGGATGGGGAAGGGTACCCGGCATGCGTTGCAAGGCTCCTGTAACCTCGCGGTCAACTGTAATGGTTCCATGCTATATAACATTATATATAACGGGTACCCGGCATAAGTTAGTGAAGTTTTACTTCAGTCGTGTGGTATAAACTAAGGCACACTCATTTTAATTAGTAAATTATAGAAATTAGTAAATTTTACGTCATCGAGTACACGAATGAAACCAAGGAATAACTGTAGTCTAGATTCTAAACCATCCCATTGAAGAATTTCACTAGTTCCATGACTGCGCGGAATCTGCCAAGAGGCGCGGCACACCAGCTTTTTTAAGGCTTACTAAATGTCCATTATCACTACAAAAGTAGTTTCATCCTTGTACTCGTAAGGTTTGTGACGTAAGATTTATGTACCGGCTCCCGGTCTATAACTGCGATACCATAGACATTGTGACAGCTACGTAGAAAGTACCTCAAGTGTTGCCAGCGTATAACAATTTCTTTTCGATTACCTTACATTGCCCATCAATATCGGTTCGGTACAAAATCGTCGGTTGTTATGCCATTTCGATTCGATATTGTAAAGATAACGATTTCAGTGTGCTAGGACCCCTGGTCGGAATATAAAAGTTGCAATACGCTTAAATATCTGGTGTCGTGCACCCCAAGCGGAGTGATTAGTTTTATTTCTTCAGGTTATGGTGGACGTGCTTCGGACACTATTATAGTTGAAGATTGCGGATATCTTGACATCTTGAAGCCGGGTACGTGCATCATGGCAGACAGGGGGTTTAAAAACATAACCAATTTGCTTCACATTCGGCAATGTGAGCTAGTTCGTCCTCCCAGTGTATATGCTAATGTCATTTGCACTCCAGAGGAAGTTATCCAAGCAAAAAGGATTGCTGCCTGCGAATTCACGTACAACGGGTTATAAGTAGGATACGTGAATTTGTGATGTGCAAGATGTATGCATCCATACACCATAATCATGTTCCTATCATGAATCAAATTGTTAGAGTAGTTTGTAGTCTCATTAATCCACAAGATAGCATTATTAAAGTATAGCCCACATTTAAAATTAAAAAAAAAAAACTGAATAAACATACTAAAAAAAAAATATATATATATGTATCTAAATCTTATTGTGCTCAAGCTGTCATTTTGTTGATTATGTTATATATTATTATTATCAATATTAGTCTTTATTCTTCCTAACCATCAGAAAATGTAATGTAATGTAATTTAATAATGTTGTTGTATACATAAATCTGTATATAAAAAAATTATTAAAAACCTTCGGAAATACTTTTTGTCACCACTGTTACATGTAAACATAATAATTGTAATATACATATGTTTTAATTGTAATTAAAATAAAATAAGAAAACACATATTGTTTTATTTTTATATTTTTATTTTAGACAAGATTTTCAAAGCATATTATATTTCTTTGTATATTTAAAGCAATACTTAAAAGTTCTTTATTTTTATTATTTGAATGCATTGCGTTAGATATTTTGTTATGTATAAAACATAGGTTAATTGTCGTTTTAAGTAAGAACTGGAATCTATGAGGCGGCACGATAGCATTGTCTATTGTTTTTCATCCTGGCAACACCAGAGAGGAGCGGAAATGAAATGGTGGCACTTCCCCCGGCGGGCGGAAGGCCCGCCGGAGGTCGAGTGGGATTTTATTTGGAGATAATCGGGGAAGATGGAGTGCATCGGTGCCTAATCATAGATTCGAGAAGTTCCCGTAAAGTTCGGGCGGTTATTATAGTGCCGTTACAAGTTTATTTGAGTTCCCGTTATGGTTTCGACCCCGCGAGTCGCGCTCCGGAAATAAATGTTGTGTTCACACAATGGCCGAATTGTATTTTGTTTAGGAATAGGAAATTTCGATCTGGTCAGTAAACGCCCCTGCCTTTAGTCCCAGAAACACCGTGGGCTAGTATGATTTCCGGCCAATATAATGTTCTACCCGATCTCCGCCAGGAAATCTCCTGGTGTATCAATTCACGATACACGTGCGTGACTCTGTCCGTTTGCCATCCGCGCCAGCTTACTCCACCGTGGGACGTGGAGTAGCCTTATTTGCTCGCGCCAGAGCATTTGCTCATGCTGCAGAGGACATCGTTTGCCATCCGCGCCAGCTTACTCCACCGTGGGACGTGGAGTAGCCTTATTTGCTCGCGCCAGAGTATTTGCTCATGCTGCAGAGGACATCGTTTGCCATCCGCGCCAGCTTACTCCACCGTGGGACGTGGAGTAGCCTTATTTGCTCGCGCCGGAGTATTTGCTCATGCTGCAGAGGCCAGAGGATTCCTGCCGCCAATATAGTCAGCTCGCATCACCGTGGGACGTGGGCAGTTGCACCAACCTTAGTCACCGGGAGGATCCCTCATCGTCTAAACGACCGCGTTAATAGTCAGATTACTTTAGCTTTAGTTATCGGTTATGGTCTGTGGGGGTAAGTTCTTTCCTATCTGTATTATTATTTGCAATATTTGAAATAAACCTATACGGTTAGTCCAATTATAATTAACCTTATTTTATTTACAAAACCTGGTAATTCCTGCCTATGCCTGACATCTTAGAACATAATTCCCCGCTCTGGGAGGGGGGAACTCTGCTCTACCGCTGTGCTGGTCGATTTGGCGGGTCTGATGCTGAGGATTCCTCGGGATCAGATCCTGGCGCGTCCGGTACTAACCGGCAAAGCCATTTCGACCACTCACCTTAATTAAATCCCTTTAATGAATAGCCAACTATTGGCAATTCATTTGACCCTAACAATTTATTTATTATTTTTTTATTAATTAAAGATTAATTATTCATGTTTTACACACATGTATTTAATATTTTAGCCTAGAAAAGACAGCATTACACCAACATTGTGTAGATTTAATCATAAGCTTACATAGGTCTTCATCAAACCTGACGTGACATTGAGTAATTTTTTTTGATGTCTCAAAGTCTGGATTGGCCACACAATACAGTGCAGCTGTCTTCTGGGCAAAATACATTTGCAATTGTATTTGCGCCATTACTTTTGGAGTGGGTTCTCCAGTAGCCGTTAAATAATGTATCATCGTCGAGTCTTTCATAGGACATTTGACTTCTACGATGAAGTCTCCTCCCAAGGCATCTGGTGAAGCGCCAAAAATTGGGAATTCGTTTGATAGAATTAACCCACACTTTTTTAATTTAATTTTGCTTGCAGCCTCGACTACTTTCAATACTTTTGGTTCTAGAGTTTTACCCCGTTCCATGGCTTTGGTCCCATATAATTTAGCACCTAATATTTTCTCTACAAGTGACCCGTCTGTCGTTTTACAGTTGAGCCGCCTCGTACAAATTTGAGGCGGTCACTCGAGCATATCTAAGGTTGTGCCATAACGGACAGTCCGCCTGATCCGCCGTCTCATCAAATGCCCGCTGACAGGCTTTTGCGGTCATTGAGGATTGACAAAAGTCAATAAATTCCTCCGGGAGAGATCCTACATCATTATTGAAAAAATTGCAAATCATATTGTGAATTGAAAGGTTTTCAATGGGTGTTGAGTCAACATAGAATTTAAGTATTTCAGATTTACATGAGATACTCTTCTTAATCAACTCATTGAAGAAAGTACCATCATCGTTGGGATAATTTACATGTGGTACTGTTCCCATATCTTCTGCCTTGATGAATTTAAGGCTTGTTCCTATCCCTGCCATCTTCGATTTTTTCCAGTAGCACTGTGTTGAGGTCTTTGGAGGTTCTTCACTGCGCCTGTGGAGCCACGAAAGGAATTCAAGTGCATGTTTACAGCCACCTGGAATAATAAAAAAATACAAAGTTATTTTTAAATGTCAAAACAAATATGAAAACAACCTACCAGCAATATACGGTCAGATATGAAAATACACTATTAATTGACTCATTCAAGCTTTTATGAAGATACTATACCATAATAGTAATCAAAAAATATAAATCAGGTAATCTGTCTAGGTTATGCGACCAAACTTGCATCATCATTGTCACTGAGTCAATGAAAAAAGTAATTAATTTAAACTGGGCTTATCTTTACTCTTTATTATATTATATTATTATATACTAAGTATAAAATGAAGTCGCTCACGCTGTGTGTGCGCTTAAATCTTTTAAACTACACAATGAATTTTCATGCTGTTTTCACCAATAGATAGAGTGATTCATGTGGAAGGTTTTAAGGTATGTAATTTGTCAAGGTTTTGTGTAAATAGGTTGAAATACATAATATATCTGGCCAAGCGGCAGTGGGCAGCGGGCTGTGGGCTGACAAACGGGCGGTGTGGATTTGATTTAACAGATGGCGTTAGTTAAAAAGGTTTCGTTAGCCACAGCAATGCGTGTTCGGGTCTGCCAGTATGTATATAATTAGCATGTTATTAATTAAGAAAAATGAAATAATCAGTAGAAACAAATTAGAGGGTTACCTTGAGATGCGGGACAATCTTCACATTTGCATGAATGTATAACTTGTAGGGCTTCATTGCAAATTAGGATGACTGCGTAAGCTTTCGTTCTAATTCTATGCTCAGGAGTTAGCCAAGCCTTTACCGTACAAAAGTCGCCGGTTCGCTTGACTTGGACATAGCCTATAGCGCTGTCTCCATAATTTTCTCTAGCTGATCTGTAATATAGACAACAGAAATAATGATTTTTGTTCGTATGAAGCGGATACTTTGTGATGTGACATTATTAATTTAAAATAAAACAATAACTTTGTAAACACCACTTTTATTTTTATACTTTATGCCGACCGGGTTTCGCTACAACCGTAGCTTCTTCCTTAGAGAAATTATTTGGTAACTTTGAATTTTGTAGCAATTTAGATAAAACATTTTTACTTTCAGCTACGGGGATATTTGGAAACAGGTTAACAACATCGAAGGAGACTAATTTTGCACCATTGCTAATAAACTCCTTACATAAACAAATTAAATTCACCATAGAAATAGGAACCAATTCTACCTTAAACTTTCTAGATCTTACGTTATCAATAATAAATAATAAAATCGAATTTAAAATCTACCGCAAACCGACGTTCACTGATATAACGATTCACAATTCCTCTAACCATCCCAACTCCCATAAACATTCAGCGTTTCATTCCATGATACATAGATTAGTTACAGTCCCTTTATCAAATACCAACTTTGCAATAGAACTATCTACGATCAAACAAATCGCAATAAATAACGGTTACAACCCAAATATAGTCGACAACATTCTAAATAAAAAATTTAAAAAATTATCCACTAGTAAATTTTTATACAACAGTCCACCTCATAATAATAATATACCAAGTAATAATAATCAACCTCATCAATGGCGTAGAATCCTGTACATCAATAATTTCTCTCAAAAAAGTGTTAAAAATCTCCCATCAGAAATCAAACCAGCATTTTACACTAATAATAATATAGGCAAACTTTTAATGAACGGTAAGGATAAGGAAGACAGTCTATCACACTCGGGAATTTACTCACTTCAATGCAGCGATTGCGCATTTTTTTATATTGGTAAAACAGCGCGCAACATAAACACCCGTGTCAAAGAACATCTTCGATGTTTACACAGCTCTGGATTTTCAGAATATGCAAACCACTTGATTGAAAACGATCATACATTTGACAAAAACGCTGGCGCCAAACTTATTCATAAAAACGACATCGGTATTAGGTTAGATAATTTAGAGGCACTTGAACTTAGGAAAGCCATAAACACTAATAGTAAAGTAGTAAATAACCAACTTAATTTAAATAAAAGTCCCATACTAAGATTGTTCCCTATTGATAAAGAACACGTCCGTTCCCTTCCCAATTCTCCATCTATGCCTCCCTCTTCCTCCTCCACTTGACGAGTCCAGCCCAGCCCATTTTTGGTAAAATATATATTATAACACAAATGTAACCTAATGTTAGTAGAGTATTATACTGCCCTGAAGAAGCTACGGTTGTAGCGAAACCCGGTCGGCATAAAGTATAAAAATAAAAGTGGTGTTTACAAAGTTATTGTTTTATTTTAAATTAGAAATAATGATTGATCAAAATATTCATGGACGGATGCATAGTATTATTAGGCATCAGACAACCCTACAAGCATTGTTGTTTTTTGCAGTTTTTACATTTGAATAAATTCACCTGTTAACATTATTTATGTGTATTTTTAGGCTAGAAATGACATTGTATGCCATGAACACAGATTAAATGATTTCTATATTAGTAATAAATTACTACATCTTTAAAGTCAATACAGTAAGTAATACTTTTTATTATGGTGACAGTAAAGACCCTGTTGTGAGAAACAGGTTATGTGACAGACACTTCGATTGAATTTACGTAAAATAATGCAAAAAAACAAATAATTTGAGCGCATGTAACTACATGCTGAAAATTATATATTATGAGAGAACAATATTTTTTCGGTAGTTATCGGTTCGGACTGGCCACGCTTATTACGAATAATTTTTAGAAAAAAACTTTAGATTCGCCTTATAATTACTATAAAAGGAAACTTTTTGGCTTTGGGGGCGGCGGAAAATAATGTATTTTAATTTTCAATTGCATAAAACCAAAATTCACTTAGCGAACCGACACAGCGAAAATCCGCGGCCGTACCTGTCACTGTTATGTTGGTATCCTTGATAAATTAAAAAGAGCTAATACGACTGTAGCCGACTTCGTAGCTTTCGTCTTGTGAGATTGTACGCCAGAATCACAAACAATGTTACACAAACCTAGCGTAGCCGCTAAACTACTTGAAAACTGGGATGTTTTTCTTGCCTTGACCCGAGTAGGCGTTATAAAGGGGCACTTTCTTTTGTATCACAAACCATGTTACACAAACTTCATAATTACGCGCCTTATCCCACGAAGTCGGCTACAGTCGTATCAGCTCTTGTTAATTTATCAAGGATACTAACATTACAGTGACAGGTACGGCCGCGGATTTTCGCTGTGTCGGTTCGCAAAGTGAATTTTGGATTTATGCAATTGAAAATTAAAATGCATTATTTTCCGCCGCCCCAAAGCCAAAAAGTTTCCTTTTATAGTAATTAAGGCGAATCTAAAGTTTTTTCTAAAAATTATTCGTAATAAGCGTGGCCAGTCCGAACCGATATTTACCATTTTTTCTTACCTTGCTGCTTTCTATCCTTTAAATTCAGCACTAACAAAATTAGCATTGTCAATGAAAAAAGAACCCATCATTAGAACGTCTATTCTAGGCAAGTTATCAGCCTGTCCTCTTACAAAACCACTGTCAGTCATGATAATGATGTTAAATATATGACAAAGTTAACAAAATATCACAATTATCTTCGAAAATAAGAAAATATACGGTAAAAATCACGGACACAAACGCCTGTTGTCAATTCACAAAGGAATCTTCTGGGAGCTGTCAACTGGCAAAGCCGAGAGTCACTTGTGACGTCACAATTCGATAGCCAATCACGGACCGTTTTCATTTTGTCGGTCTTGGACTGTTTTTTACATCAAAAATATTGAATGAAAACATAAAAAACAAACTTTTTAAGTATAATGATTAATATCAGAAAAAAATTCTTTAAATATTCCGTACATTTTCAACAGAATCCCTCGTTTGTGGAAATACCCTATTCTTTAAAGTACGCTCGTCCACTTTCGAAAGTCCAATGTTGTACAAGTGTTAAAAAAAGAGAATTAGAATTACTTGACTTTATGTTGTCAGTACTCAAAGCATTATATATTTTAGGAGCGATGAACCAGAATTGTCGTTGAGCGAATGAGGTTTTAGTTTTTGGGATCACGCAACCCAGGTTTGATGAAAAGCGGGTGTGTGCTTGATGTTGTGGAGCGATTAGTAGATTATTTTTTCGTATATAACAAATGCTTGTTTTAGTAAATAGCTGTCGAATATCTAAGACCCTGATTTTTGCAAAGAGTTCATTTGAGGGATGAGTAGGTTGACATTTAAATATAATTCTCAGATTTACCTTATAGCAGTTATACACGACATCTCTTTTCAGCCCGATTCCAATGAGACACAAAAGTCAACATTTTTCGCTCTACGCGATCGCTATTTCCATCTCTATTTTCATTTCTATGATTTCATTTGGCATCAGAGCAAACAGCATGGTTCATGTGTTGTTTGCAGTTATGACAATTGAAATCGTAGATATGAAAATAGAGATGAAAAAAGCGATCGCTTAGAGTGAAAAATTTCGACTTTTGTGTCTAGTTGGAATCGGGCTGAAAAAAGATGTCGTGTATAACGGCCATTAGCTTGCGAAACTACCCCAGTGTACGGCAGTGTCGGCAGTTGACTTGATAATCAGTGTAATTAGCGCTTCGTCGACAAATTCAAATATTTCGCATTCACGCATATTTCGACTTCATAAAAAATGTTTTCTGAAATTCTCCAAATTACTTATAATTCTTAAAACATTTATTCATATACACAAAACAATATAATACAGAAAAAAAACATACAGATGATTGATCATTTTTCTTCAACCAGTTACCGATCGATTCTCGTGTGAATGTATTCAAGTTTTGCGTCTATTAGAAAAGTGAACTATCAAATCCACTTACCTTGTTTTTCAAAGTGGTCTTTCAGCACTAATAAACATACAACACAATAATGACTTCTTCACTAATTCACGTCAGTCTATAGATAACAATCCACTTCACGAGTCTACTTCAATCACAATACACGAACGAAATTAGAATGACACAGGGAATATTTCAGGAAAATCCCCGACTGAGCTAGCAACAAAAAAATACATTTTTCGGGAATCCCCGACCAACTAAGCCATAGAGCAAAATAACAGTCAATGTTAACGTGTAAAATATTTTTTACGGCAATTTTGCACTTTCGTAAGTTTTTTCTCCACGTTCGAGTGTCACCCCCTCCTCGGGTGGCACCCGGGGCGGTCCGCCATCCCCCCCCACCCCCACCCCCCCCCGCCACCCCCCTCGCTACGCTACTGTTCACAATTCTTTTAACTTTAAAGTAAAGCTAAACCCGATTGGTGTTGCAATAATCCCACTATAAATGACCGGTGCTTACTTTCGAGATAATTATCTTTAATCTTCCATATTGTCTGTCCATCGTTGTCTATGGTTATGTCAAATGTCCATTTTCGGCGTCCATTTTGCTTACTAACCCTGAAACCTTCACACGCAGTGATTGATGTTCCGCCCTTCGAAGTAATATTGTGTATAAACAACACAATAAGTGTTGTGTTAAATGTTTTCATTTTGTGATTATTTCAATAACCATAACAATTTTATCACAAATATCTTAAAATTCAAGCATTTTTTTTTTCTAGTGACGTTTGTTCAATGCTTTGGAATTGACCACTGCGCTTCGCCTTGTATGTAAGTTATTCTTATAATTGACTATGTAAAACTTATCTTCCCTAATTGGTGCTTTTTTATTGTAAGAATATTTCCTTAGGTGCTTAATTGATCAGTTTTTACAGCATTCGCGACATCTATGCCTTGATGCTAAAAGGTTAAATTTTAAAATTATCGATATTTGGTAAATGCTGTTCAAAGCTTCTGTGTTTTGGAACAGTTTAAATCTGTAGAAATATTCGAAAGACTTCACAATTGATACATTACTTAAAGTGCATTTAGTTCTTCTAAATAGTTCAAAGCACTTTTATTTTTATATAAATTATCAAAGGCGTTATATAAAATACATAGATTAACCATTGTCTCACATAGATAGATGTAGCAGGTATGAAATAATCTCAATTACTTGAAGTAAATTCTTAATTCAAAATTATTAATGCATGTTAAAGATAGACATTCAAAGAATGTGTGTGTATGAACGACTTAGATATGGGATCGGTGGCGTTTTTCCGCACAAATATTATATTCTTCATTACAGATGACAGATGCCAAGATCCGCTTACTCACTTACACTAAGACAATTACATTTTACAAGAGCATTTTGGCGCTTTTTTATGCAATTTACTAACAAGTAGGACAGGACCTTGCGCGACGTGTCGCAGTTGAGTACTAACATTACGAATTAGATTCCAATGGTTAACGCATTACCCTGGTTTTGGCTACTTTGAGATTAACTATACTTTTTGTTTTAAATTATATATATATGGTCATTTTATTTTATATTTCATTCAATATAGAATAGACGTTGGAGATTTTTGTAGCCAATGAATCTATTGAAGGAACGGGAGAATTAAGGTATTCCCAAAGGTCCGACGCCTATTAAATTTGGATTGGAATAGAAATCAGTTTGATAAATTACCCTAGTTTAACAATCGGATTGCAATCTTTGAAGCACAAGCGTCGGGTGGGAGCTGTCCTTGTTCTACCGGTATTTCAATAAAATATGCTCCGAGGAACTTGCGTCATTGATTCCTTCGGCACTGGTGCTCATTCGGGAAATACGATACGAAGACGATTTCTGTGTTGGAATTCGCACTTTAATTCATAAATTAACCGACTCTGGCAAAGAAATCGTCTTGGCTTGGATACCTAGTCACTGCGGTATCCCTGGAAATGAAAAAGCCGATTCATTGGCGAAAGATGCCATTATTTCGGGGGATATTTTATATAAATTTTTAAACACCGATGACATTTTCATAAAATTGAAGGATAACATGATTTCCACATGGCAGAATCATTGGGAAGAATCTAGTCAATCAAAACGATATAGCTTTTTCACAATTCAGCCAACGATTCCTTCAAAACCGTGGTTTTCCAGACTTTCTTTTAACAAATTCTCGACATCATCCATTTGCCGCATGCGGATAGGGCATTGCTGCCACAATGTTCACCTGACAAAAATTCATATTAAGAATTCTGCGATGTGTGAATGTCGTCTTGGTGAAGAGGATCTCAATCATATTTTTTTCAGTTGTCCTATAAATAATTCATACAAAAATTTCATCCCTCACCTAATCAGTTCGGGTATATTGCCTCCCTGCAACATTGCATGCCTGTTATCTTCTGTGAACAAACGCGTGTATAAAGTCTTGGCTAATTTCCTGAATATTAACAGCATCAATTTGTAACTGTAAGTTAAGTTTCATGTATTTATTTTATTTTTTACGCACAATAAATTGTGTCATCATATCTTTTAATTTCCTTGTTATGTTTAATTAAAATCTTCTCTTATTTATTATTATTTGTTTAGTATTATTATATAATGTAGATAGGTTTTTGTTATTAAAACTAAATTAGTTAATTTTAACCAAAAATTACACTCACAAAATTACACTCACAAAAGCATTCACTTGACACTGGCCAGAACACTCTTTTGGGGTGAAGAGCCATTAAAAAAAAAAAAAAAGATAATACATAATATAATCAACAAACAAGTCCTGCTAAGCCAATTGAACCGGCTTGTCAACAGGTGCTTTTATTTTAGTTACATATTTAAACATTTTAAAAATTTAAAATTTACATCTTATATCTACAGATTCAACATTTTTTCATACATATCAAAATCAATATAAATCTTTTTTTTCCGATAGCCAATTTTTCACCATATATTTAACCTTATTCATAGAATTACATTGCTTATGTAAACAGTTTTCAAAGAACTAATGAAATAAATTTTTCATTAACACTCCCGGATCCACGATGCGATTATAGTTTACAACGCTCTTTAAAACATCAATAACTCCTCAAATTCTTCAATCATTAAATCAACATTTAAGGTATTCCTAAAAAATATATTTTTTCATCCGTTAAAAATATTTTAAAAATTGTGACGATTCTGTATAAAATAATAAAAAATGTTTTCCTAAAAGTCGACACATTTCTATGTCAGATGAGACAACAAATTTTAAATTTCTATGAGAATAACAGAGAAGACAAAACATTAATTCATTCCAACCTCATTAACCTACGTTCAATATTACGATCTCCTCTTAGTTATGTATGACAAAAAGAGATGTAAAATAAAACGTTAAAACCTTTTGCCTATCTGTAGAGACTATTTTACTTCTCAAAGTTGACATCATAATACGTTTGCCGTCGCTTTCTAGTGCAATAATTTGAAATGTCTGAAAACAGAGATGACAATATTAATTATCTTGCTGCAAAAAAACTTGGGTTGCTTGACATTCCATTTTCAATAAAAAAAAGAGCCACAAAAAAATAAGGAACCACATCGGAAGGTTCGGCCGACCGACCACCTGATCCTCAAACCAGAGTCATTTTTTAATCCCTTTCTGCGTATTTCCTTAAAATTAACGACAAAATGTTACGATTGTAGACAATCAGATGACGGGGGATGTTTTTTGTTTAGTTTTATGGGTTTTGGGTTATTTGCAGGGTCATGCCATATTAGTTCTGAAGTAATAAATGTTTATTTAATTTCATTTTCTCTTCTCTTCGTGGAAGACTTGATTAAGACTGAAAATGCAGTGCTTTTTTTACAATAGCTCCACACAGGAGGCCCTGAGGAAAATAATTCCCCTCAGGGCCTATGTCATCCTTGGGATGATGTGTGGAAGGTTTTTTAGGAAAGGAAGGTTAGGAAGTTCTGAGAAGGAAAAGGATATAAGGGGTGGGTAGGAATCTGGGTGTCATTGTGTCCAGGAGTGACGGACGTATGAATCCATCTCTTCCACCGCGGTGTAAGGCGATGTTCCGAGAGAGTACAGCTGGAGAAGTCAAAAGGACTCCCTCAACCATTCTCTCCCGATCCGGCTTGCCATGCAGTTGGTAGGCAGATGCATCCGCCGCCAAAACCTGGACAAATCTCTACCCACGAACCCCGGCACCCCTACTAAGTCACGAAACGTAGCTAACTACTTGGGGTGACCTTTGGTAGAAGTGTTGGTTATCCAATAAATGGTTCCTGGGGCGGCGGCACCCATACCCGCCTCCCAAATTGAAAAGTAAGGCATTGAACTGGCAAAGGAAGGATAATTGTTGACATGCTCTATAAATGAGATTCCTGATATGTATGTGTTGTAAAACCATATAGTTACATTATAGATAGAGCCTTATTAATTTGTGGAGATCTGGAAGGGAAACAAGGCCGATAAAAATTATAATATTTTCCACCTTTTTATAGCGCCGTTTAGTGACAAAGTCACGTCAAGTGTACTTGATGGATGGTATTAAAAAGTACGCTTATTTAGTTTGGGCATTCAAAAAGGAAGATACGACGCGATGTGAAGTCGTGGCATGTTCAAGTGAATCAAATACTTTCAGTCGAACCACGCCAAGAGACAGAATAATAGAAATATACAGATAAATCATTTTAAAAAGAGCACGTTTGAATGTATCTCTTACATTGACGTAGACAATACTTGATCGAAGATCTCTTACCTCGCGGTAGTCCTCCGATAGAGTGCACCGTAATGCAACCAAGCATCTATTTATTCAGATTTATCTGGACGTGTATTAGATGATTTAAAAATAAGAATGAAGCAAGGAGTATTTGTCGAGATAGAGGATTTTGGTGGTATATCCTCTCTGCTGCATGATGTAGTTTCGGTATCGAAGACAATACTTCATCCCAAATACGATTGTAAACATTACTACACCACCATAAAACTCTTTTGTGAGGGTCGGGTGCAATATTTAGAATCTTACCTACCCTTTTTTATTACCAAAACTACCCCCATAAAATAATTATTTTAAAAAGGGACTTTCTTTCCATTGAAACAGTAGCAAAGTTACGTCTTTACAAATGATTATTACATGGAAGGAAGTAGCAATAAATACAAATGGTTAGGTTTCAATGAATTAAAGGTACACTTTGCAATGAATGTTATGATTTTTAGAATAATTTTTTATAGATTTTTTTTTTTACTATTTTAGAACGCTAACTGTCTTTGTTTAACTTGCTATTTCGATCATCTTCTAAAATTCATATTTTTCATAATTACGGCATGCCGCCGCCCCGGAAACCATTTATTGGACAACCAACACTTCTGCCAGAATTGACCTCAAGTAGTTACGTTTGATGACTTAGCAGGGGTGCCCAGGTTCATGGGGTAGGTTTGGTTCCGGATCTTGGCGGTGGGTACGTCTGCCTACCAACTGGCTCTGCGTGGCTGGCCGGGTCGGAAGAGACTGGTTGAGGGAGACCTTTTGACCTTTCTAGCAGGAAGACCTCTGCCCAAAAATGACATAGGCCCTGAAGCGAATTATTTTCCTCAGAGCCTCATGTGTAAAGCTAATGTAAAAAAATACTGTATGTCTGAACTAGAGTATCCACAGCTTAAGTTCTTATAGTTTTGCGTAGTACTAGATGACAAGTGGTCGCCATTTTACGATTTAATGTAGATTTACTATAGACGAATGCATTACATAATATGTAGGTAAATATAATAACAAAGTCATTGTTTTGATTTTTAGTAATTTTTTGTTTTTTACTTATATTTTGTTATGATAAACAAGTCGGATTAATGTTTAAATAAGAATTTACCTAATTGGTTTTTGTCGTTATGTTCCTGTGAAATAAATATTTTTAATTTGCTATATAAACTATTTCCACTCATAAAAGTAAATTTTATCCTAAAGGTTATCTTTAAATTTCGGAAAAATGTTAAAACATACGAGTATTATAAAAAATACTAGTGTGCAGTTCACACCGGTAGAAGCGAAACCTTCAGAAAAAAGAGTTGGAAGGCTACGAAGCACCGCATAAAGAGGAGACCGATTATTCTAACCCATTCTCTATAAATGCTATAGATGCATGTGTTTGTCTCTTTTTTGTGTCGCTTTTTCGTTTCATCCAGTTTCAAATCACAACGGTGCTAAAGAAATTTTCAATTCAAAGTAATTATAAAATTATTTTTTCGTGGTTTGCTTATTGTTTCTTTTTAGTGTCGCTTTTTAGTTTCAACTAGTTTCAAATCACAACGGTGCTTAAGAAGTTTTCACTTCAAAGTTATTATAACATTATTTGTTTCTTAGTTTGTTTATTGTTTTTTTTTGTGTCGCTTTTTCGTTTCATACAGTTTCAAACCACAACGGTGCTAAAGAAGTTTTCACTTCAAAATAATTATAAAATTATTTTTTTCGTGGTTTGCTTATTCTTTTTTTAGTGTCGCTTTTTCGTTTCATCCAGTTTCAAATCACAATGGTGCTAAAGCAGTTTTCACTTCAAAGTAATTATAACTTTTTTTTTTCGTGGTTTGCTTACTGTTTTTTTTAGTGTCGCTTTTTCGTTTCATTCAGTTTCAAATCACAACGGTGCTAAAGAAGTTTTTCACTTCAAAATAATTATAATTTATTTTTTCGTGGTTTGCTTTTGCGTAAAACTGTAAAAAAATTAAAATTCGTGTGTTCTTTAAGTATTGTATTTTTCTTGTAATCTATTTCTCTACGCAACTAGTGTTAAAATCATTCAATCTGGTATTAACTTAGATCAGCAAACATAAAAAGCTCTTTACGATAAAGTGTTTTTTGTAAATGTATTTAAAAAATGATATTAGGTCGGTGTCAGCCCTTACTAGTACCTAGCGCATTCCACATGTGGCTTTCTGAAACAATGGTGCTATTCTAGAGGCTAACGTGACCCTGGGCGGTCGCTGTCTCAGCCGCCCGCCTTGTTGGGCGTTTCAAATAATATTTGATTATTTATTATGAATGATTATTTTTTTAATATTTCAGTTTTAGGGCACAAAATCAATATTTTTATTTTACAATAAATTAATATAAGCCAAATAAAAAATATTCACAACAATATTTTTACAAAAAACACAAAATAATTTCCAAATCCCATAGAGTAACGCTGTGTAACAAGACGGTTTGTCGAGGGTATTTTTAGCATGGTATGGGAAAGGTTAAAAAACAAGAAACACCTAAAGAAATAAACTTAATAATCCACTCTGTGACAAATACAGAAAAACACAAATGTAATATATCATGTTCAAAAATAGAAAGCAAAACTGATATTAAGTACCTGGGCATAACAATAGACCAGCGTTTAAAATGGTCTCCACACATAAATATTCTGAACAACAGAATAAGGAAACTAACATATATATTTAGATGTTTAAGAGATATTTTAAATGAAAAATTACTTAGAACCACATTCTTCGCTTTCTGTCAATCAATTATACAATACGGCATTATACTATGGGGCGGTACATATACAAATCAAACACAAACAATTTACATATCACAAAAACTAATAATAAAAACAATTTAAAAAAAACCCTACTCATATTCGTCAGAACTTTTATTCAAACAATTTAAAGTCAGAAAATAAGTTCATTATAATTTTATCATGCAACATTACAAATTTATAAAGATAATATTAAAAATCAAGTTGCACCATTTAAAAATAACAGAAGTCTTAGACAAACATCAATACTTCCCACTCCAAAATGTAAAAAAAAATTGTACAATTGAGTCATAAATATCTCGGAGCAAATTTTTCTAATTCATTACCAGAAAAAATTAGAAACATGAATACCAATATAAAAATTTTTAAAACTCACCTTAAAAATTATACTGAAAACTTCGTTTAAATGGTGATTTAAATGTGATATAAATAAACTGAATGATATAAAAAAGCAATACAATAACACCCCCCCATACACACAAGCCTTGCTTAATTATGGGGGTTCATCAAATATATCTACTATGTAATTAAATACTGTATAAAATTTATTTGTAATTTATGTACCTTCTATTACTAATAAAAAAAAATAAAAAAATTTAAAAAAATATATCTTAGGTGGGTACACAATTTAGACAATAA
Organism: Limnephilus rhombicus; assembly: GCA_929108145.2. Taxonomy (NCBI): domain Eukaryota; kingdom Metazoa; phylum Arthropoda; class Insecta; order Trichoptera; family Limnephilidae; genus Limnephilus; species Limnephilus rhombicus. Next base: position 28,734,655 of record OV815289.1, read on the forward strand.
TAGTTATATAAGGACAATATCAAAACATTTTTTTTTAAATATTAAATATTGCTGTTTAAGTAAGGGTAAATTAATTAATTACATAAAGGGTAAACATTAAGGTTACAATATGTCATTATCCAATTTAAGGGACTTAATTTGTTTTTTGAATAATTCATATTTCAGCGTATCGGTTATATTAATTTTGTTATTGGATAATAATAAATTGTACCATCTTACACCTAAATACAAATAGTGGTGCTGAGCCATGGTCGTTCTTAGCATAGGGATGGCTATTAAGCCATTAGTTTTAAATCTATTGCTTATGCTATCTGAGGGGTGAATTTTTTGAATAAAATATTCTTTATAAATTTGGCATAAGGCGTTTTTCTTATAAAATTCTGTAATAGATGGTACATTAAATTCCCGAATTATCTGTATAGTAGGGAAGTCGTATGGTTTCCTAAGTATGGTTTTTATAATTATTCTTTGAATTATAATTATGGGCTGTAAGGAAGCCTTAAAGGCCCGTCCCCACCCAATAATGCCGTACTGTAATACAGACTGAATTAATGCATAATAGACAATTTTGATAGTTTTCTTGTTTAAAATATTTCGTGTGTTATAGAAAACATAGATTTAGTTTTCTTATTCTTTCCACAGTGAGAATGATATGATCTTTCTAGTTAACATTTTTATCTATTAAGATTCCAAGATATTTTACATTAGATTTATGATTCAGCTTAGCGCAGTCCGTATAACATGTACCGTCATTTGCACAATTTTTGGAATGAATTGTTATGTTAATTAAATTATTTGGCACATCTTCTTGTAGAGAGAATGGAATGTAATAAGTTTTTTCTGTGTTGAGTGATAGTAAATTGTTATCGAACCAATTTTTTAAAACCTTCATGTCTTGATTGGCTGCATTGGTAATATCGTTCCTCGTATTTTTTTCCATAATTATTGCAGTGTCGTCAGCAAAGGATATAAGTTTACCATTAAGTGATAATTTAAACATTTGGTTGACGTATATTATAAATAAAATTGGTCCAATAACAGTCCCCTGGGGAATTCCAGATTCTGAAATTTCATCTACACTTAGTGAGTTATTTAATTTTACTTTTTGATTTCTTTGAGCCAATAAATAATAATAATAACTTTTAAGCCAATACCTAACCTTACCAGTAATACCGATATCATTTAATTTATTAATAAGTTTTGTGTGGGAGATACTGTCAAAAGCCTTGCGTAAAACAATGAAAATGCCAAGACATTTGTTTTTTTTATCTAATGCGTTGTATACAGTTGAGGAGAGTTCAGCAATAGCATCATGAGTACTTAGTTTCTCTCTAAATCCAAATTGGCTAGGACTAAGAATCTTTTTATTATCAATGTAGTACATGAGTTGCTTTTTTACGATCTTTTCAAAAAAAATTGCAATATTTGAGACAAGAGAATATAGGTCGATAATTTGATATTTCTTCAGGGCTGCCTGATTTGATATTTATTATATATACATAAAAATAAATAGCTGAAGTGTATGTACGCGCATAACTTCCGAACGACTGTACCAAATCTGATAAGTACTTATTTTTTTTGTGTTCGTTATTGTCAGGAAAAGGTTTGTATGTAACTACTCGTGAGCTCTGGCATTGTGAAATTTGTATAAAAAATTGCAATAGGTGGCAGGCGAGCTGTTTTATAACTAAATGTACTGGGACAGAATACATGGAACACGAGAGGGTGGAGGAGAACTCGAGAGCGGTGTTCGCGGGATGGGGGAAGAGGGAAGGGGGAGAAGAATAGCGAGAGGGAAGGTGGAGGAGGCAGAGAGGGAACGCGAGAAGGGAATGGGAGGCGGAATAAATGGGAAAGGACATGCTGGGAGCAAATTTTTTTTAATAAATTGGCATAACGCTTGCCGGGAACCAGCTTGTTTCCAACATAAAAATGTACTATTTCAGGAATTTTTGGACAAATTACCTGCCGCTGCCACAGCACGGCCATGGATCTACTAAGTCATGATACCGATTCCATCAAGATGGAACCAGAGCCCCAGGAAGAAGGCGAATGTGAAATGCCGCAAACGGATATAGATTTCGACCCCAAAGATGTAAAGAAGGAATGTTTGCAATATGCGGAGATTACTCATATGGCCAGTTAGTTCCACTGAATATATTAAAAATGTAGCATGTTTAATTTGGAATTTTAACTAAATTTATTTCTCGCAATAAGTTCTCGATTTCTCAATTGTATACCTATTTTATTAGGCACATGTTGTAAGTTACACTTATTATTACGTGCGTAAATATTGATGAAATTAAAAACGTTTCCATTGACTTCTTCGTGCACATGATCCTTTATGAAGCATCGGCCCCTAAAGCGGACATGGGGTTTTTATTATTATATTGATTTTATCAAAATTACCGGCTATACATGATAAGCGATTGATATCTTGAATCTATCAAATAAATAGATTTATTAAAAAAACAGTTTAGTTGTGTATCAATGATCCATGAATGTATTGTCATTTTTTATTGCAGGCAGCGCTTATGTGAAAAGAGTGGCCATCAAGGCGGATTTTGGATCCTGCGAGGAAAATGAAAGGAGTTTTCCCTGTATAGAAATTAACATAGACCTGTCGGATATTAAAAAAGAATGCCTAGAACACATTGAAAGAACGAACCAGGCAGCAGGTAAAACAGATTTTAATAGTAAGATTTAACATTTAGCGGTATCCATTTTTTCCACTTGGCGAAGATAGAAGTCTTAATGAGCCTTTTTTATCCGTATTCTTTTTCAAATTTGTCGACAGATCTGAAGATGCATCCTGTGGATAAACGATTCTCTTGTTCTCAATGTAACTACTCCTGCTCACATAAGAATAATTTTGTTAGTCACCTTCGCAATTGTACTGGAGAAAAACATTTTTTCTGTTCCGAGTGCAACTATTCATGTTCTCGAAAGGGCCATCTGACAAGGCACATGCTGACTCACAGTGTAGAAAAACCTTTTTCCTATTCCGAGTGCAACTATTCATGTTCTGAAAAGAGTAAACTCACGAGGCACAAGCTGACTCACATCGGAGAAAAACCTTTTTTCTGTTCCGAGTGCAACTATTCATGTTCTCGAAAGGGCGATCTGAAAAGCCACATGCGGACTCACAGTCCTTTTTCCAGAGAAAAACCTTTTTCCTGTTCCGAGTGCAACTGTTCATTTTCGCAAAAGGGCCATCTGATAAGCCACATGCGGACTCACAGTGGAGAAAAACCTTTTTCCTGTTCCGAGTGCAACTATTCATTTTCGCAAAAGGGCCATCTGACACGCCACATGCTGACTCACAGTGGAGAAAAACCTTTTTCCTGTTCCGAGTGCAACTATTCATTTTCGCAAAAGGGCCATCTGACACGCCACATGCTGACTCACAGTGGAGAAAAACCTTTTTCCTGTTCCGAGTGCAATTATTCTTGTTCTCTAAAGAGTGCACTCACTAGTCACAAGCTGAAACACAGTGGAGAAAAACCTTTTGCCTGTTCCGAGTGCAACTATTCATGTTCGCGAAAGGGCAATCTGAGAAGCCACATGCTGACTCACAGTGGAGAAAAACCTTTTTTCTGTTCCGAGTGCAACTCTTCATTTTCGAAAAAGGGCCATCTGATAAGCCACATGCGGACTCACAGTGGAGAAAAACCTTTTTCCTGTTCCGAGTGCAACTATTCATTTTCGCAAAGGGCCCATCTGACAAGCCACATGCTGACTCACAGCGGAGAAAAACCTTTTTCCTGTTCCGAGTGCAACTATTCATTTTCGCGAAATGGCCTTCTGATGAGGCACAAGCTGATTCACAGTGGAGAAAAACCTTTTTCCTGTTCCGAGTGCAACTATTCATTTTCGCAAAAGGCCCATCTGACAAACCACATGCTGACTCACAGTGTAGAAAAACCTTTTTCCTGTTCCGAGTGCAACTATTCATGTTCCCGAAAGGGCTATCTGACAAGACACATGCTGACTCACAGTGGAGAAAAACCTTTTTCCTGTTCCGAGTGCAACTATTCATGTTCTCGAATGGGCCATCTGACAAGCCACATGTGGACTCACAGTTGAAAAAATCTTTTTCCTGTTCCGAGTGCAACTATTCATGTTCTTTAAAGAGCAAACTCACGAGGCATAGGCTGACTCACAGTGGAGAAAAACCTTTTTCCTGTTTCAAGTGCAACTATTCATGTTCGCAAAAGGGCATTTTGAGAAGCCACATGCTGACTCACAGCGGAGAAAAACCTTTTTCCTGTTCCGAGTGCAACTATTCATGTTCTGAAAAGAGTAAACTCACTAGGCACAAGCTGACTCACAGCAGAGAAAAACCTGAGTCGTTCTGATTGACGTCAGAGCACCTGACCGGCAATCAGAAGGACACGGGTTCAAGTCCCGTTGGCGGCAAGTATCTTTTCCCGGAAGATTTTTTCAATGTTGATTGAGTGTTTCAGTCTGATAATTATTGCCTATAATAGTTGTTACTCTTTGGATATCAATATTTTTTTTCAGGAAGTGATTTTATTTAAATCCGAACTGCTAAAAGTAGGAGAGAAAATGTGACGAACTAAAAACAGAAAAAAAGAGAAACACAGATATCAATGATATCTTAAGTTATTAGTTTAATATGTGGCTTTCAAGGGAGTGTTATGTTTTTAATGAATGCTGTGAATTTAGCTAGGTTCATATTAAATACATCGATATTTGGGCATAATCTGTTAAATATGCTACAGCTTGTTCTTATAAACACATTTTCAAGATAATTTAGGATGCTCTAAGGGATATAATATGTATCCGGAGATCGAGTAACTCATTTTTTGTTTTGAAAAGTTATAATTTTACATGTACATTTGTTACTTTAATTTTAATTTTTGCGACCAGTTTCGATACGTTGTATCATTAACGAGCAAACTTAAAACTAACTTAAAAATACAAGTACAAAAATTAATTAGGCGGGGATAGTGGGAGTGAGGGAATTTGGTGGAGGGGAGAACGGTGGGAGGAGTCAAAATTACATGGGAACATCGTAAGTAGAGGAGATTTACATGGTGCTATTATTTTATTAACTAAATTAATTTTAGAATTAATCGCAAACATTAAAATTAAAGTAACAAATGTAAATGGAAAATTAAATTTTTTCAAAAATTTAGAAACTTTAGAAATAAACAAAAAAAATTAAATCTAAAATTAATTATTAATTCTAGAATAAATCCCAATATTTTCAAAGCCTTCGACGTGATATGCTCGACTGATGAGAACCTGGAATCGTGCTTAAAATTAAGTATAATGACAAACAAACCTGACTTACTCAAACTTTCCAAGGAGATGCAAGGATATTACTCGCATTAAGGGTTTATCAGTCATTTTCATGATTTAAATTTATGGATTCCTTTATTACATATTTTATTTTATCAATTAATTAAATTTTTATGTATGAAAACAAGTTTATTCAGCGTACCCGTAATTTTACGAAGTGCTAAAAATATATTATTTTTTTGCTAAATCAGTGAACAGATTTGGCTCTCAAATTTTTTTTTTTGTATCTTTGTTATGTATGCATTTGGCTCTTTGGCTAATAAGTTTGCCGACCCCTGGGTTAGACCTGATGTTACAGTGGGGAGTCTCTGATATTCAAAACTAGTATCATTAAAAAATGGTTATAATGACGTAACCTGCTGCATCGTTTGAAATTATTCTGAATCGCTTGGTAAAAGATTTGTAATTTTTTCCTTGTAAGAGTTAAGTTACGAATTATTTAAAAAATCTTATGCAGACTTACCTCCTACGTGAACAATTAAAAATTCATATGAACATCCACGCAGTAATATGTTTTGATAATTTTTTTGAAAAAAGCGATAATTTCCGGTGCCATTTTAAACTTGTTGCATGTACTCATTAAACTTGACGCATATTTGAAACAAACTTAACTCGTTGATCCCAATAATAATATCGGTCCTGATGATATTCCCCCTTTATTCTTACAGCAGCGTGTCGCCGTTCACGCTTATCCCCTCTTACTCTCTCACAGTCTTTAGACGGTCTTTGTAGAAGGGTATACTTCCAGATCTATGGAAACAGAGTTAAATAACACTGATCTATAAAAATGGGATAAAAGCGAAGTAATCAATTAAGATTCGATTTGATATTTTCTACAATTTCAAAACATTTTGGGGAGCTTATTTTTGATAAAATAATTTTCAAAATTAAATACAGGATGTGTCCTGAACAGCATTGTCTTATAACCGGCAAATAAACACTTAGTAAATTAAAAATCGTTACTTATGTAATTAGTAATATAATCAAGTTAGTAATAATGTAATCAATGTAAGTTACTAATATAATCAATGTCTCTGAAATGAATGATTTAGGTGTAACTAATGACACTAAACTTAACTTCATACCACACCTTGAAAATATTTCAACGATGAGTTGGGTCCGTTGTACCAGTTTACAGTGCGTTGGAACGTTAATTAAAACACAGAATGTAGTTGTTTTATTTTAATTTTATATTATATATTTAAGAATAACCCGATTAACAATAATTCGGGTTAACATATTGTTAATTAAAAGTTTTAAAAATATGATCTGAATTAATGACACCTGTGGTGAATTTTTTTGTAATTCTTATTTTATCGAATAAACCTTCAGTTGGATTCTTGGTCAATGTTACGGATATTTTCAGTCTGCATTTTTCTCTTTCCTTTGGTTTGTGTCTTGAATAGGTAATTTTTATTTTATATATCTTTCTTTAAATTCTGACAAATTTTTATTTCGTACTGTTTATATCTATGTAATTTATAAAGCTAATAAAATTTAAATGGAACAATGTTACATTGTTTGAACCACTTCTATATTTCTCATTTCTCCACTTCATTGTTCCCCGAAGGCTCCACATTGGAAGAGGACATCATCTCTCCACTTCACTCCTCCTTGGTTCCTCAAAGGCCCTCAGAGTGCCCTTCCCCTTGGTTCCCTGAAGGCCCCACAAGGGAAGAGTTCATGGAGGTGGCCTCAGCTCGCCTCTCTTCGGCTTCTCTTCTTGGTTCCTCCTACAGGCCCCAGGAAGGAAGTCCACGGAGGTGACCTCAGCACTCCTAGGTTCCCAAAAGGCCCCTAGTTTTCGAATGGTCCATTTTTTTCTTTCCCACGAGTTTCATTTCCACGTAGTAAGGTCTAAATACTCTGAGATGCGAATTGACGTAAGTAAGGCTCTTGACTCGTAAATCGAAGGTCGGGGGATCGAATCCCGGCGTGTCAATTATTTGATTAATTTGTGTTATTTCACAATTTTTTTCTTTAAAATAATATAAAGTATATTTGCGACACGTTCCAGATTGGAAGATACTCTAAGTATCGCCCTGGTAGACCACCATTCAGAATTGAAACGTTGCTTGAAATGGCTTAAGCCGTGATTGGTGACCAGATCTAAATAACCAGGTACTTCCCCACGTTCCTCTTTCCTATCTTCTTCCCCACCCCACTACCTCCAGCCTCACAACATACCCCGATCGGGGATACCATAGTATCACTGGCTCCAGACGAGAGCAGTTGGGACTCTTGTGTAGTATTCTCGGAAAAGGACTCGGGATGTCAACGGGGACGCACGGGAAGGACATGCAGGGAGAATTAATTTATTTCTTTGAATGGCAATGCAACGCATGCCGGGTACCAGCTAGTATTATTTATTATTAAGTTCTGCAAGTATTTTTTTTCTCTCATTGTTTAATAATATTGTAACTGCTATTAATGTTATTAAGTATTCAGTTCTGCAAGTATTTTTTGTTTTTGTATTGTTAATGATGTAACTGCTTTGACTGATTTAAAATATTGTTTAGGTCTTGTGAACATCTGAGAAATAGGTAATAAATAATTTTCCTTTATCAAATTTATCAATTAATGTTATATTAAAATATTAATTATAACATTTATTCATAATATCAACGGAAATATATAACAATGCTTCGTAAGTACGATCATCTATTTTGAAAAAATGCGTGTAAGTAATCATTTGGTGCCATGCCTGTAATACGCTTTGTAAATGCTTATGAGTAAAGCGGGATCACAAATTGTACCTTTCTTGTCACCAAATTCGTTTATTTTTATTAAAATACAAAGATAACCCAAGAGCTAAGAATGCTTTGCCACGGTTATATTCCATTTTATTTCAGCCGCACAAAATTCACTGTCAACCATTAATAAACCAAACAAACTATCGAAAATTACATCTAGGCATAGACAAATGCTTGCCAGAACGCTTGTAGACTATCAAGCGGCTTGACGGCCAGCACGTAAATTTATTTTCCGTTATTGTCTATGAATTCTTGCCTCAACAGCTTGATGCGCGCTTCAAGCCATTGAGCCAAGCCTTAGTCTATGCCTAGACGATTTTTCATTCGAGAGGCACTTGAACATATTACTCCTTTGTCTATGGCTTCTTGTCATTTTCGGTAGTTGAAAGTGATTTTTGTTGCGAGATGGAATCTAGTAAAGAAAAAGAATTATTTTTTATGTTATAATAAATGTTATATATTAATATTTTAATTTAACATTATTAAATTATATTTACATTAATTTAAAAGAAAAATCCGATGGATTTCTACACATTAAACACAAAAACAATTAATACCCATTTTGTAATAATTTAACCTAATTTTTATAAACGTTTTACGTGATACGTAATATCTAAAATCACCACTCAGGTACTTATTTGTCTATGATTTGTTGTCTACGCTCAAAAAATATAAATTCGCTTCAAGCGTTGCGCAATAACGTAGATTATTGCGCAATGCTTGTCTCAAGCGTCAAGCCACCTCTGGAGACGGTCAAAATGCTGTCAAAACTCTAGCCATAGACAAAAAACTACGTGATTGAGCCAAGCCGCTTGATAGTCTCGCTAGCCCTTAAAATCACCACTCAGGTACTTATTTGTCTATGATTTATTGTCTACGCTCAAAAAATATAAATTCGCTTCAGCGTTGCGCAATAACGTAGAATATTGCGCAATGCTTGGCTCTGGAGACGGTCAAAATGCGGTCAAAACTCTAGCCATAGATAAAAAACTACGTGATTGAGCCAAGCCGCTTGATGGTCTCGCTAGCCACTTAACTTTAAAATAAAGCTTAACCCGATTGGTGTTGCAATAATCCCACTATAAATGACCGGTGCTTACTTTCGAGATTATTATCTTTAATCTTCTATATTGTCTGTCCATCGTTGTCTATGGTTATGTCAAATGTCCATTTTCGGCGTTCATTTTGCTTACTAACCCTGAAACCTTCACACGCAGTGATTGATGTTACGCCCTTCGAAGTAATATTGTGTATAAACAACACAATAAGTATTGTGTTAAATGTTTTCATTTTGTGATTATTTCAATAACCATAACAATTTTATCACAAATATCTTAAAATTCAGGCATTTTTTTTCTAGTGACGTTTGTTCAATGCTTTGGAATTGACCGCTGCGCTTCGCCTTGTATGTAAGTTATTCTTATAATTGACTCTGTAAAACTTATCTTCCCTAATTGGTGCTTTTTTATTGTAAGAATATTTCCCTGAGCGCTTAATTGATCAGTTTTTACAGCATTCGCGACATCTATGCCTTGATGCTAAAAGGTTAAATTTTAAAATTATCGATATTTGGTAAATGCTGTTCAAAGCTTCTGTGTTTTGGAACAGTTTAAATCTGTAGAAATATTCGAAAGACTTCACAATTGATACATTACTTAAAGTGCATTTAGTTCTTCTAAATAGTTCAAAGCACTTTTATTTTTATATAAATTATTATAGGCGTTATATAAAATACATAGATTCACCATTGTCTCACATGGATAGATGTAGCAGGTATGAAATAATCTCATTACTTGAAGTAAATTCTTAATTCAAAATTATTAATGCATGTTAAAGATAGACATTCAAAAAAATTGTGTGTATAACGACTTAGATATGGGATCGGTGGCGTTTTTCCGCCAAATATTATATTCTTCATTACAGATGACAGATGCCAAGATCCGCTTACTCGCTTACACTAAGACAATTACATTTTACAAGAGCATTTTGGCGCTTTTTTATACAATTTACTAACTAGTAGGACAGGACCTTGCGCGACGTGTCACAGTTGAGTACTATCATTACGAATTAGATTCCAATGGTTCAACGCAATTGCCCTGGTTTTGGCTTAATACTTTGAGATTTCTACCACGCGTTTTAAATTATATATATATGGTCATTTTATTTTATATTTCATTCAATATAGAATAGACGTTGGAGATTTTTGTAGCCAATGAATCTATTGAAGGAACGGGAGAGTTAAGTAACTCCCAAAGGTCCGACGCCTATTAAATTTGGATTGGAATAGAAATCAGTTTGATAAATTACCCTAGTTTAACAAACGGATTGCAATCTTTGAAGCACAAGCGTCGGGTGGGGGTGTCCTTGATATACCGGTATTTCAATAAAATATGCTCCGAGGAACTTGCGTCATTGATTCCTTCGGCACTGGTGCTCATTCGGGAAAAACGTCAAACGCTAGCCCAACATACACAGTTGACATTTTTCGTAATAGAAGGGGCCGTTTCTACAACTAGACCCTTGTTAACTCCTTCCTCTACATAAATAAGATTGCCAGCGTAAAGTTTTTAAATTGCATTGATTAAAATACTCACATTATTAAAACAGTATTTCCGATTTTCCGTTAAATGCGGAATGGCGAATCCAAAATAATGTTATTTTATTTATTTGTTTATTAAGACATACACAGAACATTATAATACGGATTATAAGGTTTGTTAAATTAAATTATTACATGGTTATGTACCTATTACGTAAGTCCATAGAATGTCATTTGATAATTACGCCTGAGATATGAACCGGTCTTAAAACTTAATTATTGAATGAATGAAGTAATAATAATAAAAAGGAAGCAAAGAGGGGGGGGGGGGAGATAAGGAGACATTTTGAAATCAATTACTATTTGCTCACTAATTGTAATTGACTGATTAAAGTTTAATGAAAAGTTAAGTGTAAGTAATTTTAAAACAATTATATCACGCCAAGAAATTTAATAAATTAGTTTTGTATGTTTGCAAGGAATCATGAAAAATGTCTAGGTGTAGTAATTTTTCATAGTGGTTATAAGTTATGATTGCGCGAGTAATTGGTGAGTTACTCGCTGCATTAGTGTTATTGGATTCTATATGAATAAGAGAGTGTGTCTGGTACGCCTCATTGGGACATTTAAACCAATAGTGGATAGCAATTCAGGACTATCTATTTTATTATTTAGCAGGTAATACAGAAACAGCAGATCTGATAATGTGCGTCTTTTTTGTAAACTTAACATGTTATTTGTAGTTTTGTTGTATTTCTTGAATAAATATTTAGAGAAATTATTCTGTATACTTTCTACTATATCTATGTACACCTTATATTGAGGATTCCATACCGGGGACGCATACTCCAGTGGACTTCTGACCAATGAACAAAACAACATTTCAAGAGTCTTAGCACTTTTGAAAACTTTAAATATTCTTAATAGGAAACCTAGCATCTTGTAGGATTTTGATATTATTTATTTTTTTATTTTTATTTTTATTTTTTTTTATTTATTTATTGAAACATTTATTATAATTACAATTTTACAACAAAATATTTTTTTTTACAGGTTTTTTTTACTACCCTTCCATTAAAAGCATTTGCTTGTGTATGGAAGGGGAGTGTACATTAATGCTATTAGTTATTAGTTAGGTATAAGTTAGTACTTAAATAATTAATTGTACATAAATATATGTGAGCTGCAGTATTTATTTGATAATGGTTTTTTTTTTTAAAAGATATATTATGTGTTCGATATGCTTATCAAAAATTAATTTGTTGTCTAAATAAACACCTAGATCTTTACATGTAGACGTAGATTGTAAAGGTTTATTATTCAAGTTGTAAGAATAGATGATTTTATTTTTATTTCTAGTAAATGTAATTGAGTGACACTTAGAAATGTTTAAGGAGAGTAAATTTGATTCACAATACGCGCACAAATGATCAAGATCGCTTTGTAATTCTATACAATCAGATAAAGACTATACAGGTTTAAAAGTTTTCATATCACCCGCATATAACACAAAGTAACTATTTTGAAAGCATACATAGATGTCATTTATGTAAATATTAAATAAGAGTGGTCCGAGATGCGACCCCTGGGGCACACCCGAGACGATTTCCGTTAAACAGGATGTGAAACCGTTGATGACAACCGTGATTTGGTGCCGATTACTGACATATGATGCGATCCATCTATAGAGATCACCGTGAATTCCTACACTAAATAACTTCTGTAAAAGAATATAGTGATTAACACGGTCGAATGCTTTGGAATAATCAGTATAGATGGCATCTACCTGGCATCGCATATCCATTTGAGCATGAAGAAAATTTATAAAAGACACAAGATTCGAGGTTGTGGAGCGATTTCTCATAAAGCCATGTTGATTAGTTAAGAGTGAAGGTGAGATGGTAGAATATAATTGATCGTAAACAATTTTTTCCAAAACTTTACTTAGAATGGGTAATTTGGATATAGGTCGATAATTGGAGACATCATTTTTACTACCATTTTTAAAGATTGGGGTAATCAAGGCTGTTTTCCACTTGTCAGGAAATGTTCCTTCAGATAGCGATAGTTTGAAAATGGCAAAAATGGGGGGTGTCAGTTGTTTACTACAATAATTTATAAAGATTCCTGGAAGTCGGTCGTTCCCCGGTCCCTTTTTGATATCGATGGACTTAAGGTATTTGAAAGTTATGTCCTTATTGATCTCGATTGAGCTAATAACGCTATTTGAATTAAAACAGTCACTGGCATTGCTTGTATGAGCAGGTTGAACATTCGAAAATACAGAACCGAAATACTCGGAAAATAAATTGGCTACTCCTTTACTGTCAGTTTTTTCACCATAAATCATATGATCGGGGATGGTAGGAGATTTTCTTTGAGAATTGACATAGGACCATATTTTTCTAACATTATGCTGTATGCCGGATTCTATCGTAGAAATGTAGGTTTTGTAAGCCGCTGAAGCGACCGTTTTTTGTCTTTTGCGAAGCAAAGAAAATGACAGATAATCAAGAGGGTTCCGGTGACGCTTCCATGCTCTAAAGAATTTTAATTTTTCATTAGTTATTTTTATTAAGGCTGCCGTGTACCATAGTGGATATTTTCCAGATTTCACAACTTTCTTGGGAATAAACGCATCGACAATTTGTTCAATTATAACGTAAAATGAATGTAACGCTGTATTTACATCCGGTGCATTTATAACGGTAGACCAGTTGGTCTCATTCAGTTTCTCATTAATCTCGATGTAATCTGCTTTATGGAATAATTTTATTGTTCGAGGAGTTGAGAGGGTTTCATTAGTGGATGGAAATTCTAGCTCTATAACCAATGATTATGATGAGCATCCTTTTTAACTAAAGGGTGATCGGCAAGCGACACCTTAGCTGGAGTGTTACAGAAAACGAGGTCCAAAATTCGTCCGTAGTTATTAGGTAAATTGTTAAATTGGGTTAAATTTGCAAAATATAAGCAGTTAAGTAACGTGAGTGAACATTGGTCAAAAACAAAAAAAAATCTTTTTTAATACCTATGATTACGCCTCCACCAGTTGATTTACCAGTTCGATGGATATCCCTATCATTTCTGTAAACAGAATAGCGGTTATCAAATAATTCCTCATCTAGGATTCTATCAACCAACCAACTTTCGGTATTAAAAATCAAGTCATAATTATTGAGCACATTCTGATGAAATTCCAACGTTTTTTAGCGCAAACCTCTTGCATTTTGATAAAAAATTATTAAAGAATCAAGCATTAAGAAGTATTGTTAATTACTCATGTAACCTTGTTTTCTGTAAAATATTTTTGAAGAACATCATATTCATGAATTATGTTCACAGTCATAAGTCCACTGGGCAAAGCAAAACATACAACTATCAATTAAAGTGCGTGAGTACATTATAGAATGCATTAGTGAGCCATGAGCAGGTTGGGTTAATGTAAAAAGGGTGATATTTAAGAAATTAATTAAGTGATTTTGCATTAGTGAGCAATGAGCAGGTTGGGTTAATATAAAAAGAGTGATATTTATAAAATGAAGAAAAAAATCAGGAGAAAAATAGTGGTTACAGGATAGATGATTTAACATGGTAATGGTGATTATATAAGGTTTTTTAGCTGCGATTCGCATGAGACATGTATGGGAGGTGAAGTGACGTTCTTCCGTAGGTAGATTTTTCCGCTTCTTACCCATAAAAACTGATACATGTGTTTATTTTTAAAACCTTTGGCGAACCTCAGTATAGATTTATTCTTCCGCGTGAGATGGTCGTTAACGAAAATCCTCTGATCACCTCCAGCCATTCCGACGCCGACGTAATACCGGTTTATCTTTAGAAATAGATATTGTCTACATAATATTGAGTTTTGCCACTGTTGATGGCGATTCCCAGCCGTTTTCAAATGGCAAACGTCAGCTTAAAATACAGTTACAGTCATTATTGTATCCTCGTTTCAAATATGAGTTTTTTTTGGCAAAGTATTCCAAGCAAAACCAAATATTCAAAGCTCATGCGAATTAAATCTTCTTCTTCTATTTCTAGTTTTAATTAAGTTTTAAAACCCGTTATTAATGTCAAGCGTAACTATCAACTGACATTATATGACTTACGTAATAGGTACATATGTAAAAATGTTATGTAAAAATTTAACATCTTATAACTTGTATTGTAATGTTCTGTATGTAGGTATGTCTTAATAAATAAATAAACAATCTATATAAATAAATTTATTTTTTTATAATTATTTTTTTTTTTGATTTCAAGATTTTTGTTTATACATTACAATGATAATATATGCAAGATTACAAAATAATTCATGTTTTATTCTACTACTCCATAAGTTGAGCTCTAGGAGCTCGTCTTTATGAGAGGAGTATTTTACATGCAAAAAAATAATAATAATGTTCATTATGTAAACAATTTTCAAAGAACTAATGAAATAAATATCTTAGGTAGGTACACAATTTAGACAATAATAGTTATATAAGAACAATATCAAAACATTTTTTTTAATATGAAATATTGCTGTTTAAGTAACGGTAAATTAATTAATTACATAAAGGGTAAACATTAAGGGTACAATATGTCATTATCCAATTTAAGGGACTTAATTTGTTTTTTGAATAATTCATATTTCGGCGTATCTGTTATATTAATTTTGTTATTGGATAATAATATATTGTACCATCTTACACCTAAATACAAATAGTGGTGCTGAGCCGTGGTCGTTCTAAGCATAGGGATGGCTATTAAGCCATTAGTTTTAAATCTATTGCTTATGCTATCTGAGGGGTGAATTTTTTGAATAAAATATTCTTTATTAATTTGGCATAAGGCGTTTCTCTTATACACTTCTGTAATAGATGGTACATTAAATTCCCGAAATATCTGTATAGTAGGGAAGTCGTATGGTTTCCTAAGTATGGTTTTTATAATTATTCTTTTAATTATAATTATGGGCTGTAAGGAACCCTTAATGGCTCCTCCCCACCCAATAATGCCGTACTGTAATAAAGACTGAATTATTGCATAATAGACAATTTTGATAGTTTTCTTGTTTAAAATATTTCGTTTGTTATAGAAAACATAGATAAGTTTTCTTATTCTTTCCACAGTGAGATTGATATGATCTTTCTATTTAACATTTTTATCTATTAAGATTCCAAGATATTTTACATTAGATTTAGGATTCAGCTTAGCGCAGTCCGTATTACATTTACCGTCATTTGCACAATTTTTGGAATGAATTGTTTGTTAATTAAATTATTTGGCACATCTTCTTGTAGAGAGAATGGAATGTAAAAAGTTTTTTCTGTGTTGAGTGATAGTAAATTGTTATCGAACCAATTTTTTAAAACCTTCATGTCTTGATTGGCTGAATTGGTAATATCGTACCACGTCTTTTTTTCGATAATTATTGCAGTGTCGTCAGCAAAGGATATAAGTTTACCATTAAGTGATAATTTAAGCATTTGGTTTACGTATATTATAAATAAAATTGGTCCAATAACTGTCCCCTGGGGAATTCCAAATTCTAAAGTTTCATCTACACTTAGTGAGTTGTTTAATTTTACTTTTTGATTTCTTTGAGTTAGATAACTTTAAAGCCAATACCTAACCTTACCAATAATACCGATATCATTTAATTTATTAATTAGTTTTGTTGGGGAGATACTGTCAAAAGCATTGCGTAAATCAATGAAAATGCCAAGGCATTTGTTTTTTTTATCTATTTCGTTGTATATAGTTGAGGAGAGTTCAGCAATAGCATCATGAGTAGTTTGTTTCTCTCTAAATCCAAATTGGCAAGGACTAAGAATTTTTTTAGTATCAATGAAGTACATGAGTTGCTTTTTTACGATCTTTTCAAAAATTTTTGCAATGTTTGAGACAAGAGATATAGGTCGATAATTTTATATTTCTTCAGGGCTGCCTGATTTGATATTTATTATATATACATAAAATAAATAGCTGAAGTGTATGTACGCGCATAACTTCCAAACGACTGCACCAAATCTGATAAGTACTTCTTTTTTTGTGTTCGTTATTGTCAGGAAAAGGTTTGTATATAACTACTCGTGAGCTCTGGCATTATGAAATTTGTATAAAAAATTGCAATAGGTGGCAGGCGAGCTGTTTTATAATTAAATGTACTGGGACAAAATGTGTGGAACACGAGAGGGGGGAGGGGAACCCGGGAGGGGATGGGGAACTCGGGAGGGGGGAGGGGAACTCGGGAGGGTGGTTCGCGGGATAGGGGAAGAGGGAAGGGGGGAGTGGAATTGCGAGAGAGAAGGTGGAGGAGGCAGAGAGGGAACGCGAGAAGGGAAGGGGAGGCGGGATAAATGGGAAAGGACATGCTGGGAGAAACTTTTTTTTTTAATTATTTTTTTTTTTTTAATGTTCTTTATTCAGTAAAGTTTATACATTACAGTAAATGGATAATTTTTTGGCCATCACACTAGGCACATGCCCGTGTTGTAACACTATTTCTTGTCAAAATATGATTGGAAAGGTTAGAGCCAATTGTGGTGAAATACTCATTGAGATGATCTGCGATTTTTTCAGATTCATTACCTGTATTTGTTAGTAAATGACCATCAACGTTAATCTTGTTTATGGGTGTTGTCATTACTTTAGCGTAAGATATGTCTTTAATGATATTCCATATTTTTTTCTTGTCATTCTCTGCGTTATTTATTTGTTTTTTATAGTAATCTTCTCTGCCCTTTAATGTAATTTTTTTGCACACATTTCTGTATTTCTTGTAAAACATGTGAGATTCATGGTCGTTGGGATTTTTTTTACAGAGTGCGTGTAGTTTATCGCGCTTACGAATAGAGTGTAGGATACCAACAGTTTTCCAAGGCTTAAGCTTAGAATCATGGTGTTTAGTTTTGTGAGTTGTGTCTGATGTAGCGTTGGTTAGATGGATATGTAGTATGTCAACAAGAGATTTGCAGGCCAGACTGGGATCAATCTGTTTGTAAACATTTAACCAATGGCATAACGCTTGCCGGGAACCAGCTTGTTTCCAACATATAAATGTACTATTTCAGGAATTTTGAACAAATTAACTGCCGCTACCAGAGCAGGGCCATGGATCTACTAGGTCATGATGACATTTCCATCAAGATGGAACCAGAGCCCCAGGAAGAAGGCGAATGTGAAATGCCGCACACGGATATAGATTTCGACCCCAAAGATGTAAAGAAGGAATGTTTACAATATGCGGAGATTACTCATATGGCCAGTTAGTTCCATTGAATATATTAAAAATGTAGCATGTTTAATTTGGAATTTTAACTAAATTTATTTCTCGCAATAAGTTCTCGATTTCTCAATTGTATACCTATTTTATTAGGCACATGTTGTAAGTTACACTTATTATTACGTGCGTAAATATTCATGAAATTAAAAACGTTTCCATTGACTTCTTCGTGCACATGATCCTTTATGAAGCATCGGCCCCTAAAGCGGACATGGGGTTTTTATTATTATATTGATTTTATCAAAATTACTGGCTATACATGATAAATGATTGATATCTTAAATCTTTCAAATTAATAGATTTATTAAAAAAAACAGTTTAGTTGTGTATTAATGATCCATGAATGTATTGTCATTTTTTTATTGCAGGCAGCACTTATGTTAAAAGAGAGGCCATCAAGGCGGATTTTGGATCCCGCGAGGAAGATGAAAGGAGTTTTCCCTGTATAGAAATCGACATAGACCTGTCGGATGTTAAAAAAGAATGCCTAGAACACGTTGAAAGAATGAACCAGGCAGCAGGTAAAACCGATTTTCATAGTAAGATTTAACATTTAGCGGTATCCATTTTTTCCACTTGGCGAAGGGAGAAGTCTAACTGAGCCTTTTTTATCCGTATTCTTTTTCAAATTTGTCGACAGATTTGAAGATGCATCCTGTGGATAAACGATTCTCTTGTTCTCAATGTAACTACTCCTGCTCACATAAGAATAATTTTGTTAGTCACCTTCGCAATCATACTGGAGAGAAACATTTTGTCTGTTCCGAGTGCAACTATTCATGTTCTCGAAAGGGCCATCTGACAAGGCACATGCTGACACACAGTGGAGAAAAACCTTTTTTCTGTTCCGAGTGCAACTATTCATGTTCTGAAAAGAGTAAACTCACGAGGCACAAGCTGACTCACAGCGGAGAAAAACCTTTTTTCTGTTCCGAGTGCAACTATTCATGTTCTCGAAAGGGCGATCTGAAAAGCCACATGCGGACTCACAGAATAAAATACGGCGATTCAACAATTAAAGTAAGCGGCCAGGTGAAGGTTTACTAAGTCAGGAAAATAATTATTATGAAGTAATAATTATTATCGTGACAAATGTCATTAATGAATATTAAGAAGAATATTGGGCCGAGGTGGGACCCTTGCGGGACACCACTTGTGGCCTCGAATACATAGGATTCTATAAAATTAATCCTGACACTAAGCACTCTTTTACTGAAGTTACTGATAATCCATGTCAATAAACTTCCTTTGATGCCTAACAGTCGGAGTTTAGATATAAGAATGTGATGTCGAACCTTATCAAATGCTTTACTGAAATCGGTGTATATAGAATCCACTTGTTGTTTCAGACTAAGGGTTTCGGATATGTAATTATTATAGATAGTTAAATTACTTAAGGTAGATCGACCTCTGATAAAGCCATGTTGGTTAGGAACAATAATATTGTTGATAGGTTTTACAATGGTATCTAATACTAATGACTCGAAAAGTTTTGGTAAAGCAGACATAATACAAATAGGTCTATAGTTTGATTTATCGCTTTTGTCTCCTTTTTTATGAATGGGCGTTAAATAACTCTTTTTTCACAGAGCCGAAGCTAAGGATTTGTTAAAAAGTTTGTGTAAGGGATATATCAAACTATCAATGCAAGTTATTAAAAATATGGGAGGTATACCATCCGGTCCAGCAGATTTATTACTATCCAATGCATTTATGCCCCTTTTTAAAGATTCTTATTTTATGAAACATTGGCTAAGGTTAAATGACTCTTCCACTGAAGTACTGGAGACTGCATTGACGGGAATATCTTTGTCGTAAACACTTTTAAATGAGTCAGCAAGGAGATTAACTATACCCTCGATACTGTCGGCACATTTTTCTTTAAAATACATGCTATTAGGATATCCACAGTTATCGTTACGCTAAGATTTAGTAAAATTCCAGAATTTTTTCACATTGTGATGACGTACGTCATTTTCTATTACGTTAACATAGTTACTATAGCATTTTATTGATAGTTCTTCACATTGTTTTCGTAGTTTAGTAAATGTTATATAATCGTTAGGATTTCTGGTATGTTTATATTTTCTGTGGATACATTTTTTTTATTTATTAAATTAGTTAATTCTTTTGTAAACCATTTCGGATAATTAGATGATTTAAGGCTAACCCTGGGAACAAATTGTTCTATAGAGGTATTTAAAATCGAGTAAAAGTGTTCTAATTGATCATTTATATTATTTTCCTCATCTAAAAAGGACCAATCTGTTTGGATAAGGTACTCAGTAATATGATATAATATGAAATGGCTGCGGTTTATGAGTTCTGTCTTAAGCGGCGTGATTATTACAACTGTAAAGTGATGCGATTTTTAGGACTTGTGTCCTTTGCGGTGAGGTGAATTCAACTGGACTAATTGTGGCAGAGGGCACACAATAGGTATTTTCGAAAGAACCACTTATAATAAAGGTGTGAACAATAACAAAATGAATAGCAAATATATTTTTCGACTGTATTCTGCTAAATTTATTTATATTCTACGTGTTTTTATGAATATAAAATTACAAACGATAATCATTATAAGTGTTATTAGATATGGCTTTAGAGGAGGTTATAATTTATAATTACACTCAATGTTTAAGCATTTTTCAAATATAAGTGGTAGGAAAAGAATTAAGAGAATATTGTACGTCAAAATTATATTTTTTACCATAGCGAACCGGAAGAACCCATCTATTTAATTAAAATAATATGCCACCATTATATATTAGTGTATGAAGTAGAAGGTAGTATCTTGGTGGATAACCCGTACGGTCTGAAAAGCGCCCGTGTCTATACGGTGTAAAGATAGGGTGCCGTATCGCCATTTGTTTCGGTATTGTAAGGCGTTGTGAGGTGGAAGGTGGGGTTTGTTGGAGGGGATTAAATTTATGAAGGGGGAACAATATGATGGTAGTTCTTTCTTCACGCGAGCCGACTTACACCAATACGAGTTGAAGAAACGATCCGTTCTCATTGAGCCAACTTCAACTGTGAATAGCTGACTGTAGAGTTTCGCGTACGTACAGCGAGGCAAACGGAATCAATGCTGCTAGCTCTGTCGATCATGCTGCATAGAGAGAAATTTACGTAGAGCAGACTCTGCGCGTCTGCATGGGGTCCGTGCATTAGATATATAGCCCAGTCAATGAACGCATTGAATTGTAATAAATTAGGGGAAAGCTGAATTTTCGCAGGTGGATAGTACTTCCTATAGGGAGTATTTTCCAAAAAGTCCCCACCCTTCCCCCGCCTGCTTCCTCGCCTATTCCCAGCCAAACTTCGAAGTTGTATATTTCTACAAAATCCATTATATCTCCTAAACTTTAATATATATCTGAAAAAAAATGATACCATTATACTCCTTGGAAAATTTTCTAAAAAAAATGTATAATAATATATATTCATAGGTCTTTATTGTTGGTACGTAGGCATGTTCGATGAGCCAGGGGTGTAGACGGATGAGTAGATAGTGATGGTACGTCGTAAGATGTGATGATGGTCAGGAAGCTGCATTGGTGAAATTCTGGGGTCTTTCACCATGTTCTCTACACCATGTGTGGTGGAGAATGACCAGATCCAGGCGGTCGCTCGATGTCATAAGGACGGAGATGACAGCTCTGTCTCCGGTAAGCTGGAGTCACCCGCAGGGCAGGAAGAACCCTTGCGAGGCGGTGAGGAAGATCTCTACGGCAGCGAAACGTGACGAGCTTCGGATTACCATAGATCGGGTTGCACCCTGAATAGAAAGCGCTGCGGGCTTCATAGTTGCGGACAGATGACATCTCATGAGTCGTGGTCCAGACTGCGAGATGGTGGTTGAAGATGAGAGCCTCGAAGGTGTTACAGAGGGTTCGAGAAAATGCCGCAGTCCTCTGTAATTTCCAACTTCTGCGCTGGAGAATGCGTGTAAATCACATCGCACTTATAACGTCTAATTTTATTAATGATGCCATACTTGTGATAGTTATTGGTAAGTGCAAATACTTATATTAATCTCGCTATTAATTTTGGTAGCGACCGTTATTCCAAGTCAAACTGATCGACCACTGTTCTTTCACAACTGCGCTATGTTTAAAGCGACCTAGTTTACGTAACCGATTCCATTATTTATACATTAAACCGCTTACTCGTTATAATACGGAATATATTTTATTCAAATAGTTATATTTAGCTTCATTATCACGAAAAGTGAGTATATATGTCGGGGGAGATAAAAACACATGCAAAAAATATGCATTTAACATTTTAATTTTGTTTAAATTAATTCATTTACACGGTTACGAATTCTTCGCCATATTCTATTTATATCAATTAAATCAACTTACACGTTCATAGACAATCAATCTATCAGATTTTTTAAGGTACCAATAGCTAGTATATTAAAAAAAGATTGCCATAGGGGAAAAATTGATTCTCACATTCTAGAAAGGTACACCAACTAGTATGGTGGAATTTTTATGTTCCGAAAAAGTAAATTATTTACTCGAGTATATGTACTATATGTCAAAAATTGACATGCTACTGGCATCTGTTGGTTGGTTGGAGTAAACTCCGACTTTGTATCGATCCAATAAGATGGTGTGAGTCTCTGCTAAAAGGCTAAGACCGAATCGGTGGTTTAGGAACCTGTTTTAACCACGAGTTAGGTGGAAGCCATATTGGTAAACATTCGCAATGTCAGATGTTGGTAGTGGTTTTTTAGTCTATAAATGTGTGCAGTTTTTATGCTATAAAAAGGCTAGCATCTGATTATTATTTTTCTTTCCTACGCAAGTTTAAACAGTAAAACAACTGCCAGTGTTTGGCCCGGTGTATACAGTATTATCACCGTTATTTTATACATTTCTAACATGTCACACTGTGAAAATAAAAAGTGAAGTTTTTGTAAAAAGAATTATTTACTAAAAGGACCCTTACAATTTTAACATGGGCCTTACGATCCGGATGGCAATCAGAGAATTGCTAATATAAAATCAAGAACCAGCTGCCAAAAAACGAAATAATACAGATGACCCAAAAATACATAAAAATCATAAAGAAAGGATAGGAATTATAAAGATGAACAAAGGAAGACTAGAATCACAGCGTAAATGAGATTAGTTTTTAGTGCCTTCCCACCCGTATCCATATCCTTTTAACATTTATTCAGACCTCATATGTGGTTTTTTTTTTAACAAGATTAATTCCATATATATCGTTTTGTAAAAAATAAAATCACTACCCACGTAAAGATTTTATGCAACTCATGATCCTTAATTAATGATTGAACAATAGGTAAAGTGTAATCAATAGAATATTGCCAGGAATATTGTCGTTGTTGTCTTTCAGGCAGGTAGCTTCTCAAATAAATAAAAACGCATTGTCGGAACACATTTTATCAGGGATTAAACTACGAAAAGGTAGTTGTACTCAAAATGGATAAGATCAAATCTTTAATAGCCAAGAGAGGCGTGATTAAAGGGAAATTGACACGTTTCGCGGATTCTATATACTCCTTGTCCGCGAATGAAATTAAACTGAGGTACGACCGAATTAAACCATTGTTAGATCAATTCGAATCTATACAGGACGAAATTGAAATGTGAACGGATTCAGAGGAACTGGAAAATTCTATTCAGCGCGAGACGTTCGAAAATAAATATTTTTCAGTTTTAGCTACAGCCAAGGGGGCTATTGACTCCGCCGATCAGGGGAGGGTCGAGATCAAACTTTCAACTCTCCAATTGAGAGAATTCGATAGAAATCAAAAGGATTGGGTGAATTTCCTTGAAACCTTTAAAACTTTGGTTCATAATAACGGTTCCTTGAGCAACGTCCAAAAATTATTTTACTTGCAATCTACACTGAAAGGGAACGCATTGAAAATAATTTCTAATCTAGAAGTTTCGGAATTAAACTACCTATCGGCATGGGAATTGTTGCACGAAAGATATGCGAATCTCAGGGCTACCGTACATAAACATATCCAAACTCTATTTCAATTAAAAGATATGAAACTTGAAGATCCAGTAGCATTAAGATATTTAATTGATGAAACCAATGTAAATTTAAAGGCTTTACAAAACATCGGAGTCAAGGTAGATCAATGGGATCCTTTGATTATTTACATAATTTCAAATAAATTAGATATAGCTACCCGGAAAAATTGGGAACAATATACATTGCAAGGTGAATTACCTACATTAAAGGAATTCATAAAATGTTTATCTGCTAGGGCGCAAGTATTGGAGCTCATGAATGCTTCAGAGAAAAAATCTTCTAACCTACATAAAACGCAAATAGGCAACAATAATAACAAAAAAGATTCATCGGTATTCTTGGCAAAAAGAGCAAACAATTGCATTTATTGTAATGATAAAGGTCATCAAATTTATTTTTGCAAAAAATTTCTAAAATTAAATTTGCAGGATAGGATTGATGCTACGAAATCAATCCGGGCGTGTGAAAAATGTTTGTGGTTGGGTCATCAAGCACAGAGTTGCAAGACAAACCTGATCTGCAAAATTTGTGGCAAGTATAGCCACAATACTCTTCTACACAAGGAGGTACCTCCGCCGGAGACCTTAAATATGGATGTTAATAACGAGGTTATAGTTTCGAATTTTTCTGCATCAGAAAAGGCAGAAAAAATAATATTATTGTCAACCGCCAACATAGTAGTTGTGGGGGCAACAATAAAATTTTTAAGGCTCGCGCCCTGATTGATTCTGGCGCGCAGAGTAATTTTATGAGAGCTGAATTTGCTCATAAATTAAATTTACCATGTGAATGGATAAACAAACCCGTGTCTGGGATCCATAATAATATCACACACATAAAAAGGAGAATTTCAGTGGAAATGACTTCGCTTAATACTGATTATAAATGCGAAATATGATGTCTGATTTTACAGGAAATTACAACCAATTTACCAGAAGTGACAATGGCGAAAAAAGAGTTCAAACTACCACCAGGACTGGAGCTGGCAGACCCGAACTTCAATATAGCTGCACCCATCGACATCCTGTTGGGCGCGGAGAGCTTCTGGGAAATGCTAACCAACGATAGATTGAAACTTGAGTCGGGACCAACGCTTCAACGTACGCAACTGGGATGGTTTGTGTCCGGTCCGATTGCAACAGTTTGGGCGAGTACTTGCCTAATTTAGACGGTGTGTTGTAGCCACGCGGGTACCTGATTAGTTTGACAGCCGGCCGTTAAAGTACAGGCGCCGGTAAGAGGATTACGAGAAGTTTCGGTAGGTTCGTCAGTTGGTTCCTGGGAGTGCATGGTGTAACAGCTGTACTGCAAGCCGTCAAAGGTCATGGCCGAAACACACGTGAGCGAAATAATTTTTATAATGAATCATCACGAGATAATTTTAACTTAGGCTATTAATCCATTAGCTTATATTTAATCCTTATAAATATGTATAGTTTATCTGTACAGGCGCCCATTAGGATTTTTTTAATGATATGTATTCATTTTGTTTGATACCACATGTTCCGAGAAACTAGTTTAACATTAATTGATTACTGTAGGTAGTCAACCACCCCTGTAGATTCGATAATATAATAATCATGCTCTACTCTTAATAATAATAATAATATTTGGCTAATTTATATAGCGCCGTTTTCGTGAAAAATCACCTCAAGGGCGCTTAATGTTTGAGATTAAAGAATAAATGTTCATCTTTGTTACTTTAACATTCCGTCTTTTCTTTCTTTGATCTACCCACATCTCAGTTACTTGTATTCCGGATATGGATTAAAGGTTTATTATAATATGAGAGTATTTGGGATGGCGGTGGATGCAAAGTTAAGTAACTAGGTAAGTTTGGCGTTACACGATCAACGTGTACCCCAAACAAAGGCCTGTATCAGATTTTTGCAGTTAATCTATAAATAAGTTGAGTCATCAAATAGAAAAATTTTGTAAATTGGAAGAGATTAATTCCACTAAAAATCAAACTCAAAAAGAAAAGGCTTGCGAAGCCAGTTTTGTTAGTACTCATACTAGAGAAGATGACGGTAGATATGTAGTAAAGTAAGTTTACCGCGTCGGGCATGCATTGATCAGTTGGGAAACTCATTGCTCACTGCCGAAAAGAGATTTAAAAATATGGAAAGAAAATTTGTGTCACATCCCGAGTTGAAGACACAATAGTAAAATTCTTGCGTGAATATGAAGAATTGGGACACAAGGAGGTGTGTGACCAGTCAAAAGGGGATCGTGACTCCTATTTTTTAACGCATCACGCTGTAGTGAAAGAATCCAGCACTACTACTAAAGTGAGGGTCGTTTTTGACGGCTCCGCCAAAACCTCAAATGGAATTTCCCTCAATGAAGCCTTGATGACAGGACCTGTTATACAAAAGGATCTATATAACCAACTATTGCATTTCAGGAAACATCAAGTAATCATGACTGCCGACATCGAGAAGATGTACCGCCAGATTATCATGTGTAAAGATGACCTTGACCTGCAGAAGATAGTATGGCGCGAGTCGCCACAGGATGTGCTCAAGCATTATCGTCTAAAGACTGTGACTTATGGGCTGGCACCTTCCTCCTTCTTGGCCACAAGATGCTTAAAGCAAATTGGTATGGATAATAATTTAATTTTTTCTAGAGCTAGTCAGGTCATAGAAAATGACTTCTATATGGATGACTTGTTAACGGGAACAGATGTAAGAAGTTAAAAGAAGGGACTCGTAGGACCGATAATAGTCATAGCCAAATTGATAATGCAAAGGCTGTGGCAGTCCAAAGCAGCGTGGGATGATCAATTACCTAATGAAATATTAGTACCCTGGAGGACCTACCTGCAAGATTTAATTCAGCTAAATGTGTTGAAAATACCAAGAAAAATTATTTGCAAGCAAGCAAAAGAGCTACAACTACACGGTTTTTGCGATTCGTCTGAGAAGGCTTTCGGAGCCTGTATTTATATGGTGTCAATGGACCACAGCGGTAAGTGGCATTCACATTTAATAACATCCAAATCAAGGGTAGCACCATTGAAGTGTATTTCACTGCCTAAGTTGGAGCTGTGTAGAGCTGTACTACTGGCGAAATTAATGAAAACTATAAAACAAGCACTAAATATAATGGAGATCAACACATATTATTGGTGTGAATCTAGCGCTGTGTTGGCTGAAAGGTCAACCTACTCGTTGGAGCACTTTCGTGGCTAATCGAGTAGCCGAAATACAAGAACTGAGTGATCCAGATCAATGGAGACACGTATCATCATCCGACAATGCAGTGGATATACTTTCAAGAGGAACTACTGCAGATAAATTGATAAATTCTACAATATGGTGGAATGGACCAAGTTGGTTGACTGACGGAGTCAACGATTGGCCTATATCGAACATTTCCTGTTCAAACCCTCCGGAACTGAAGAGCATATTCTATTATCTACAGATATTCAAGAATGGGAAATATTTGGAAAATTTTCCTCATTTATCAAATTGAAAAGGGTTACAGCATATGTACTACGGTTTGTAAATAACTGCAGAAATATTAACAGTAAAATTTCGGGTAACTTAAGTGTAGCTGAACTAGAAGCAAGTTTGAATTGTCTACTGAAATCAGCTCAGGCACATGCCTTTCAAAAGGAGTTGAAGACATTAAAAAACCAGGGAAACGTCAACAAAAATAGTAACTTAAAATCTCTTCATCCTTTTTTACGTGTTATATATATATATATATATATATATATATATATATATATATATATATATATATATATATATATAGACCAATGTAAGCAATTTGATGACCCAGATTCAATGATAGATGGAGTCATAAGAAGTAAGCTGGAGTATGCCAGTGGTGTGTGGACTCCGCACCAAGCGAAATATATTAATATGCTAGAACAAGTTCAGAAAAAATTCCTTAGGTATGTCTATATGCGGATGAATGGAACGTACCCGAGATTCATGCACCATATGGAATTACTTGAGGCATCAAATAGATTTAGCTTGGAAACTAGACGTTATGCAAATCTTGCAATTCTTAGTTTTAACATAATCCATAATCGTATTGACAGCCCATTGCTCTTGGAATTTTATGGCTTATACGTGCCTGAAAATTTCAGCCGTAGTCGTCGACACGACTTGTTCAAAATACCATACGGCAGAACTGATGTTCTAGCACAGCATAGCATGACAAGAGGAATGGTGCTGTTGAACGAAATATCGGAAACACTAGATATATATATAACTCTTCTTTAGATAGCCTTAAGATTTTTTTGTATATTAATCATCTTCCTAGGTGTTAAGACTGTTAAAATGTGAAAATTGTACAGTAATTGGATAAAATCTGTTGTACAAAAAAAAAAAAAAAAAAAAATATATATATATATATATATATATATATATATATATATATACATATACTTTTTTTTTTACAGTGAATACCGCACAAGAATCTCAACTGCTCCCGTCTGGAGCCAGTGAGAATATGGCATCTGGCAAGGTAGTGGGGAGGGGAAGGAGGTGGGGAAGAGGAAGGTTGGGAAGTACCTGGCTCTTCAGATCTGGTCACCAAACACGGCTAAAGTCATTTTTAAGCAACGTTTCAATTCTGAATGGTGGTCTTATACCAGGGCGATACTAATAGTATCTTCCACTCTGGAACATGCCGCAAATATACTTTATATTATTTTAAATGAATTAATTGTGAAATAAAACAAATTAATCAAATAAAATTTATTTGCGCATGCCGGGTTCGAACTCGCGACCTCCGGATTGTGAGTCAAGAGTCTTATCCACTAGACTACGGAGGCCGTCAGGATATATGTGGGCGGTAGACTAAATTTAGCTTCACACCTATCGTACCAACAAAGACATCCAATTATATTGCCAGCTAAACATTAGCTAACCGAATTGATTATACGTCACTATCATTATGTAAACTTACACGCAGGACCTCAAGCCCTATTAGCTGAAATAAGATTAATGTTTTGGCCTATTTTTGGGAAAAATACTGTTAAAAAGATATTACAAAAGTGTATTGTGTGTTTTAGGTGTCATCATCGTACTGGTAATCAAATCATGGGCAACTAACCGAGCGAAAGAATCACACCAAGCCGGCCGTTCGCTGTCACGGGAGTCGATTTTGCCGGACCGATTCCAACCAAAAGTGGGCCACTGAGGAAGGCTCCACTCGTGAAATCGTATTTATGTATTTTTGTCTGTTTTTCCATAAAGGCGGTTCACTTGGAATTAGTTTCGTATTTATCGAGCAATGCTTTCTTGAACAGTTTATATCCCGTAGGGGAGAACCTGATAAGAACTTTTCCGACAACGCTAGCAACTTTCGGGGAGCTTGTAACAGGCTCAAGGAGCTGTGTACCAGTTTGAGAGAAAACAACGACAAGATTCAAAATTATTTAGCCAACAGAGGTATTGAGTGGAGGTTCATAACCCCTCGAGTCCCTAGTCAGGGAGGGCTGTGGGAAGCTGCGGTCAAGTCAGCGAAGTTTCATTTGTATAGAGTCACTAATAATTCTGCTTTAATCTTTGAACTTTTGTATACCTTAATTTGTCAGATTGAGGCCTGTCTAAATTCCTGTACATTGACTTCCTTGTCTGATGACATCCACGATTACCAACCCCTCACCCCAAACCATTTCCTTATAGGCACTTAATCCTCTATCATTCTGGAGAGAGATGTCCGAGCCATACCAGACAACAGGCTGACCCAATATCAGAGAATCCATGCGCTAATATTATCCTTTTGGTCTAGATAGAAGCGAGAGTACTTGATGGAGCTACAAAAAAGGACTAAATGGCAAACCAGTAATCAACGGGCACTGCAAAGGATGATCTGGTTATTCTGAAGGAAGATAATTTGATGAGATTTAAGATGGTGTAGTGCTAGTGGTTACCCTGAAAACCCTTCAAGGAATCTTTGTCAGGCCTATCACAAAGATATGTCTGATGCCTCTGGATCCGGAAGCTGAACCTGTAACGGACGCCCCGGACCCTTCCGTCAGTCCGGACACCCCGGACGGCCGTGATGAATAAATTAAAAAAAAAAACTTTTTTACGGTGAAGATATAAAAAAAAGACCATTTAAAAGTACCAATCTCAGGAACAACATGACGACCTATTAATTGATGATTGATTATGCACCCCGCACTGTGGTGCTTATTTCGTGGACTGCACCTGGAGAAGATCAAAACAAATGGACTTGAAAAAAAAAGGGACAATTGTGTTGTGTTGTGTTCTATTATAATATTATTTTGTGTTGGGTTGTGTTCTATTATAATATTATTTTTTGTTGAGTTATTATTTAAATATGTAAAAAAAATGTGGGTAAATTTAAGTGTATGTAATTATTTTAGGTTAATCACTTTAAAATCCAACTTGTGAATGTATATTTTAAATAATAGTATAATACTCAGTGTAGGATTATAGTTTTGAAAAATAAGTTTTTGGCTGCTAATTTATAATGGGTTAAATTATTTGTTAGTATTTGTACAGTATTTAGATTTAGGCTGTGTGTTTTTTTGCCTTGGTTGTCTTCCCCTGTTTTTTTGTTATGTTTTCTTGAAGGGTTCAAAAATCAATAAACGGGGGGGGGGGGGGCTATGTTGAAAATTGACATGCGACTGGCATCTGTTGGTTGGTTGGAGTAAACTCCGACTTTGTATCGATCCAATAAGATGGTGGGAGTCTCTGCTAAAAGGCTAAGACCGAATCGGTGGTTTAGGAACCTGTTTTAACCACGAGTTAGGTGGAAGCCATATTGGTAAACATTCGCAATGTCAGATGTTGGTAGTGGTTTTTTAGTCTATAAATGTGTTCAGTTCTTATGCTATAAAAAGACTAGTATCTGATTATTATTTTTCTTTCCTACGCAAGTTTAAACAGTAAAACAACTGCCAGTGTTTGGCTCGGTGTATACAGTATTATCACCGTTATTTTATACATTTCTAACATGTCACACTGTGAAAATAAAAAGTGAAGTTTTTGTAAAAAGAGTTATTTATTAAAAGGACCCTTACAATTTTAACACTATACACGGCGTCCGGAAACTCGTAGTACAAGCGGGAAACTGGAAAATCTACATCACATTTGGAGTCGATTTTGTGGTATAACTTTTTTTGATTTGAGCTTTCGTTTTCGAGTAAATCGAGTAAAAAGTTGATTTTTTTTTTGGTCAAATTTTTGTAAATTATTAGTGACAATCAAAGTACCTAACTAAAAAAAACTATTTAAAAGAAAAACAAACAAACAAATCCGGATTAGAAGCATTATTTTGAAATCACCCGTCATTTAATTCGGTGTGAAAATAAAATATTCCGTCGCAGCACGGTTAAAAACAGCTGTTAGCAATATATTCATAGTTAATATCGTTGGCAGTCTTGCAAAATTATAGCTCTCTCTCTCTCACCTTGCTGATTCAATAAACACGCGAAAGAGAGATGAACGAAGAAATGTCTCTCTGTCTTTCGAATTTCGCATATTCAAGATGGCCGTGACATTTTGCCACAGTCTACAGTAGTGTTCGGAGTAATGTGAACATGGTTATTATTATTTTTTTAATAATGTAATTAAATTGTTTGAAGAAGAAGTGTTTGAAGAATAAACGCATTTATGTTTCAATTTGGGAGGCGGGTTTGGGTACCGCCGCCACGGGAACCATTTATTGGATAACCAACACCACTGCTATAGGTCACCCCTAGGGGTTCACTATGGTGACTTAGCAGGGGTGCCCGGGTTCATGAGGTGAGGTTTGTCCGTGTCTTTGCGGCGGATGTGTCTGCCCACCACCTGCATGGCAGGCTGGATCGGGAGAGAGTGGTTGAGGGGGTTCCTTTGACTTCTTCAGCCGTACTCTCTCGGAAAATTGACTTTCACCGCCGTGGGAGGAATGAATTCATACGTCCGTCACTCCTGGATACACTGACCCTCAGATTCCTACCCACCCCTCATACCCATTTCATTCCCAGATCTTCCTCTCCTTCCTTTTCTTAAAATACCCTCCACACAGCAGTACATTGGGGTGACACGTGTCAGGAAATAAAAATCTATTGGAAGATAGCCGTTGAAGTACTCATAAGTAGGTTAGGAAGTAGTCGTACGAGGGCGTATATTAATTACGTGACCAATTTTTCTTCCAATCTAGACCCCCTCCCCTTGGTGAAATAAATTTGGGCCACTTCGTATATTATTTTCAAGAAACGTGAGATTTTGCTGGACCCCCCCCCCCTCCCTTTTGAGCTCACGTAATTAATTAATGCCCCCCAAGTAGGTTGCGATGTAGTCGTAAGTAGTAATTTGGCAATTTTGCAAGAAGTTACGCTCCTAAGGTGGCATAAAAAAACTGTTCAAGAGTTGGTGAGATTTTACTGGACCCCCCCCCCCCCCCCCCTTTTTGAGCTCACGTAATTAATGTATGCCCCCTAAGTTAAACTCCTGAACAACTTATATGTGCATTATTTACCATGAGTTGGACTTGTATGCAGAGACGGTTCTAGGGGTCCAGAAGTGGAAGGTCATTTAAAAAATTGATATTACGATACAATATCAGATTAAATACGAAAAGGTTCATTTCACGAGTTCGAGAGTCAAATTACATTATTTAATATAATAAATTATTTTATGCGACAAGCGTACAATACGCAAAATCAACCTACTTTTATCAAACCATCTCTTTCAGACGCTTAATTTCATCAAGCTCTCTCCCTCACGGCAATGACCCAATACTGTCCTCAGAATCCGAAAACATTTTTATTAGACGATATCGGATTGTACTTCCCATAGGGAGTATTTTCCAAAAAGTCCCCACCCCTCCCCCGCCTGCTTCCTCACCTATTCCCCGCCAAACTTCGAAATAGTATATTTCTACAAAATCCATTATATCTCGTAAACTTTAATATATATCTGAAAAAGAAATGACACCATTAAGCAAGGATCATACTGAGCAGACGCAACGTTCCTGTCCCGTTCAACTGGCCGACGTACGTACGCGTCGCTGTGACCACGTGACAAGGGGTCTCTGGTTGTGCGCAGGCGCGTTTGATTTGACACATTTGACATTTATTTTTTAGGTTATGTTTATGTGATTCTCTTCTCAGCAGATGACAGCTTTGCCATGTCTTGAAAGTGAATTTGAAGATGATTTGCTACGATTATTATTATTAAATCATTATTCTCGTAAAAAGAAAAAAGTGAGAAGTATTTGGGTCCACAACATTAACAAAAAAAGACAAATGTTTGGAGAGTTCCATACTTTAGTAGAGTCTAGTTAACTAATCTAATTAACTAGAATCTGATGACGGACGATTCTTCATGTACTTTCGTATGAGTAAAGTGGTATTTGAAGAGCTTCACAGCATAATTGAATATGACATAAAAAAAGAAAACACGAAAGTCCATTCGGATCAGAGAAAGACTGGCCGTGTGTCTATGTCATGTTTGATTGTCATTCATTATAGGGGTATAATATTGAAAGTCATGCCATGAATGGCTGAAATTTCCTCCCAAGCTGCACTGCGTATGCAGAATCTCTATAATCCTGTAATTTGATTTTATAAATAACTTCGTGCCGTCCAGTTTCAATGAACTGTTCGTCATCCATTTTTGAATAATATCTGTCAAACAACCACAGATATTGCGAAACATAACGTTAGATGCTTAGATAACACCAGAAAGATGTAAAATCATCTCGTAGTAGGCGTGACCATACCCCCTCCACCTTCCACATGGCCCACGCCGATCTGGCTTGTCACCCACGGCATTATCTAGGAGGTTTTGTCTGGCTGCGGCAGATCCGCGTCGCGTAGGGGGCGTCGGTTTGCGTTGCGTGGGGCTAGTGTGATTCTAAAGCAACCGTTTCCATAGAAAATGTATGGATGGTAAGTAGTCCAGATATGCAAATGATGACGTCTACCTACGTCGCGTGGCGTGGCGTGGGCTTAGTATGTTCCCAGCTTTATACTTCTTGGAAAATTTTCTAAAAAAATGTATAATAATATATATTCATAGGTATTTATTTTTGCTACGTAGGGATGTTCGATGAGCCAGGGGTGTAGACGGATGAGTAGATAATGATGGTACGTCGTAAGATGTGATGATGGTCAGGAAGCTGCATTGGTGAAATTCAGGGGTCTTTACGTCACTATCGTGATGTTCTACACCATGTGTGGTGGAGAATTACCAGATCCAGGCAGTCGCTCGACGTCATAAGGACGGAGATGACGGCTGTGACTCCGGTAAGCTGGAGTCACCCGCAGGGCAGGAAGAACCCTTGCGAGGCAGTGAGGAAGATCTCTACTGCAGCGAAACGTGACGAGCTTCGGGTTGCCAGAGATCGGGTTGCACCCTGAATAGAAAGCGCTGCGGGCTTTATAGTTGCGGGCGGATGACATCTCATGAATCGTGGTTCAGACTGCGAGATGGTGGTTGAAGATGAGAGCCTCGAAGGTATTACAGAGGGTCCGAGAAAATGCCGCACTCCTCTGTAATTTCCAATTTCTGCGCAGATCACATCGCACTGTATAACGTCTAGACTGGTACTCGCTGGCAGGTAGGTATTGACGGACTAATGTATTGAGATTGATTGGACTGGATTAGTGCTGCGTTGTGTCTTGAGCTTATATAGCTGAGCGGTAGAGTAATTACTCTCACGGCAGGAAATACGTGCCACTCGGTAGTTCTCGAAGAATCGGTGCTGTACAGCGGTCTATGGGTACATGCACGAGACTTTTCTAGCAGATGCCAATAATTATTATTCCGGTGGCCAGCGAGATTTACCTATGTTCTTGACGGCGCCGGATGCGTAGGTAAATAAACATACCTAGGCGGCCGGACTCGACTACTCGTTGAGTAAAGTGGAGCGCAACTATAGTGGCTGTTCCGTGTATGTTTTTTGGTAGAGTGATAGTTATGTGACCGCCACAGTATTTTTGTAAATGTATTTAATAAATTATAGAAGTCTGTGTCAGCCCTTACCAGTACCTAGCCTATTTTACGTGAAGTTTTCTGAAACAATAGTGTTACTCTGTTGGCTAATAATGTGACCCTAGACGGTCGGCAGTCCCAGTCGAACGTCTTATTGGGCGTTGCAAATAATATTTGATTATTTCTTATGAATGATTATTATTTATAATGTTTTAGTTTTAAAGCACAAAATCAATAATTTTTTGCAATTAATTAATATAAGCCAAAGAAAAAATATTCACAACAATATTTTTACAAAAAATCCGAAATAATTTCAAAATCCCATACAGTAAGGGAACGTACCCTGTAGCAAGTAGCTACTGGCTGCTTCTTAAATTGTCAACAACGCCCAGTTTGTTCAAAGCAAATCAAAGCATTCTTTGAGCAGCCACAAGTGTCCTCGGCCACCGTCCCTGTGGCGGGTCGACGTAATCAAATAGTCGTTGTTCACCATTATTTTAACAACATGTGAAGACTGATAAATCGGCGGCATCCATTATTGAAGACCATCAGAACAATCATTAAAATCCTTGATCAGCAGCGGAGTACCGTGGGAGCCCATTATTTCTGCTGGATTAAAACCACATCCAGCATCTGCAGATGCAGACATCACAAGACCTTCCGACTACACCTGGAGCCAGAGGTGCTCGCAGAGATGCGGCCGAAGATCGCCCACCTTGGCTGTCATCAACATAGTCGGCTGACTGGCAACCGCCCTGGGACGGGACGTCGCTGGGAAACCGCGGGACTGGAGGCCTGATTCGTCGCTCCAGCCTGCCGTTCAGCACATGTCAGCAGCGGAGGGAGCTGACCGCACATCTCCGAAGGCAGCAAGCAGCATCATGGATCGCCTACGTATGGTATCACCCATTCATCGACTCCTCAAGACTAAACGGTACTAACGCTCCATAATATACCCTTTCAGATTTACATAGTCTAGCCCTGATTTTCATTTGTAATTGTTAATAAATTAATTTAACTGTCTCAAAGCAATAATCTCTTTTATTAAATAACCTATCCTCATACAAAGTATTACACAGCCGCCTGCTTAAGGTCCACGCCTGAGATACAAATTATCCAGAAATAATCTCTCTTGTCTCGTGCTCTCCATCAAATATTTTCATAACATTTTGGCGCCAACGTGGAGTTTCATAACATTTTGGCCCCCAACGTGCATAACATTTGTAATAATCACACTTGTCTCTAGCTCTCCATCTTATATTCCTAACATTTTAGCTTCCAATGTGAAAGTAAATATTTTCATAACATTTTGGCGTCCAACGCAAATATTTTCATAACATTCAAAGCTTTCAATTGCCCGGCAGTTTTATCCCAGATGGATGATAATCAGATTGAACATCCTATTTCTTTTATTTCTAGAACACTTTCAGCTCAGGAGAGAAATCACTACAACTGAAAGAGAGTTGAATGCCACGATTTTCGCGTTAGAGAAGTTTAGAGGGTATATCGAAGGCTCTCCCATTCCGGTAAAAGTTATCACGGATCATTATAGTCTTAAATGGCTCACAAAATTGAAGTCGCCGTCAGGAAGGTTGGCCCGGTGGGCAGTCAGACTCCAACAGTTTAATTTTGAAATAATACATAGAAATAGCAAAGACAATGTCATTCCCAATGCTTTATCCCGTGACCCCTTGCTTGTAGAATCTATAGTTCAGAACTTTGTAACCTCTGATGAATGGTAGGTATGTCAAATTGAGGGAGAAAATCTTATATCCCGAGAAATATCCGGCGTGGAAGGTTTCAAGTGGCGAAATATTCATATTCAAAGTATGGAAGCGCTTCACAGGGCTTATGACTGGAAGGAAGTACTCCCTAAAGAGTTCAGAATTAATGTCATAAAAGAGCACCATATTCCGCCGGTTTGCGCTCATTTCGGTATTTTGAAAACCTTGAACAGGATCAGACATAAGTATTATTGGCCCAAGATGGCGGCTGATGTAAAAACGTTCATTGCCAAATGTCAAACTTGTTTATGTTACAAAAGCTCGAATTTGTTACCTCCAGGTCTTACGGGAGATCCCAAATTAGTACAGCGCCCATAGCAGATGATAGCGACAGATTTACTTGGTCCATATCCCAGTTCCTATAAGAAAGGGTATACTTATTTGTTGGTAGTGTCAGATTTCTTTTCGAAGTACACCAGACTGTTCCCACTTAAGAAAGCTACGGGTAGTAATATTGCTTCAATTCTGGAGAACGACATCTTCTACAAATTTGGAGTTCCGCATACTATAGTTTTGGACAATGGCCCTCAGTACATTTCTCGTGACATGAAGGCGTTGAACAGAAAATTTCACATTCGTCACCTGTTCTGCAACTGTAGGTACCACCCGCAGAATAATCCTGTTGAATGAGTAAATAAAGTTTTAGTTTCAGCTCTTGCTTCATACGTTGGCTCTGATCACCGAACTTGGGCCAACTTTATTCCTGAAATTGAATTAGCAATCAACACTGCGGTTCACAAGGTAACAGGGTATACTCCGTTTTTCCTCAACTTTGGTAGGGAAATAATTATTTCAGGGAAGGATTATTTAGGTGTTGATTTCAATGAAGAAGAAATTAAAATTTCAGAACGTGACTCTTGGGCACAAGATTTACAGGAATTGAATGACATTTTTTCGCAGGTACGCACGTCCCTGAGACAGTCCTACGAACGCAACAAACGTCAATATGACCTGCGTCGGAGGAATGTTCAATACAACCTGGGGGACACTGTCTGGAGAAGGTCGTTTGTTCTGTCTGATGCTAGTAAACATTTCTCTGCAAAATTAGCCCTTAAATTTATTAGGATTAAGGTGATTTAGAAGATTTCCACTGTTGCCTACCAATTGGCTGATATGAATGGGAAAGCGCTGGGAATTTTCCATATAAAGGACATTCTCAAGTCTGAACACACCGGTTGATCTGCGGTGTAATTTCAATTCAATGATTATGCAAATCCACAAGAGAGATTGATTTCTGCATTTTAGTTTCTTGCATGCTTCATCCACCGTTGCTATGCAATATTTGTTTGTTCATTCTTTGTGATGACACGACAAGCTACTTGTGTCTTCACATTGATTGTATTTGTTGTTTGTTGGGGTTGTGTTTGTCTGTGTGTTCCTTTGGGTTATATATTTATTTAAAATTTAACGCGCGAAGATGATTATCTCTTATTTTCGGGCATTGAATTTTGTTTCATGTTTTGATTATTTATTTATTTAAGATGATAGTACGTAGTAGATGTATACTGACTTCCTTGCTTAGGAAGGTGGTTTATCTCAATTCCCTGGTTATAAACCTTTTTTTTCTTTAAGCTTTGGTTTTATTTAAATGTTATATACTTACACTTGGTTAAGAAAATAATAGAGCGTAGTCATTCTAACATAATAACACTGGTATTTTCTACTTAACAATTTCACCCTTTTGGAAAATTGTCCGTGCAGTCATTCAGGCGAGAGTTTCAGAAACTAAAAATTATCTTTTTTTTTTTTTTTTTTTTTTTTTTTTTTTTTTTTTTTTTTTTTTTTTTTTTTTATATGGAAACTTTGACTAGCCAACTAGGAATGGATCCTGTTTTAGGCCAGTCAAATTGACAAATTTAGTTCATATCATAATTTCATATTACATTGATTAATTATATAAACATATTATTTATTGAATGAAACAAGTGTTACGATTGAATTCCTCGTAGAAGCTTTAGTTAATAACTACAATTTTGAACTCATAAAAAAAAGAAGAATAAGCGAAGAGAAAAAACAATGTCTTAAAGTACAAATTTAGTATTGAATGCTTGTTTAACAATAGATAAATGTTTGGTCATTTAAATCGCTTGCAAAAATTGAGAATCGAGACATTCTTCAAGCGTGATGACAATATCCATATTATAATTAACTTGGATGTTTAAAAGTGATTACAAAAAATAATTATAATTATAATTAACGTGAGTGACGTATCCCTTAACTTTACCAGCGGGTGAAGAAACTCAAAAATAATGTGACTCGAAAAGGATGCAGCAATGAATAAAAACAATTTGTATATAAATATTTCATAAGTTAGCTAGTGTATAAATAGTGACATGACAGAGTGGTTGATAACAAATTGTATTTATTTCCCTTTCCTTGCTTCATTTTTTCATCCTACTAAGATATTTTCCCTTAGAGCACTTAATATAAAATAAAACCTGTAAAGTAAATAAAATCCAGATGGTAATGTTAAAAAGAAAGATCACCGCAGGACTTGAATGTAGAACAATGGGAAGGGTATTGATAAATTATGACAATTATGTTCTGAAGTTATAAGTACGTGTTTTTGTAATATTACGTATAGTACGCAATTTTGTATAAATTATATTTGTACGTATTTTGTATAAATTATAGCTTACGTAATTTTGTATAATAAAAAGAAAGATCTCCACAGGAGTTGAATGTAGAAAAATGGGAAGGGTATTGATAAAAGAATAGACAATTGTGTTCTGAAATGATAAGTACGTGTTTTTGTAATGAATGGAACTATGAGTGAGTGTTTTTTATTATTTTGTTTTTTTTTTTTTTTTTTTTTTTCTTATATATTTTTAATTTTGTTTTATTTTATATGATGAGACTATCTATTGGTCAACATATCTTCGCTTTTGATCCTCCCTAAATCAAGGAGCCAGTCGTTGATCAATTTGCGCAAAACATTTGCACTTTTAGTTTTCCAATCATTAGGAATGATATTGAATAATTTAGGTCCTAAGTACGAAAATTGCCGTTGGCCGAGGGACGTCGTGATTTTTATTGGGACTATTGGATTGTTCCTTGAAAGTCGAGTGTCGTGAAGGTGGTCAATGGACGGGAAGTGTTGACGTTG
Source organism: Limnephilus rhombicus (assembly GCA_929108145.2). Lineage (NCBI taxonomy): Eukaryota > Metazoa > Arthropoda > Insecta > Trichoptera > Limnephilidae > Limnephilus > Limnephilus rhombicus. The sequence goes on from OV815289.1 coordinate 28,774,384, forward strand.
TTTTTGAGCATGTAATATAATCTTTCTAATATACAATTGTCTAACATCAAGTACTTTTAATTCCGTGAATAATGCATCACTGGGGTACCTGAATGGTTTTTTAAGGATGACTCTTAGTATTGATTTCTGAGCTTTAGCCAGGGAGTCTAATATTGTTTTGGCACATCCACCCCATCCTAGGGATGCATATTCGAGTAAAGAATTACACATGGCATAGTATATTGATTTCATATCTTTAACAGAGAGAATATTTCTGATGGTTATAAAAAGGTGTGTAAGTTTTCTGACTTTTGAGGCCGTTGCGTTGATGTGTTCATCCCATCTCAGATATTTATCTATGGTGATCCCTAGATATTTTAAACTATCCACGCATTCAAGGTTATTGCAAGTACAAGTGTTCGGTTCATTGCAAATGTGAATAGTAATATTTAGTATTACCTTAGGTTGACCCGCTTGTGTTGCACTAAAACGTATAAATTTTGTCTTGTCCGTGTTAAGAGTAAGAAGATTGTAGTCTAGCCAATGTTTGACATTGTTTATTCCTATTTCTGCTTTTCTATGCGCTTCATGCCAGTTTTTGCCCTCAAATATTAAGACCGTATCGTCAGCAAAAGTGATGATATGATCGGCAAGGTTACTGTTGCAAAGATCATTAATATAGATATTAAACAATATCGGTCCTAAAGTACTTCCTTGTGGTACACCAAATTCGATATTGGCTGGATCGCTTAGAGTACCACTAATAATAACTCTTTGGCTCCGATTTTCTAGATAGCTTCCTAACCATTTAAGTAACTGCCCCTGTATTCCGATTAGCTGTAATTTTTTTAAAAGGATTTTGTGCGAGATGGTATCAAAAGCTTTAGCCAGATCCAGGAAGATCGCGATGCTTTTGATTCCTCGATCGATGTTATTAGAAATTACTTTAGTCAGATTGCCAATGGCATTTTCAGTACCTAAACCCGGCCGGAAGCCATATTGTCTCTCAGAAAGGATGTTATTATCTTCAAGATAAAAGCTAAGACGATTTTTGACGATTTTCTCTATAATTTTTGAGACTGAATTGACCAAAGATATCGGCCGGTAATTTTGAATCGCAGATTTATCTCCGTTTTTGTGCAGTAATACAACAACTGAATGTTTTAGATGGTTAGGGAATATTCCTGATTTGAGACTTAGATTGGAAATGAACGCTATCGGAGATGCAATGAATGACTTAGTTACTTTAAGCAGATTAGTCGAGACTTTGTCTGGTCCACAAGCGTTAGATGGCTTTAGGTCGTCAATTATTTCCAAGACTTCATTCGTCGATGTTTGTATATTGTCTATTTTATGGACGAGGTTAGAGGTGACCAACTTGGCAAGTTCGATTTCTGTTTTATTGCATTTATCGAGAATTTTTTTGGCAAGTGTGGTTCCCACCGATGTGAAGTATTTATTAGCAAAATTCGCCATATTTTTAGGATTAGAAGAGTTTACGTTACCGATATCTAACGATTTAATTTCGGAAGACCTGTTTATTTTTGTTTTACTAATATTACGAAATGCTTCCCACATACGTTTTGGAGAATAAGAATTTTCGTAAATGAACGTTTTAAAATAATTTTCCTTTGTATATTTAATAATCTTTTTGCATAAGTTCCTATATTTCTTGTAGTGAGTTTGTACTAAAATATTATCTGGAAATTTTTTGGCCTTTTTGTGGAGTTGGTTTCTTTTGTGAATCGATTTTACAAGGCCAGGAGAGATCCAGGGCGTAAGTTTAAACTGGCTGTTCGATATGTGTTTGTTACTTGTATGTTTAGATATATATGTATGTAGAATACAAATGAATTCTTTCATCGCAATGTCAGTGTCAATTTGATCAAATACTTTTTGCCAGTTTTCTAAATGCAAGTCCTTAATTAAATTATTAAAGTTTAATCGAGGGACGTACTTGATTTTAGCAGGGGGGGCGGCTTATCTTTAAAACACAGGGCTGTCGTATAGTGGTCAGAAATTGACGTGTGGATAACGAATGAGTCAGTGAGGTTAATATTTTTTACGTTGATGTGATCCAAACAGGATTTGTACGTGCCCTGTTCTCGAGTTGGTGTATTGATTGTCAATATGAATCCGTTTTCTGTGAGCAGGCATATGTAGTCATTGAATTGGTTGTGAAATGGAGATAAGGTGTTAATATTAAGGTCACCTATAATGATTTGACGTTCAAATTTATTGGAATTGCTAATAACAGTTTGGAGTGAATTAAGAAAAGAATCTATGCTCTGGAAAGAAGGTGATCTATAAATAGCAAAGATACATAAATTATTATTCAGAACAATTCTAAGGCAGTTACCTTGTGATAATATAATTTCTTCGACTTGTGCTTGTATACCGTCTTTTATGTAGACAACAATCCCGCTTGATTTATTTATATTTTTAATTGAGTGATATTCCATGTAAGTTTGTATTATTTTAGAGGTGTAGTTTTTATTGATCCAACACTCTGATAAAATTAAAACATCAAAAGTATGATTGAATTGATCTAGAAATAACAGAAAATCATCAAGGTTTGACATACTTCTGATATTCTGATGGATAATCTTTAAATTATAAGACTTCCAACTGAAATTATTTAATTTGTTGAGATCGTCAATCACATAAGTGTTGCACGTTACATCTGTGTCATTGTAAATATCAGGAGGTAATTGAATCATGATTATTCAGGTGAGATGTGATGCAATGGAAATTTCACTACTAAACGATTTTGATCCATTTCTCGTGAGTAGGTATATTTGGTTCGAATGACTGGATGTGGATGATCACAGGATATAATAATGGCAATAATAATAAAAGAACTTTCATCTTGTAGTCGTTGTCTGAAGTAGTAATAAGTAGTAGTAGTAGCAATAATAATAATAGAACCTTCATCTTGTAATCTTTGTCGGCAGTAGTAATAAGTAGAAGAAGTAGTAGTAGCAATAATAATAAAAGAACCTTCATCTTGTTATCTTTGTCGGCGGTAGTAATAAGTAGAAGAAGTAGTAGTAGTAATAATAATAATAGAACCTTCATCTTGTAATCGTTGTCGGCAGGAACCTTCATCTTGTAAAAGTTGTCGGCAGTAGTAATAAGTAGTAGTGGTATTAATAATAATAATAGAACCTTCATCTTGCAATCATTGTCGGCAGTAGTAATAGGTAGTAGTAGTAGTAAAATTAATAAAAGAACCTTCATCTTGTAATCATTGTCGGCAGTAGTAATAAGTAGTAGTAGTACCAATAATAATAATAGAACCTTCATCTTGTAATCGTTGTCGGCAGTAGGTATATTGTGTTTGAGATAATCATAGGGAAGCCAGCTTGTTTTCATCGGATATAAGAATTGCGCCTGAACCTGTCTCTCTCCGCAGGTATATACGTCCTTGTTGGATCCATGCAAATTGATATTGTCTCGCTCTTGCAAATTGGCGAGTTTTATACCAAATCTGTTTCGCCCGAAATGTTAACTGCTCAGATACATAGATCGGCAACCGGGGGCCGGCGAGACCGATATTTAACGTGTTAAGTTTATCTTCGGTATTGGGTTTGTTCTTGTTGAAAGATTTCACATCAGCTAGCAGTTGATTTCTAGCCATGTTCGATTTTAGTTTAAGAACAATTGTCCTGGGTTGCATCTGATTATTGTTTTTTTTTTGAAGACGATAGACAGCATCGATATCTTTAGTTTCTAAGGGAGATCCTGTTGTTTTGAAGATGTTGAAGACCACGTCTTTTAGTGTTTCGTCCTTGATGTCGGGGATGCCTCTTATTTCTACATTACAAGACTTTAAGGCCCGCTCTTGGGAATCAAGACTATTCTCCAGTATTACGATTCTAGCTTCCAGTGCAGTATTCTTCGCTGTAAGCTCATCATTACGGTGCTCGACGTCGCGGATTCTGGCCATAAAGTCTTCATATTGCGCGTTCATGAATTGAATGCTTTCCAGTATCTTGTTGTTTTGGTCCATGATGTCGTTCTGTTTTTTATCCAGGCTGTTCGTTTTGGACATGACTAAGTTCTGAATATCTTCGAGATTAGCGGGGGACGAAGGTGATGATGGAGCTGCTTGATCCTTAGTGGCCGTTGTTTTATTGGGCGGTTCCAAAGATGTGTTATCGCTGGCGGCCGCGGCGGTCGACCGTGTGTCCCTTTTACACTGCTTACACTTCTGTTGTTCTCGGCGTTCTTGAGTGAGTCGACGGAAAGTACTTTCCGTTATTCCTCCACAGGCTAGATGGTAGGTGCCTTTACACACCGAACACACAAATATCGACTCGTCTGATAGAATAACTTCAGGGTATACGCGGCAGTGCATTGTGAATGATTTATAATGACTACCGACACGACGTTATTATAATAGAATAGTATTTATTCTGAATTAAAATAAGTTCGACAGTAAAACACCTAGATATTATTCGAATATGTTAGACTATGATGCCACAGACAGAAAGCACTATTATTTTCTTGCTGAATATTTCGATTTAACGTTTAAAATAAACTTTAAGACGGAGTAAAATTGATATGAACTTGTCACAATGATCTATCGTGAGCAATCTATTTTGGGGTTGTAGGAAACCCACCAGCAATGTCAGTTTTCCGGAAGAGTAATTTTCTATGTGTTTATTAATAATTGATACTCCATTGTCTCATGTTACTTTATAATTTTGCATGTGTTAAGCAAGCGATATTTAATCCATCAATTTTTCATACTTAAAATGATTTTCCTACTAGTTGGTGACTGATATTTATTATATAATTATTAGGAAATTTTCCTACATGAATTAAAATTTTTTTCAATTCATATAATAATTTAATTGGATTGTAGTTGGCGATATATGCCAATGTTTTAATATCATAGTCAGTGTTTAACACTAGAAAGACCGGGGCCTTCATTTTGAGGGCAACCCGAAGTAAAGTGACGATATAATGCTTAATAATTATTGTATTGGTGTAATTTTTTTTTACATTTCATGATTTATGGTTTAACAACTATGGTGAAAAAAACAGGTATGTGTCTTAATTACTTTTTGAGATATATTGACTTATACCTACAAAGACCGCCGCCGTCAATGTGACGGTTTGGGCCATAATGCCGAGTTCGTTTACAACCTTCTTTACCCAAGTTAACAACATACCCATTCCTCCTCGTTTATGATAGTACTATTATGTCTGTTTCTTTCTTTCGGTATCGCGTATTATTCATACTCGATCTGTATGGTTCTGGTCACTGTCACATAATTTATAAAAAATACCAAAAAAATATTGCTCTAGCCCAAATTTATTTTATGGCTTGTTGGAGAAGGACAGAGTATAGAAATACCAGAGTTGATCTAGCTGCGTTAGCTTCTGAAGAACTGACAGAATCATTTATTGGAGAACCAACACGTCTGCCATAGGTCACCCCAAGAGGTTTGCTATGTTTTGTGATTTAGCAGGGGTTCCCGGGTTCATGGGGTTAGTCCGGATCTTGGCGGCGGATGCTACTGCCAAACAACTGCAAGGCAGGCCAGATCGGCAGAGAACGGTTGAGGGTGAACTTTTGACCTCGGCAGCAGGACTCTCAGAACATTGCCTTGCACCACAGTGGTGGAGACAGATTCATACGTCGAGCACTCTTGAATACACTGAACCCCAGTTTCCTACCACCCCTCATACCTCATTTCCTTCACAGAGCTTATTCTTCTTCCTTTCTCTACAGGTACCCTCCACACAGCATCCCAAGAGATGACAAATGCCCTGAGGGTAATTATTTTCCTTAGGGCGAGGTTTTTAATTATTTTCTTTTGTGGAGCTAATGTAAACGAAAAAGAAAAGAAACCGGAAAATAAAACTTTTGAAAGATGACAGTGCAAAAATTAATAAAAAATATAATAAAAACCAAATGTGTGATAATTGTAAAAAACCCGTTTATGAAGAGTGCATTGGATTTTATAAAAAAACCTAACATTCGATATTGTACAAACAAAACAAATGCTTGTACTAAAATTGCAGCATTTTGCACTCACATGTTTTTTTCCAGGAAGCCCCGAGGAATAAAACCCTCAGGACCTATGTCATCTTTGGGGATGCTGTGTGTATTTATAAGTCCATTGGTGTTTTTATGGAAAGGAAGGAGAGGAAGTTCTGGGAAGGAAAAAAGTGTGAGAGGTGAATAGGAAATTTTTTTTAAATCTATCCAGGAGTGACGGACGAATGAATCCATCCCTTCCACTGCGGTGCAAGGCGACGGGACGAGAAAGGTCCTGCTGGAGAGTACAAGATAAAGGTCTCCCTCAGCAAGTGTCTCCCGACCCGGTCCGCTACGCAGTAGGTGAGCAAACGTATTCGCCACCTACAACCAGACAAACCTCACCCAATGAACCTGGACACCCCTGCTAAGTCACTAAACGTAGCGAACCACTTGGAGTGTCCTATGGCAGAGGTGCTGGTTATCCAATAAATGGTTCCCGGGGCAGCGGTACCCATATCCGCCTCCAAATTTGAAAAAAGTGATCAGCCGTCAAAATGACGGTCGTGGTCTTTATAGGTATGGAGCAGTACCCGGTCTTTCTAGTGTTAATGTTTCATTTTGAGCTTTCGGGACCTGCCTCTGAGCTCAAGGCACATCTCCAGACCTCATTATGCAATATTAAAATTTCTGGTTACTTTGGTCATTTTGATTTAATTTGATAGCAGCATTTAATTTAATTAATGTTCTGAAATGGTTTGGATCTCGGGTTATTCATTCCTTGCTCCATAGATGGCAGTGCCATAGTCAGTAAACATTGGTGAACATAATGACATTTATTGATGACATTCTAGTTTACAATAAATAAAATCAATAATTGTTTACCTTTTAATATTGGATTATTTATCTACTTTATGTATCTATCGCATATTTGCCAGTTAGGTATTTTATATTTTGGGCGTCTAGGCTTTTAGTTGTTGATTGTTAACAGATTTTATTATTCAGGTTTAGCTTTGAAATTTATTTCAATTTGTTTTCAGAAACTATATGAGGTGATTATCAATATCTCAGTGACCCACTATGTAAGATGTAGTTTAGCTGTTAGTGTCTCGCCACGTCAAACCTCTGCGCTTCTTCAATCAAGAATCTTCTCCACTGCGCGGTTGCTGAACTGAAGCATTTCATATCGGGAGGAGTAGCTCAGAAGTTTCTACATGGACCACGGACATCATCGCTGCTGGGGCATTATATTTCTTTCAAGATTTCTGAAGAGGCGCATTGACGCTCATGATGCTGATAGCAGTCTCAAGAATATTCTACTCCGTCTTCTTTCAACGCTATCGGGCTATAACCACAATTAAGTGCAGCGAAGTATGCAGAAGTCAAATTGTGATGCCGTTCGCAGAAGACATTCCTGTATCTGTTCTCCAGCAACCTCACCTTGGAGGAACAGCATTTACCAGTTGGACATCCTGGTCCTGGTTTTCTTCCTTGCCGCCTGCAGTCATTGGGTCATTACATCACCATGGTCTGAGGGGTTCACGTCTTCCTCTGGACAACGTTCCTTCACACACTGCGTGGACACAACAGCTTCTGCGTTCGGAGAGGGCTCTGGATTCTCACTACTCGGGGTCTGCGAGTTCGTTTTCTCTTCCTCGAGCGCCAGGGGGCTTAATGGAAATTTCCCCTGGGAAATTTCAGATTGGTGGGAGGATATTGTAGCAAGTAGCTACTGGCTGCGTCTTAAATTGTCAACAACGCCCTTATGTTATCCTGATGTTGGTACGCCGTAAGCATCTGGTAATGCTAGTACAGGTTTTAACCGCAAGCTTCAGTTTGGTGGAGACCGGCTGGAAGGTAGGAGTTCGTGACGGCGCCATGAGTTTGGTGGAATTTGGGACTTCGTACACGTGTGAGACAAAAAGAAATATGATTTAATTTAGTTTATGGGTTCACTGTTAACAAATTTTGCCAGGATGCTTTCCTTGGCTGGTGCCCTGTTTTAAAATTAAATTCTTCATAGCTTTGACGGTATTTACCTACTAATTTCTTTATTTCAACCATGATCTGTTTTACCTCTAACAGGTTTACGCTCCTGTCACGCCCTGATTTGAAATGTCTTTGCTCTACCATGATTGAAATTATTAATTGCATATTAATAAATGTTCTTTGTCAATCCAGACTTATTATTTAACAATAATCATGCCTACTGTTCAACATGCTGGCGTGAGCCGTAGGTATCTTGCACTTTATTCGTGTCAAGTAGAAATAATGTTACACCCCATACTACGTGAGCAACTTTTTGCAATTTTTAACCCCCCCCCCCCCCCCCCCCCCCGATGACCAAAAACCTAAGAACGCCGCCGCTCATTTGTACCAAGCATGGCAGACCCCCCCCCCCCGAACAGGTCACGTAGTATGGGTACGTTCCCTAACGTTGTGATACAAGACAGCTTGTCGATGTTATTTTTAGAATGGCATGGGAAAGGTTAATTCCAGCATATTACTTTACTTTAGTAGTCATTTACCAATAACTATAACAAGTATGGATTTTGAATTTTACTGCGTGGGTTAAACAGTGTAAGGACTATTATGTAGAATTAGAGAATCGGCATAGGAGGAAAAGACTGTGAAGAAAGCTTGTATCAACAAAATGGAAATGGCTAGAAGCATGGAAATTTTAATAATTGTCTATGACTTCATTATTGTCTATGCATAATTAATATATTTTTGACATAACCTTTCTTCAGTGTCAGTCGTTTCATCCTGTTTCCTATCTCTAATTCTACATAATATCCCTAACACTGTTTAATCCATATAGTTTTATTAATGATGCCATACTTGTGATAGTTATTGGTAAGTGCAAATACTTATATTAATCTCGCTATTAATTTTGGTAGCGACCGTTATTCCAAGTCAAACTAATCGACCACTGATCTTTCACAACTGCGCTATGTTTAAAGCGACCTAGTTTACTTAACCGACTCCATTATTTATGCATTAAACCGCTTACTCGCTATATTACGGAATATATTTTATTCAAATAGTTATATTTAGCTTTATTATCACGAAAAGTGAGTATTTATGTCGGGGGAGATAAAAACACATTAAAAAAAATGCATTTCACATTTTAATTTTGTTTAAATTAATTCATTTACGCGGTTAGGAATTCTTCGCCATATTCTATTTATATCAATTAAATCAACTTATATGTTCATAGACAATCAATCCTTCACATTTTCCAAGGTACCAATAGCTAGAATATTAAAAAATATTGCTATAGCGGAAAAATTGATTCTCACATTCTAGGAAGGTACACCAATTAGTATGGTGGAATTTTTATATTCCGAAAATGTAAATTATATACTCGAGTATATGTACTATACAGGAATTAAAATGCGTGTAAATAATATAAATACATAATATAATATTATAAAAACAGCATTTTCTGACGACATCCAGAAATTAATTATTGACAAGTTTGAACTTATATTAATAACAGAAGAACATGGAAAGAAAGGTATTCGAATAATTACACATACCCGTTAGACAAACCCTGCTTGCCATACAAACCGTTCAAAACGTGGAATGTATATCTTGTTTAAAGAGCCCCTCAAAAGCTTTTATTTTATTATTGGAAATCACCAAAACCTGGCTTAGGTTACAAGTGTTTAGTTTTATTGATTATATTGTATTTTAGCTAAATAACTACTTGAATCAAGAATATCTGTATTTAAAGGAAAAATCGATATTTTCGTTGATTTTGCCGCTTTTTCCTGAATTGCAATGTCGTGCGTTTCATGTGTAATTGGGTTGGTAAGCTTTTTAAGCATAATAGAAAAGAAAGAGGAGCTTGTACAATGGCTAAAGAACCATCGTTTATATATTAGTACTGGGCGTTGACGATAATTCCATCCAATGCCAACGTCGTTATCGTTGACGATTTTCAACTGTTGAAAATAACGTCGACGTTGACGCAACTATAATAGGAGATCGACACGATACTAACAAAAAATATATCAAAATCGTATTAAGGAATCCCTTTTAATGGATGGTTCCCCGAATCATCGATGTATTATTATTATCTCTATACCCCACGCCCCACACATTTAATAATAATCCTATAATAACGTTGAAAGTTGAAACTGTTTGAAGACGTTGGTTTCGGTGTTGAAAATATTACCCCGTTGAAGATATATTTTGCTTGTCGTTGATAAATTTGATTGTCTGGATGTATTGTATTGGAATTGGATTGTATTGGATGGGAAAATAAAAAATAAAGTGCAGTAGGTACGTCCCTTACCAAAAGATCATGTCTAATTGGGTATAATACCGTTCACGAAGTTGTTTTTCTGTGACTCGGGTTTTATTAAATAACAAGTTCAGATTAATCAGATTAATATGTATTCTTAATATGGCGATACACGATTGAACATTTGACCTGTTGTCTTGCCAGCTGTCGGTAAGAGAGAGCTTCCGACCGGAATCTTATAATAGACGGCATAGACAATATAATATTATAATAGACAATGTAACATCTTCCTTTTTTTTTTTTTTTTTAGACATATTGTTCATGACATTTAATTTAACACTGTAAAAAGAAAAATAATACAACATACATAACTTATAGACATAAAAATTTTCAATCAAATTCAGAAAATGTAAACCTTTTTGGTTTATTTATTTGTCTTCCAGACTTTGTTTGGTGTCGGATGCCTGTATCACTTGTCGCAGACACCGGGACCAAATTTTTATCTGGAGCATTGGACGAAGTTGGTAGTTGTTCGATGTCATCATCGCCATTTTGTGTTAAATTACTTTCATGGGGTTTTACATTATATCTTAAATTATTTTGACTTAATCTAGATTTATCTAACATGAGATGTTTCCTATTTCTGCGGTATGTTGCACCATCTAAAGTTTTAATTGCATATGAACGCGGGCAGTTAGTTAATAATTCAACAACAGTTGCTGGAATCCAATGACTTTGAGGAGTCTTTTTGAATAAAATTGGATCACCAGTTTTCAATGGTGGTAACTCCTTCGTATGAGAGTTGTACGATTTTTCCATTTTATTTTGATTTTTCCTCATCCCCTGTTGGTATTTTTGGAAACTAACTGTTCTAGGTTTTAATTGACTTGACTTAATTGGAATATTTACTCTAAGTTGTCTTGACATAAGAAGTTGTGACGGTGACGGTAAATTATCTTTTGGAGTATTTCGATAATGTAACAATGCAATATATATATATCAGTTTTTGATTCGTGACATTTTTTTAATATATTCTTTACAATTTTAACTCCACTTTCAGCTTGACCGTTGCTCTGCGGAAAGTTAGGACTAGTTGTAATATGTTCTATGTCCCACTCATATATAAAATTTTTAAATATAGCTGAAGTGAATGGAGGACCATTATCGCTGACAAGTTGTAATGGTATCCCATGACGAGCAAATATCGCTTTTAAATGCGTGACGACAAGGTTAGCTGTATAACCTGAATGTAAAGAGACTATTTCTATATATTTAGAATAATAATCCATGACGACTAAATAAATGGTATTATTAAATTGAAGCAAATCTACACCTACCCTTTCCCAAGGAAATGAAGCTATAGAATATGGAATAAGTGGTTCCTTTCTATTGTTTGGTTTAAATTTATTGCAAATATTACATTGATCCACTTTATTTTGAATATCCGAATTCATATTTGGCCAGTATATTATGTTTCTAGCCAAATATTTTGATTTTGATATGCCTTGGTGACTTTCATGTATTTTGTTAAGCATGACAGGACGTAATATATTTGGGATGACAAGACTAGAACCTTTGAAAACTAAGTCATTGACGACGTGAATTTCACCTTGCATGTTCCAGTAAGGTTTTGTTGACGGTTCACATTTATTTTTTGTTGCGGGCCAGCCATTTAAATAATATTTCTTTAAAATTCCTAAAGTAAAATCTTGTTCTGTAGCTACTTTTATTTCCTGTAATTTATTATCGGAAACTGCTAGACTCGAAATCAGTAAATTAACATGTACCTGCAGTTCTTTTTCTACTTCCGTTATCTCTGTCTCTGGCAAGGGTGCACGAGATAACGCGTCTGCTACATACATATATTTGCCTGGTACATAGGCGACATTGAGGTTATATTTTTGTAACGACATCATCATTCGTTGTAATCGTATTGGTACATCCGAAAGTGATTTTTTAAAGAGACTGACTAACGGTTTATGATCCGTTTCAACCTGCACAAGCTGTCCGTACAAGTATTGGTGAAATTTTTGGCAACCAAAAACAATCGCATATAATTCTTTTTCAATGTGCGCGTAATTCTGCTGACATTGCGTAAGCGATTTAGAACCAAAAGCTAACGGTTTATTTTCTTGCATAATTACCGCTCCGACCGCTGACTGGCTAGCATCAACTGACAGAACTATCGGCTTGTTCATGTCATAGTGAGCTAAGACTGGCGCAGTACAAATAATATTTTGTAGACGTTTGAATGCTAGATCATGGTTCGCATCCCATGACCAGACCGAATCCTTTTTTAAAAGGTTCCTAAAAATTTCTGATTCTATCGATAAATTTTTTATAAAAGAGCCTAGATAATTGACCATTCCTAAGAATCTTTGTAAATCTTTGACACAACTAGGTTTAGGCATTTCTTTAATGGCTTTAATTTTGGCATTATCTGGCTTGATTCCTTTATTATTAAAAATGTGACCTAAAAATTTTATTTCTGACTGACTAAAATGACATTTATCAACGTTAAATTTTAAATTGACTTCTCTAGCACGCTGAAAAACTTTTTCTAGACGTTGATTGTGAATTTCCTCATTTTCTCCAAAAACAAGAAAATCGTCGACAAATATTAGGACTCCTTCTATGTCTGAAAATATTTCTGTCATGACCCTAAAAAACATTTCTGGTGCTGAGTTTATACCATATGGCAAACGTAAAAATTGATATCTCCCAAATGGAGTTTGGAAAGTACAAAGATCTATGCTTTCTTCATCTAATTTCAGCATCCAAAAACCTGAATTTGCATCTAAATTAGAAAAAACATTGGCTCCGTTCAGTTTGTATCTGAGTTCTTCTAATGTAGGAAATTGAAAATGTGAGCGTTTAATAGCTTGATTTAAATTTCTAGGATCTAAACAAATTCTTAAACTTTTATTAGGTTTTTCAACAATTACCATTGAATTGACCCATGACGTTGGTTTTGTGACCTTTCGAACAACCATCAACTCCTCCATGCGGTCCAGTTCCTCCTTTAGACGTGTGTGTAGTTTGAACGGGACGCGTCTGCTGGCGTTGATTTTAGGCATCGCGTTTTGGTCGACGGTGATGTGACATTTGTGAGGCAGGCATCCAAGGCCCTGAAAAACATCATTATACACTTTTAGCATATTTTTTACATAATTATTATTGACATTGGCAGTGGTACATACTCTTTGTATTAGACACAGATCTTGACATGTTTGGAGACCTATGATTGTATGACAGTTCATGGGTGTTATTACAAAATCTATATTTGAAATTTCATTTTCATTATATTGACAAGATAAAATACAATGTCCTTTTACAGGAATATTATTACCAGAAAATGACTCTAATTTTTGACAGTAATTATTGATAGTATTATCGAATATTTTTAAATTCTTAAACGTATTATAAGACATGACATTCACCATTGCTCCAGTATCAAGAATACAAGTGACATTTTTATCGTTAATTTTTAAATTAAAATTCCATACTGACAGTAGAGAATTGACATTTTGTTTTCTATTGTTTTGTGACATTTTGACTGATTCTATATTATAAACTTCATTCGAATATTTATTTTTATTTGTCTGACTGACATGTGAGACGACTGATTTATTTTTAAAACAATAACGACTGAAGTGACCTATTTTATGACAAGTGTTACACTTAACTTTCGTCGCTGGACATGAATGACGGTGTATCTGACCACATCTTTGACATATTTTGTTTCTGGGGGACGTATTTCTCCTCTGCGACGGTGACCTGACGTGTGGTTGACTGTGGTACTGCTCTCTGCCCCTTGGCGACTGACTGCTCGGCTGACGATGGAGAGATGGACTTGAAGGCCTCCCTCGCCTTTCGAAGTGATGACTGCTGGTTGCGACGGCATGTACTTCAGCACTCAATAGTACGGCATCCTTCTGTGAAATCACCATTGTCTTCGCGATATCTACGGCTTGGTCCAGAGTTATTTTATCCGTTTGTAATAATTTTTCTTTAATGCTATTGTGTCTTGAATGCATGTTCGAAATAAATATATTTAATACCAATGACGAGCGTAAATTGCCAAATTCACAGTTGTGACTTTTATTATTCAATTCCGCTATGAAGTCTTCCATGGACATGTGTTCACTCTGTTTCGTATTAAAGAAAATGTGTCTTTCCATTGTTAGATTTTTCTTCGGCACACAATGATTATTAAATAGGTCCACAACTTCTTTATACGTGATTGACTTAATATCAACGTTAAACGAATTGTAAATTTGTAACCCAGTTCTTCCCATATTGTACAGTAATTTTGCAATCTTTTTGTGTTCTACCTCTTGATCTGCTCCTGTAGCCATTAAATATATTTCAAAACTTTTAATCCACGACGTCCATTCTGTAGGTATGAAGGTATTCATTAATTTCGTACCGGAGTTTTCACGTGTTTCCGCCATTATTCGAACGTATTTTCGTCTCCGTTGGCAATCACTATTTTTTGACACTATTATGTAGGTAATTTCGACAAATTGTTATATCACAACACTTCTGACACCATGTTTTTCTGTGACTCGGGTTTTATTAAATAACAAGTCCAGATTAATCAGATTAATATGTATTCTTAATATGGCGATACACGATTGAACATTTGACCTGTTGTCTTGCCAGCTGTCGGTAAGAGAGAGCTTCCGACCGGAATCTTATAATAGACAATGTAACGGCATAGACAATATAATATTATAATAGACAATGTAACAGAAGTGTGATCTCTTGACCCTTTTGATTTAATTGGCCAACACTGTTGAAAACAATAGGTACAAAACGAGGCTGTTAGGCGACCGACATTGATAATTATCAATAGGTTTTTTTTGCTTGTCGTCGTAAAATTTGATTGTCCCCTGGTGCTGCGTATCGGCCGTATTGGATGGGAAAATAAAAAAATACGTGCAGTAGGTACGCACATTACCAAAAGACCATTTGAAATATCGAGTAATGTTGTTCACGAAGTGCAAACTCTTAACCCTTTTTATTTATTAGGCAGTTGAATCGTTGACTGCGTTGAATAATATTTGCATGTAGGTATTATATATTTCAACTGTTGACGCTAATTATTTTCAACAGCGTTGGACGTTGAAACAATATAACTATTGTTTCCAACGGCTAGTTATATTTTAATACAGTACTAATATATATGTGCACTTTAAAATCGGATTTTCGATACGTGTGTCAAAAAACTTCAATAAAAAAGTCGGACGTGAACGCGTTAGAGGGAGGTGTAATTTAAGTGTGTCGGCAAGAAAAAATACGTTTTTTTCCGAATCTCGTCTATCAATCGAAAATATCTGTAAATTTGTTTTATTTTGGGCAAGGGGGAGCAGGGGGGGAGGAGGGGGGTAGGGGGGGAGGGGGATGGGGGGGAGGGGGGGGGGGGGTGCGGCCCGCCCAGGGTGGCACTTTTAAGGGGGGCGTGAAATTTTCACAATAAATAATAATATTGTCTTAGAAAAATTTAAACCATTTCAAATCATTATTTGAAAATGTTCTACGATACTTTCGTTTACGAATCCAACACTTTTTTTAAATAATTTATTAAAAATATCAATAATTACATTTTTTTAAGCTGCAAATGTCGCGATTCGTAGGAAAACCGTACGTATATTATGAGAGTAATACTATTGAAAGCCGATAACTCTGTTTAGATTCACTCTTAATTAACACCAGAATTGTGTTCAGAATGTATTAATGAATGAATTTCAGTTGTGTATTCATCTGCTGATACATTTTGAAAGAGACCATTATTTTATTCGAAGTGCTGTTATAAAATTCTAGATGCAGATTCTAGTATGTATGTGCTGTCAGGATCAAAGAGAAACCATTTTCATATTCTGAGTGTAGTTTTAATTCGCAAAATACAGATTTAATTTAACCCGTATAACCACAGGAGATGCAAATTGTTCCGTACATTTAATTTTAAAATAAAATTGTGTAATAATTATGTTCAACACGTTTAATTTTGAAATAATTTTGTGACTGCGATAAAAAGACAAGTTACAGTTTTATTACATTTTTTTTAAGAAAAGGAATCTGTTTTTCAAATTTTAAGATTAATCTATTTTAGGTACTTTAATTCGAATATTCCCAAGCGTGCATTTTTGAGCCAATTCACATTTCCAAAATCAATTTTAATATTTAGAAACAATTATGTTCTAATAAGCACGTCGGAAAAATTATTTTATCTAGTTTTTAGAAAAATTTTGTTTTTTGCAAAAGGATAAAAAAAAAACAATAAAAAGGAACATTTAAAATGCATGGGAAGAACCAAAAATTTTGGGCGCAAACATTGACAGGCAAAAGTTTATAAATATTTTAAGTAATTTAATATAATTTTTTGGTAATTTTGGTCGTAATGAATTATAATTTTCGAAACACAGATACGTGAGTAAATAGCTGTATAAATTTGAATTTGGAATTCCTAACCAAAAAGAAGATATTTGAGATCAAAGTTGCCAGTACGGCTAAACGCCAATTTCATATGTAAGGACCTAATATAAAGCACGGACGCAATGTAGACATGCTGAGTCTGCTCCACATGTATTTTAATGGAGCCTGATCGACAGTGCTGGCATCACTGATTCTTAGTGCCCCATGGCACGTACGTAAAATTCTTCAGTTGAAGTTAGCTCCTTGGGAACGATCGTTTCTTCAATTCGTATTGGTGTAAGTCGGTTCGCTTGAGAAAAGAACTACAGACAAATATTCTTCCACTTTCATAAATTTAGTCCCCTACAGTCCCCACCTTTCACCTCTGTAGCGAAATACTCCCCCTGTCTTTACACCGTATTTACATACATGGATGCTTTTGGGAAGATTTTTTTTTTTAACATTATCTCCACACATAGCTCCTCAACCAATCTATTCCAATCCGGTCCGCCACACTGTAGGCTGGAAGACTGATGGCAAAAGCATTCTCCGCCAAGACCAAGACAAACCTTACCTATGGCAGGGGTGTTTTTTATTCAATAAAGGGTTCCCGGGGCAGCAGCACCCACACCTGTCTCCTATTTTCAATCCTCCAAAACCTTTCTTGTTTAAAGCATGATGCATGTTACCATGTGATATATTATGTTGTGCTCTGAGCATTGGGTACAAAATGTAAATTTCAGGTCTCTATCTTAAAATCAAGTTTTCTGAATTGTGAACAAATGGATGGATGATTGCGTTAGCTCCACACAGGAGGCCCAGAGGGCCCTAGGGGATGCTGTGAGAACGTTTAGGAAAGGCAGGATGTTATAGGAGGAAGGAAATACAGAGGTTGGCAAATCATTCCACAGCTGAGCTAGAACCGGTGTCCTCCTAAAAAAAATCTCAGAATTTTTTTAAGCAATTTTAAACGTTATGAGTTTCAAAAATTGCAAAAAGAACAAGGTGAGAATCGCTTGCACTAAATTATTTTAGCTTACGATTTTTATTTTATGTTTGTAGTTTCTATGACGCCTTATCTCATTTTGTCTCTAGGTATTTATTGTTTTTGTGTTTAATTCGTAGAACTCCATTTTAATTATTAGAAATTTAATTAAAATTAAATTTGATAATGTTATTATCGAGTTCTGCAAGTTTTTTGGTTAGTGTTTAAGTTACAGCTGTTTCGACTTGTAAGGTCATTTTCAAACTGTGGTGAAGCCACGTACGGACGACTAATTTATAACTTTTTTTTTTTTTTACATTAACTCCACACAGGAGGCCCTGAGGAAAATAATTTCCCTCAGGGCCTATGTCATCTGGGATGCTGTGTGGAGGGTCTTTTTGAGGAGAGGAAGGAATGAACATTGGTCTTGAAGAGACCCATGTTGTAGGAAGGAGGAAACACAGAGGCCGGCAAATCATTCCACAGCCGAGCTGTTGAACATAAGAACGAGTCGAAGAAACGACCCGTTCTCATGTGACTAATGTCAACTGTGTACAAATGTTGGGCACGCGTTTGGCGTGTTTCCCGACTATGCACCGGTGCCGAAGGGATCAATGATGCTAGTTCCTCGGAGCATCTTCCATTGTAATACCGGTAGAACAAGGATAGCATTCCCACCCGACGCCTGTGCTCTAAAGATTGCAATCCGTCTGTTAAGATGGGAGAATCTATCAAACGGACCGCCCGTTTCTGCACAGAGTCGAGGGTATTTTTCAGGTATTTTGGAGCTCCAGACCAGAGGTGGCTGCCAAATTCAACCGTGGGGCGCACTTGCGATTTGTACAGGGTTAGCAGTTGTGTACTTTTAAAGTATCTGCGGGCCCTGTACAGTACGCCCAGTTTTTGGGAGGCTAACTTTACTCTGGCTTCGATGGAGCCCCCATACCTGAGCTGGTCACTTAGGGTTACACCAAGCAAATCAATGGAGGGCCTGTTCGGAAGATTGCTTCCGTTGAAAGAGACTAGATTTTCATTGCGATCCCTTTTAGACGTAATCAGACAAGATTGGGTCTTTGAAACATTAAATTCAACGAGATTATTTTTACCCCAAGAGAAAACACTCTCGAGGTAACCGTCCATTCTTTGCTTCAAAGCCTTACGAGCTGTTGGAGTGTGTGAGCCCTTTGGGGGCTTGTCAAACAAAAAGCTATCATGAACTGTACTGTCATCCGCGTAGCAGTGAATTGGTGCACATGACAAAAGGTCGTTGATGTGCAACAAAAACAGAGTTGGAGACTGAACCGATCCCTGCGGGACGCCAGCATTTATCGAGTGAGAGGAAGAGGTGAAACCATCGACTACCGTCTGAATCGACCTCTCCCTCAAGAAGTCGGCAATCCACGTACACAAGGATGCGGGAAGTCCGTAAGAATGCAGTTTGTTGACAAGTCCTCGGTGCCAAACCCGGTCAAAGGCCTTGGTTATGTCCAGTGCAACCGTTTGGGTCTCACCGAAACGTTCCAGGCATCGCCCCCAAACATGCGTCACATAACTATTTGTATGTTGACGATATCTTTATTTGTTGGAACGGCACCAACCGACAGTTAGATATCTTTACTAACTGGGCCAACACCATTAATAATAAAATCTGCTTCACAGTTGAACATGAGATCGAAGGTAAAATATTTTTTTTAGATCTGACAATTGGTAGAAGTAATAATAAACATACCTTCGAAATATTTAGAAAACCAACGTTTACAGATACTACGATAAATGCAAATTCAACTCATCCTTGGTCCCACAAATTATCAGGTACATCGACTCCTTAAAATTCCCTTAGATAATAAAGCATACGTAAAAGAAAAGGAAACTATTAAAACAATCGCGATTAATAACGGCTATGAGGCAACAACATTGAAAAAATAATAAAAAACAAGAAATACAAAAATAAAATTAATTTAATATATCCGGTACATAACAAAAAAATAGAAAAATTTGCATGTTTCGAATTCCTCGGCCCAATATCTTTAAAAATTGCAAAAGAAATTAAAAAATGTGGTTTAAATATAGCTTTTAGAACCAATAATAATATGGGAACAAGCCTTAAAAACTCAAAAAGGAGAAATCCTAAACTCAATAACGGTGGCATATATGAATTAAAATGTGACCACGCCGACTGTAATCCATCGGACACATACAGGTAGGGCATTCTCAACTAGATTCAAAGAACATATAAGATGTTATAAAAATCAAAACACCTCTTCAAAATTCGCCGAACATCTCTTAGTGAATAATCACGTTCCACTTAAAAATAACCAGCCAAAACCATTACATATAGAACGAAAGGGTCTTAGATTAAATTTGCTTGAACAATTAGAAATCAATAAACGAACGAATGACCCCAACATAACGCTAATTAATAAAGTAAGAAAAATTATTTATTCCCCACTACTTAGTATGTTTACCAAACCTAAAAAATGAGTCATAGCAATAACGTCATTCTAAATCAATTAAAAAAACCCTTACACTTAGTGCAAGGTAAACCAAAGGGAAATACTCCGAATCCCACATTAGCACTCTCTCAATTAGTGTCTCTACAAATTGGTTTAACCGGTAATAAATCAACTTACACACTTTCAAAAATTGACATTTACAATCTTATAAATAAGTCGTCCGTACGTGGCTTCACCACGGTTTGAAAATGACCTTACAAGTCGAAACAGCTGTAACTAAAACACTAACCAAAAAACTTGCAGAACTCGATAATAACATTATCAAATTTAATTTTAATTAAATTTCTAAAAATTGTCTCTAGGTCACCAAGTCCCACATTCAACAGGCTGAATAATCTACTTGCCCTATAATATTTTGTATATAGGTACAAGATGTAATTTAATCATAATATTTTACAAGACATTGTTTGAATCAAAGCCTCGATTACATTGAACGAGTTTACAAGCTACTAGCGGGTGAATCGGCGAGTGAGATTGTTATGATGACACACAAAACTGTCTACTCGCTCAGTAGCGACTAAAATAATGACTCCCGCGAGAACCAATCCTGTTGACATTTTGTAAAAAAAACTTGAGCTAACAGCTAGCGCCACACGCTAGACAGTAGCGAGAATTACGAAGAATTATTCTTTTTTATTATTTTTATTATTAAGTTAAAAGAAATATAACATTTCGCTTTATTAACTTAAGTACAGAGCATATATAGTATAGTAGTTCAAGTTTAGTAGTAATATTATTAACTTTGTTCCAACATCTTAAGTAATAGTTTTTTTTAAAGGTTTTTTATATTCTTTTCCACTTTAAGGTTATCTGGAAGGAAATTATATATGTGAACTCACTCGTGGCCAATACTTTTCTTGCCACTTTCAGTCTTGACAGTATTTGTATACAATTTATTGTGTGGTCTAGTATAATATTCGTGTTCTTGTGATGTTTTTATAAATGTTGTGTTTGTATAGGTATATAAGTCCATTTTGTAGATTAAAAGACATAATATGTTATATTCGTACAATGTTCTTATTTTCAAAAGATTAATTTCCTGGTATAGTTTGTTGTGGGAGTGTCTGTTTTTTTTGACGCCATTTCTCTGATCCCTCCATGAATGAAATAAAGAGATATTTTTGTACTACAGAATATATAATAAAATTCAAATTAACTCAATAAAGAGTGTAAACATAAAATTTTTATTTCAATCCGTAATCCAATTGAAGTCCGTACCTCGTTGCAATAATAGAAACATAATAGTGGTAATAATATAATGAGTGCATACCTATTGCCACTTGTCACCACTCTTCGTGGACAGCATTCAGGTCGACCGCCAGAGAAGACCACGCCAATTCGTTATTGATGCAGCCATCGTTTCCCTGCTGCCGCCCCGAAGTCAGTGTCAGTCTCTCTTCCAGCCGACTAATCATCATCTCCAGCTGCCCGCTCGTCGCATGGCTCGTACTAGACATCTGTTGAAGAAATAGGAGCTTAATTTAAAAAGTTGTTTCGTTAAATTAACTTTAATACATAGCTCGATGGCAAATCGACATCTGTATAACAATTGAATATTTGGGGATGAAAAAACCGCTAACCGCCGCACTTTTAGGCAAAGATTATGGAAATTACACTTCATTTCAAAAATTA
Source organism: Limnephilus rhombicus (assembly GCA_929108145.2). Classification (NCBI taxonomy): domain Eukaryota; kingdom Metazoa; phylum Arthropoda; class Insecta; order Trichoptera; family Limnephilidae; genus Limnephilus; species Limnephilus rhombicus. Next base: position 28,796,154 of record OV815289.1, read on the forward strand.
GTACAAGAAACAACTATTTACGTACAAAAAATAGGTTTTTAGGTTAATTTTGACAAACCACCTAATTCATGCGAATTTGAATTGAAACGAAATTTTGCAAACGTCAAATCCTTGGTATACAACTTTAAACATACATAAGTGGATAAATAATCATGCATTTTTACAGTATTTCGTGTTTTAAACTACTCAAAACCGGCGAAGTAAGCATTGAAAAGGCAATAGGCAATTGACATTTTTTGACAACCATAGAAAATTACAAAAAATTGCAGAAATCTATGCACAAATCTGACAGCACATACCGTACGGTATCTCGAGGATACCACAATGATTACAGAATAGCTCGGCTGGTATCGTTCTATTTAAACAGGATTTTGAAACGTGTTACATAAAAGTATCAGTAACAAGGTTTGTGCATCCTCTTACACACACTTTATTTATGGTTTCGGTGTGTGGCACCTCTAGTGCTTGCCCATTGACATTTGGGCATTGGTAATATTGCGAGCCCTGCAATATTTTTGAATGCAACAGTTGCTGATCCTGGACAAATTGAAATCAGGAGATTTGAAAACAGAGCTCAGGATTCTTTTGTTCTGCAGCCCAGAGCATTGGGCCATCCTCTGGACCGTAAGACAACGAATCGATAAAAATCGCCACGATTAAGAACATAGATCTTGGAAGCTGACTTTAAATCATCCTGGGAGGATGATTGGCCTCTGAAATCATCAGCCTGTCCTGCTCCTGGATGGTCATTTTAGCTTATAGCCAATGATCTGCAGCCCTGCCATTCCCACGATGTGAGATTCCTTCTACAACCCACGCTTCAGCCACACTACGACTTATCACGGTATCACCATCAACCTATTGTCTAAGCAAGGCCTTTATGCCAGACAGTTTTAGAATTAGGATGTTTTTTTAATTCACAATATACTTTATTATTTCGAATACCTTGTTTTCGTACTAGAACCTAATCCTTGTATTTGGCATGTGGAGTCCTCATTGCTCATAATAATCAATATTTCAATAATCTACATTGTTGCCACCTCATCCCAGGTAACAAAAGATTAGCTCTAGGTTCTAGGGTACATGACATTCAATAAGGTTAATTAAATCAGGACTGTCTATTCTACACACGAGGTAATTATATTAGAGTTCTTAATATTAGATATCAGAAGGTATGGAATTTTCGATTCCATTTAAATAATCAAAAAACGACTTTTTTTACAGTTTTTTACATTGATTTCTATAGTCGTGAAATGTCGTATAGTCGTTAAGGGAGTTCGATTTTTAAGTTTAATGTGCAATTTTTTTACCGATAACCAGGTTAATTAGCTCACCGCTGCACAATATCGGGAACTTCGCTTTTTTGAAATCTGAAAGTGGTACATAGTTTTCAATGGCCCTATTAATATTTACGTAAAATATTTCAAGATAATAGTTAAGATTTTTGTTGCGGTGAAGAAATGACCAGTCTTCAATTGAAAGTTAAAATTTATAATTCACGTTAGGATAGTCAGCTTTGGAAAAAATATAAGGTTAGGCAGAAGAGCTGTGCCATCTCCATCTGTGCGGGTGGTGTTGGGGGAGAAGCTCAACAACTGATTTAACAATATGAATTCAAAGATCACGACAGAATAGTCAAACCCAGCAGCCAATTATTGGTATTGTAGATTTGATGTAGAGAGCTTGTAAAGGCTTAAGTTTTATATGAGTTCTTATTCATACAATCAATGCCAGGGGTATTATAGCCACCAAATAAAAATGTTCTGGCATCAGGGTATATATTTTTAAAGGTTTCGAGGTCATCAGTGTAGTTTCCGTAGAATGTGCTATTGGATCCAGAGGTGGAATGGAGACATATTCCAGAAGAAATTTACCTGATTTAGTTTTTGGTAATACGAGTATCTGTTCCGCGTCCAATTAATTGACAATTAACAACTTACTAATATGAGAACTCCTCCCTTGATTTTAGAGCTGGTGGCTAGATTTCTGTAAAAGCAGTAGATATTATAAGTTTTTAAAACATTAAAAGTTGCTGTCGCAACATTAAAATATTAATCTCCTCTGCGAGTCAGCTTGTAGTTCAGCAGATATGTCTTAAGAGAACATGAAACGTTGCACAGAGAACACTAAAACCATTTTTCTACACCACATGTTCCGTCAAATAACTCTTTTGAAAACATGAATAGATGCACTAAGAACACGAAAAAGTTTTTCTCCACAGCGCCTTTGAGGTGATTTTTCACGAAAACGGCGCTTTATAAATCAGCCAAATTTTTTTGATTCAGCATATGTTTCTTCAAATCTCCTTTAAGATAACATTAAAAGATGCAGCTGGAACATAAAAATAGTTTTTCTCCACCGTGATTCAGCACATGTCTGGACAAATAGTCCTTTTGAGAACATTAATATTGACAGCCGGAACGTAAAAAGGGTTTTCTCCCCTGTGAGTCAGTTTGAGGCTGGTTAGAATGTGCTTTAGAGAACTGAATGGTTCTACTCTGAACACGAAAAAAGTTTTTCACCCCTATGAGTCCGCATGTGTCTTGTCAGATTGCTCTTTCGAGAACATAAGTAGTTGCACTCGGAACATGCAAAAGGTTTTTACCACTATGAGTCAGCATATGTCTCGTCAGATTTCCTTTTATAGAACGTGAATAACTGCAGATGGAACACGAATAAGATTTTTCTCCACTGTGAGTCAGCATGTGTCTCGTAAGAGAGCACTTTTGAGAACATAAATAGCCGCATTCGGAACATGAAAAAGGATTTTCTATACTATGAGTCAGCATGTGGGTTGTCAGATGGCCCTTTTGAGAACATGAATAACTGCACTTAGAACATGCAAAAGGTTTGTCTCCACTGTGTATCATTAAATTTCCCTTTTGAGAATATGAAAAGTTACAGTCGGAACAAAAAAATGTTTTGCTGCAGTACGGCTGCGAAGGTGTCTTTCGAAATCAGCCTTACGAGAGGAAGAGTAGTTACAATGAGGACAAGAGAATCGTTTATCCACAGGACGCATCTTCAGATCGGTTGACAAATTTGAAAGGGATTTAAATAGGCTTCATAAGACTTATTACTCAAGTGGAGATAAGCACAGTAAATGCATAAAAAGAGAAAATAAAATAGATCCCACTAAATGTTATCAGGGGTGGGGAACCTGCGGCCCGCGGCGCTTTTGGTGCACCCTACTAAAAGAACCACAAAAAATTACAAAGAAGGGGATAGTTTTTTTTCACTTTTGTGTTTTTTTTTGTGTTTTGGATGCATTTTTAAGACATTATTACAAAATCGTTACTTTCAAGTATCAAGAAGTTTAGATACAAATAAAAATGTGGTACAACATCCCCTTTGCTTTTATTTTAATTTGTTAAGTATTGTGAAACGATAGTGAAATTCCATCGGTACTTTTAACTTTCTTGTACGAGACAGTCCTGATATTTCAGGATTGCAACTCTATTTGGAGAATCTTAGGCAGTCCGTCATAAACATTATTTTCTAGTCATCGTTGCGGAAGTAAAGCGGATAGTAAGGCAACTACGAAGATAAATTTGAAGCTGAGTGAAATGTGAAATCATTTTAAACTAAATTAAGAATGTGGAAAATGCAACTCGAAATGAATAACACGATGGATTTTTAAACACTGCAAGGACAAAACTTCTTCAACGTTTGAATACGCTGGTGAGTGCGCGAAATTAAGTGAGACATTGAAAGAAAGATTAAAGGACGTGAAAAGCAAACAAATAGATTGATGCTACACCGTTCAACGTGGAACCATCGAATGTGCCTGATAATGTGCCTGATTATGAGTTTCTAAATTTAAGCAGGCATGCCCTTAAATATGCATCTATTTTCGGGACAACTTACTGCTGTGAGCAGTTCTATTCAAAACTTTGCATTGCAAAGAATCATCTCTCCAGAAGAGCGAAGAAGAATCAGCGCTCCAGACAAACCGATACAAATCTGGAAAATCAGTTGCGAGTAGTAACATCATCAATGCCAGCTATTATCGCACGCCTTGCCAAAGAGAAGCTTTTTCAGCCATCACATTAGAGGGGAGAGGTGACCTACATACTATATTGTCCATCCGATATTATTTTACCGTTTGAGTATTTTTCTGTTATTGCTCTCATTTGTGTAGGTTTGTAAAAACTCACACCATGGTAAACACGAAGGAAAAAGTGCGTTGTGTTATTTAAGTTTTTAATATATTCCCAACATTCTGTGTATATGCTACAAAATGCAGAAAAACCATTCACGTAATCTGTGTACAATTTAATTTAAGCCGGTGAACTAGTGGACTCCTATGCAGATTTATTCTCAAGAATTTGAGAAATTTTCTCAAGAAATGGCTTTGGCCGTGTTTAGTGACCAGATCCGAATAGCCAGGTACTTTCCAACCTCCTTTCCCTATCCATTACCTTCAGCCTCACAACATACCCCAATTGGGGATTCCATGGTGTCACTGGCTCCAGACGGGAGCAGTTGAGATTCTTGTGCGGTATTCACTGTAAAAAAAAACTCCACACAGGAGGCCTTTAAAAAAACGATTTCCCTCAAGGCCTATGTCATCTAAGATGCTGTGTGGAGGGTCTTTTTGGGGAGAAGAGGGGGTTAACATTGGTCTTGAAGAGACCCATGTTGTAGGAAGGGGAAAACCCAGAGGCCGGAAAATCGTTTCATAGCCGAGCTGTTGAGCACAAGAACGACTCGAAGAAGCGACCAGTTCTCATGAATTTGATTTTGAATTTGATTTTGGATTTGATTTTGGATTTAGGGTAGGGTTCAAAAATCTTGATTATTTTGTTTTTACATGAATACCGCACAAGGTAGTGGATAGGGGAAGGAGATAGGGAAGAGGAAGGTTGGGAAGTTCCTGGCTATTCAGATCTGGTCACCAAACACGGCAAAAGCCATTTCAAGCAACATTTCAATTCTGAATGGTGGTCTTACACCAGGGCGATACTGAGAGTATCTTCCACTCTGGAACGTGCTGCAAATATAATATATATTATGTATTATTTTTAATAAATAAATTGTCAAATACCACAAATTATAATCCCGCGACCTTCGGAGTGCGACTCAAGAGCCTTACCGCTGGACTACGCCGATAAATATACAATAGACTAATCATACCTAATCGAGATGACTTGAGTAAGGACTAATTGAATTATTATAAACGAGGTATTCCAATTTGGGAAGCGGGTATGGGTACCGCCGCCCCGGGAACCATTACAGTGTAACCAACACCTCTGCAAGCAGTTTGCTACGTTTGGTGACTAAGCAGGGGTGCCCGGGTTCATGGTATCAGGTTTGTCCAGGACATGATGGCGGATAGGTCCACCCTGCTGGGTGGCGGGCCGGATAAGAGAGTTTAATTGAGGGAGGCCTTTTGTTCTTTCCAGCCGGACTCTCTCGACCCATCGCCTTGCACCGCATTTGGAGGGATGGAATTTTAGGTCCGTCACTCCTAGACACATTGACCCCAGATTCCTATCCACCCCACATACCTTATTCCTTCCCAGAACTTCCTATCCTTCCCTTCCTTAAAAATACCCTCCACACAGCATCCCCTTAGATGACATAGGCCCTGAGGTAAATTATTTTTCTCAGGGCCTCCTATGTGGAGTTACTGTAAAAAAATGAGATTGCGAACTTTGACTACGAATCCGGAGGTCGCGGGTGAGAGACATATGAATCCATCTCTCCCACTGCATTGCAAGGCGATGGGTTGAAAGAGATTCCACATCTGCCCTGATGATGGACACTGCAACGCTGTCCGAAACTTTGGCTAAAGAAGGAGGTAGCGTAACACGGCATAATACCCCAAAAACTAATAACAAAAATACTTATGGCCGTGAAAATCTAAAATCACCTCTCCGATAGGTCACCCCAAGTCGTTCGCTACGTTTGGTGACTAAGCAGGGGTGCCCGGGTTCATGGGGTGAGGATTATCCGGGTCTTGGCGGCGGATGCATCTCTGCCCACCAGCTGCATGGCAGGATGGATTGGGAGAGAGTGTTGAGGGAGTCCCTTTGATTTCTCCAGCCGTACAGCCGTGGTGGGCACAAAAAACCGCCACTCAGACCTAGACACCTCTCTAAATCATTGTCCGTAACTTGACCTATGGCAGAGGTGTTGGTTATCCAATAAACAGTTCCCGGGGCATCGGTACCCATACCGGCCTCACAAATTGTTCACCATTTTTAAACATTATATGGTATTAATGTGGACCTCGCTGGGTACTTTGTCCGTTTGCGACACCACCAACTGTAAATTTAACAATGTCAAGCTGAAAGTACCCCACCCTGAGCGGCCCGTGCACAAATTGACAATGGATATATTAGCCCTGGGTCTAAAAAGATTGATATGACGATTGATTGATTGATTTAAAAGGCTGATGACTAAAGATTTCTGTGATAACTGTTCTGGATGTGTAAAATAAGAGTTATATATTGTTACGTGTAAATTGTATGGGGGTGTAAAGATAAATATGTTTTACTAGCATCAGTATTTTTTTGCCAAAGACTTTTCGGATTTCCGAGCGCCAATAAATCTACAGTAGCAGATTTATGTCCGTGGCAAGTAGAGCATAATCTCCAACTCAGGCGGGGCATGAAAATGAGGGCTCCTGCTTATTTGGGTATTTGAATAAAACATAAGTTTCACTTTGGGAATTTAAATACAACATGTATTGCACTGAAAGCATATGACAACAAAATAAAACAGAGTGACTCACCCCAAGGACCGAATGCAATCTAAACTAACTAATGTTTCCTACACTTCCTGGTCAACCGCAACACATCACCACAGGATAGCCGGGATGAACCGGATGGTCAGCCCGATCGTTATCCTACCGCCTCTCATCACCACAGGATAGCCGGGATGAACCGGATGGTCAGCCCGATCGTTATCCTACAGTCTCCTCCGCGGCAAGACAGGACCTCCTTCGTGTATGTTGAATTTCCGGAAACGATGCCGATCGTCATGTGAATTAGGGCTAAATGTAATTCCTTTCCAGCGAGGGTACAGGGCGCGCCAGGGAGCATGAAGGGCCTTCCGATCTGGTACGGCTCGCGTTGATCTTATTATCACCCAGCGGAGCGCGTGTCCAGGGTATTTCGTGCAATAAAGGAATCGATCTTACGGTCGATATTCGGCAGGTGCCCGTGAGCGTGATCGGCGCGATGTTATAAAATAACCGATCGCCATGATATATTCCAATTATTCGTACGGACAACGCGGAACGACAATGTCGGCACATTTAACTTTACCGTTACCGTTGCACAAAAGATTTCTCGTATTCGAGTAGGATGGAACTTTAGTAACCCGGCACTCGTTTGTTTTTAAACATTACGTCCCTCTTAAAATATTAATACATTAAAATACTAGTCGACTGTCGCAGCTATGATGCTGCCCAAAACATCATCGAAGCGAGAGTGTTTCTTCTTCTTTTTCTTTCCCGGAACCGGAAAACTACCGCCCCCTGTAACCTCGGTGTTGCCCCTCCTCTCGTTGAAAAAAACCATAGTTAATAATTAAACGGGTACTTAATAGTTCGTGCTGCTACGGATCGATGTTATAAAGCAGTGTTCATATTTTAAAATAAAAAGATAATAATTTCAACACTGCTTCATAACATTAATTTGCAGGCAAGCCAAGGAACTGGTGAAACACATTACCGTTGCACGCGGAATAGGACAAAACTTGTGCTGTGACAAATGTGGGAAAAAGTTTCTTAAGAAAAATCAATTAATCTCCCATATACGGTAAGACTATTTTCTTCGTATAGACATTTATCTTTAAATAAGAAGCGAAGGCGGTTTATGGGTACTGCCGCCCTGGGAATCATTTACTTGATAGGTCGCCCAAAGTGGTTCGCTCTTTTGGTGACCTAGCAAGGGGGTTTGTCTGGAATTGAGCGGCGGATGCATCTATCAGCCGTGTGGCAGGCCGGATCAGGAGAGACTGGTTGAGGGAGTTGACCTCTCCATCAGGACTCTCTTGAAACATCACCTTGAACCGCAGGCGTTAGATACATTCTCCACAGATAGATTCATACGTGACTCCCGAACACACTGTCCCCCAGATTCTTACCCACCATTATGGCATTTTCCTTCCCAGAACTTTCTCTCCTTCCTTTCCTGAAAAAGCTCTCCACAAAGCATTCCCAAAGATGAGGATAGGTCCTGAGAGGAATTATTTTCGTCAGGGCCTCCTCCGTGGAACTAATGTAAAAAACATGTTGTGGTTGTCGGAGCTTCTTAATGTAGATGACTTTAGTGCCAGTAGCTCATAAAGTTTATAATATAGTTCTCCAATGGATGTCTCTAGTATATAGGTTTGCTCCTCCAGTCCAGAGGCGGGCTTGCAGTTTCCACCAATAGAGTATTTGAGATCATGAGAGAATGGACATTACACAATCGTTTCCAATTATAAAAGTCTCTGGTTTTGTTTTTTTTTTCCCTTTTCTACAATTAAAAGTTCAATTCCTGTTATATACACGTTTGGACACACACCTACTTTCTTCTGTTGAAAATTAACCCTACTTCCTACATTTAGAAATACATCTAAATGTTAACATTAAACCGTTCCAAGGTTTCCCAACCTATTATTTTTAAAATGTCCTATTTCTGTGCCGTTCGTTAACCACTAACCAGGGTGTAATTCATAAATTTCAGTCAAAATCAGGCAGTTCTTTGGCCTTCCAATCGGCGGAGTACACAGAACCCAAGTCCAAGGAAATTTCAAGCACTGTAAGAGATGGGATCATTTTTGTTATTTTTTTTAAAGTTATCTCCACACAGGAGGCCGTGCGGAAAAAATTCCCTTGTGGGTCTATTTAGAGAAATAAAGGAGTGGATGTTCTGGGCAGGAAAACGGTACGAGGGTGGGCAGGAATCTGGAGATTAACGTGTCCAGTGGTGACAGAAGTATGAATCCATCCTTCCCACTGCGGTGCAAGGCAATGGGTCGAGAGAGTCCTTCTGCAGAGGTCGAGGTGAAGTCTCCCTCAACGAGTGTATCTTGATATGGCTCGCATGAAAAAGGTGGACAAATTTTACAAAATTGATTACCGTAATTCAGTGTAAAGTGATAAATGCAGTTGTAGTAATTGTAAAAAAAATAACCCACATGTATATAATAAAATTTAGTGCCAATTAAAAAATATTAATAGAATGATATAGCTTAAAATAGTACGTAAAAGAAAGTATAAAAACAAAAATTAGAAAGAAATTTAAATAATGAAAGTTATGAAACTGGTATAAAAAAATTGCAATAGGTGACGCGCGAGTTGTTTAAAAAATTTGTGCAATCCATTGGCTTAGTGGCAGGGAGGGAAAGAGGGATGGGGATTTTGGAGAAGGGGAGGGGAACGAAAGAGTGGGGGTTCACAGGAGGGATGGATGGATGGAAGGCGGGGAATGTGGGAAGGGAACGCGAGATGGTGAAGGAGTGCGCGGGATGGAAAAGGGGAGGCGGGAACAAGGGCATTGCAACGCATGCCGGGTTCTCGCTAGTTATTTAATAAACAGCCCAGCGTAGGGAGTGTGACGAATCCATCGCTCAGGGAGTTGAAAAACACAAACCTGCAATAGCCATCCGAAGCCAAGGTGTGAGCTACCGTGCTCAGGCTGAATGTCCTGGGAAACAGTGTCACCAACGGTGCCTCCGAGAAACATGATCGCATCTCGGAGTATTTAGTCCTAACTACAGCACTCGGGGCTCTACTGGAGTGGACCCTCTATTTCCCTAGAAACTCGTGGGATAGAAAAAAATGGACCATTCGAAAACTAGGGGACTTTTGGGAACCTAGGATTGCTGAGGTCACCTCTGTGGACTTCCTTCCTGGGGTCTGTTGGAGGAACCAAGAAGAGAAGCCGAAGACAGGCGAGCTGAGGCCACCTCCATGAACTCTCTCCTTGTGGGGCCTTCAGGGAACCAAGGGGAAGGGCACTCTGCGGGCCTTTGAGGAACCAAGGAGGAGTGAAGTGGAGAGATGATGTCCTCTTCCCATATGGAGCCTTCGGGGAACCATGTAGACGTGAAGAGGAGAAATGAGAAATATAGAAGTGGTTCAAACAAAGTAACATTATTTCATTTAAATTTTATTAGCTTAATAAATTACATAGATATAAACAGAACGAAATAAAAATTTGTCAGAATTTAAAGAAAGATATATAAAATATAAATTACCTATTAAAGACACAAACCAAAGGAAAAAGAAAAATGCAGACTCAAAATATCCGTAACATTAACCAAGAATTTAACTGAAGGTTTATTCGATAAAATAAGAATTACAAAAAAAATACACCACAGGTGTCATTAATTCAGATCATATTTTTAAAACTTTTAGTTAACAATATTTTAACCCGAATTATTGTTACTCGGGTTATTCTCACAATTCACTTAAAAACTAATTAAAATTTAACAACTACCTTCTGTGTTTTAATTAACGTTCCAACGGACTGTAAACTGGTACAACGGACCCAACTCATCGTTGAAATATTTTCAAGGTGTGGTATGAAGTTAAGTTTAGTGTCATTAGTTACACCTAAATCATTCATTTCAGAGACATTGATTATATAAGTAACTTACATTGATTACATTATAACTTACTTGATTATATTAGATATTACATTAGTAACGATTTTTAATTTACTAAGAGTTGATTTGCCGGTTATAAGACAATGCTGTTCAGGACACATCCAGTATTTAATTTTGAAAATTATGTTATCCAAAAACGGCTCGTCAAAATGTTTTGAAATTGCAGAAAATATCAAATCGAATCATAATTGATTACTTCGCTTTTATCCCATTTTTACAGATCAGTGTTATTTATCTCTGTTTCCATAGATCTGGAAGTATACTCGAAAGAAATAAAGGTGGGATCAACGAGTTAAGTTTGTTTTAAATATGCGTCAAGTTTAATGAGTACATGCAACAAGTTTAAAATTGCACCGGAAATTATCGCTTTTTTCAAAAAATTTATCAAAACATATTACTGCGTGGATGTTCATATGATTTTTTAATTGTTCATGAAGGAGGTAGGTCAGCATAAGATTTTTTAAATAATTCGTAACTTCACTCTTACAAGGAAAAAATTACAAATTTTTTGCCAAGCGATTCAGAATAATTTCAAACGATGCAGCAGGTTCCGTCATTATAACCATTTTTTAATGATACTAGTTTTGAATATCAGAGACTCCCCGCTGTAACATCAGGTCTAAACCAGGGGTCGGCAAACTTATTAGCCAAAGAGCCAAATGCATACATTAAAAAGATACAAAAAAAATTTGAGAGCCAAATCTGTTCATTGATTTAGCAAAAAAATAATATATTTTTAGCACTTCGTAAAATTACGGCTACGCTGAATAAACTTATTTTCATACATAAAAATTTTTTTCATTGATAAAATATAATATGTAATAAGGGAATCCATAAATTTAAATCTTGATAATGACTGACAAAAACTTAATGCGGATAATGTCCTTGCATCTCCTTGGAAAGTTTGAGTAAGTCAGGTTTGTGTGTCGTTATTCTTAATTTTAAGCACGATTCCAGGTTCTCATCAGTCGAGCATATCACACGTCGAAGGCTTTAAAAATGTTGGGATTTATTCTTAGAGTAAGTTCAGTTTTCAAAAAGCCACAAACATTTAAGACTCTCTACATATCCTATGTAAGAAGCCATCAGGATTATGCTTCTACAGGGTGGAACCCTCATTGTTCTACATTTAAAGCAAATATACAAAGAGTTCAGAAAAAGTTTATGAAATTTGTCTCTTACCGCGTGCGAAATGATGAAAACAATGTCACCGTAAACCTTTAATCTCTCGATCAACACCGAGATATCAGAGACCAATTGATACTCTATAAGATTACTCACAACTTCTTTGATAGCCCATATTTACTACAAAATATTTCAGATGTCCATTAAGAGTTACTCGATCTCCGGATACATATTATATCCCTAAGAGCATCCTAAATTATCTTGAAAATGTGTTTATAAGAACAAGCTGTAGCATATTTAACAGATTATGCCCAAATATCGATGTATTTTATATGAACCTAACTAAATTCACAGCATTCATTAAAAAATAACACTCCCTTGAAAGCCACATATTTAACTAATAACTTAAGATATCATTGGTATCTGTGTTTCTCTTTTTTTCTGTTTTTAGTTCGTCACATTTTCTCTCCTACTTTTAGCAGTTCAAATTAAAATAAAATCACTTCCTGAGAAAAAAATATTGATATCTAAAGGGTAACAATTATTATAAGCAATAATTATCAGCCTGAAACACTCAATCTACATTGAAAAAACCTTTCGAGAAAAGATACTTGCCGCCAACGGGACTTGAACTCGTATCCTTCTGATTGCCGGTCAGGTGCTCTGACGTCAATCAGAAGGTTTTCTCTGCTGTGAGTCAGCTTGTGCCTAGTGAGTTGACTCTTTTCAGAACATGAATAGTTAAACTCGGAACAAAAAAAAGGTTTTTCTCCGCTGTGAGTCAGCATGTGGCTTCTCAGAATGCCCTTTTGCGAACATGATAAGTTACACTCGGAACAGGAAAAAGGTTTTTCTCCACTGTGAGTCAGCATGTGGATTGTTAGACTGCTCTTTTGAGAACATGAATAGTTGCACTTGGAACAGGAAAAAGGTTTTTGTCCACTGTGAGTCAGCTTGTGCCTCGTGAGTGCACTGTTTAGAGAACAAGAAAAATTACACTCGGAACAAGAAAAATGTTTTTCTCCACTGTGAGTCAGCCTATGCCTCGTGAGTTTGCTCTTTAAAGAACATGAATAGTTGCACTCGGAACAGAAAAAAGGTTTTTTCAACTGTGAGTCCGCATGTGGCTTGTCAGAAGGCCCTTTTGAGAACATGAATAGTTGCACTCGGAACAGGAAGAAGGTTTTTCTCTACTGTGAGTCAACTTGTGCCTCGTGAGTGCACTCTTTAGAGAACAAGAATAAATGCACTCGGAAGAGGAAAAAGGTTTTTCTCCACTGTGAGTCCGCATGTGGCTTGTCAGATGGTCCTTTTGAGAACATGAATACTTGCACTCGGAACAGGAAAAAGGTTTTTCTCCACTGTGAGTCAGCTTGTGCCTCGTGAGTGCACTCATTAGAGAACAAAAATAATTGCATTCGGAACAGGAAAAAGGTTTTTCTCCACTGTGAGTCAGCATGTGGCTTGTCAGATAGACCTTTGCCGAAAATGAATAGTTGCACTCGGAACAGGATAAAGGTTTTTCTTCACTGTGATTCAGCTTGTGCCTCGTGAGTGCACTCATTAGAGAACAAGAATAATTGCACTCGGAACAGGAAAACGATTTTTCTCCACTGTGAGTCAGCATGTGGCTTGTCAGATGGCCCTTTTGCGAAAATGAATAGTTGCACTCGGAACAGGAAAAATGTTTTTCTCCACTGTGAGTCAGTACTTGCGTTGTCAGATGTACCTTTCGAGAACATGAATAGTTGCACTCGGAACAGGTAAAAGGGTTTTCTCCACTGTGAGTCCGCATGTGGATCATTAGACTGCTCTTTTAAGAACATGAATAGTTGCACTCAGAACAGGAAACAGGTTTTTTTCCGCTGTGAGTCAGCATGTGGCTTCTCAGAATGCCCTTTCGAGAACATGAATAGTTGCACTCGGAACAGGAAAAAGGTTTTTCTCCACTGTGAGTCAGCTTATGCCTCGTGAGTGCACTCTTTAGAGAACAAGAATAATTGCACTCGGAACAGGAAAAAGGGTTTTCTCCACTGTGAGTCCGCATGTGGATCATTAGACTGCTCTTTAAAGAACATGAATAGTTGCACTCAGAACAGGAAAAAGGTTTTTTTCCGCTGTGAGTCAGCTTGTGCCTCGTGAGGTCGCTCCTTTTAGAACACGAATAGTTGCACTCGGAACAGAAAAAAGGTTTTTCTCCACCATGAGTCAGCTTATGTTTCTTTAAATCTCCCTAACAAGACATGAATATTTGCAGTAAGAAAAGAAAAAGTTTTAACTTCAGTATGATTGCGAAGGTGTCTCTCAAAATTATTCTTATGTGAGCAGGAGTAGTTACAATGAGAACAGGAGAATCGTTTATCCACAGGATTCGTTTCAGATCTGTCGACAAATTTGAAAAAGAATACGGATAAAAAAGGCTCATTAAGACTTGTACCTTCGCCAAGTGGAAAAAATGGATACCGCTAAATGTTAAATCTTACTTTGAAAATCGGTTTTACCTGCTGCTTGGTTCGTTCTTTCAACGCGTTCTAGGCATTCCTTTTTAACATCCGACAGGTCTTTGTCAATTTCCATACAGGGAAAACTCCTTTCATCTTCCTCTCGGGATCCAAAATCCGCCTCGACGGCCACTCTTTTCACATTAGTGCTGCCTACAATAACAAAATGGCAATACATTCATTGATCATTGATATACAACTAAACAGTTTTTTTTATAAATCTATTAATTTGAAAGATTTAAGATATCAATCATTTATCATGTATAGCAGCGAATTTTGATAAGGTCAATATAATAATAAAAACCCCATATATCCGCTTTTGGGGCCGATGCAGATCGGATCATGCTCAACAAGAAGTCAATGGAAAGGTTTTTACTTTCATCAATATTTGCGCACGTAATAATGAGTGTAACTTACAACATGTGCCTAATAAAATAGGTATAAAATTGTAAATCGGGAACTTATTGCGAGAAATAAATTTAGTTAAAATTCCAAATTTAACATGCTACATCTTTAATATATTCAATGGAACTAACTGGCCATTTGAGTAATCTCCGCATATTGCAAACATTCCTTCTTTACATCTTGGAGGTCAAAATCTATATCCGTGAGCGGCATTTCACATTCGTCTTCTTCCTGGGGCTCTAGTTCAGTCTGGATGGAAACGGTATCATGATTTAGTAGATCCATGGCCCTGCTGTGGTAGCGTTTGGTAATTAGTTCAAAAATTTCTGAAACAGAACATTTCCTGGAAACACGCTGGTTCCCGGCAAGCGTTGTGCCATTTAAAAAAGAAATTATTTCTCCAAGCATGTCCGTTCCCATTTATTCCGCCTACCCTTCCCCTCACGCGTTCCCGGTCTGCCTCCTCCACCTTCCCTCTCCCAACTCCACTCCACCCTTCTTCCGTCCCTCGAATCTCTCTCCCGAGTTCCCCTCCCCCTCATAGGTTCCCCTCCCCCTCGCTGGCACCACTCCCCAACAGGGGAAGTGGAGCCCGCGAGGGGGGAGTTACCCGAGTTCCCCTCCCCCATCCCGCGTTCCATACATTCAGTCCAGGTACATTCAGGTACAGCCACCTATTGCAATTTTTTACACAAATTTCATAATGCTAGAGCTCAAGAGTAGTTATGTTCAAACCTTGTCCTGACAATAAAGAACACAATAAAAGAATTATCCGATTTGGTGCAGTTATTCGGAAGTTACGTTTATATACATTTCGGCGATTTATTTTTATTTATATAAATATAGAAGAAGATTTAATTCGCTTGAGCTTTGAATATTTGGTTTTGCTTGGAATACTTTGCCAAAACAAAAACTCATATTTTGAAACGAGGATACAATAATTACTGCAACTGTATTTTAAGCTCACGTTTGCCATTTGAAAACGGCTGAGAATCGCCATCAATAGTGGCAAAACTCAATATTATGTATTGAACATCTATTTCTAAAGATAAATCGGTATTACATTATTTTGTAACCGCCATTCCAGTTCTAGTTAGTTGGCGACCATATATTTCTAAAGTTAAACCGGTATTACATTATTTAAGATCCACCATTCCGCTTTTAACAGAAAATCGGAAATACCGTTTTTATAATGTGAGTATTTTAATCAATGCAATTTAAAAACTTAACGCTGGCAACTAATTTAGGGAAGTGAAACGGCTCCACCATTGTTATTTGTGTTATTGAATGTAAGCCTTAAGCAGAAGTACGCGACTGATGTGTTCAATAGGCGAGACAAGAAACAATGTATATTACCATGACTGACATTTAGATTAGAAGAAAAAGCGAATAGCTGCTATCGCATATTAGGGATGCCGCACACATAAGACAAAAATCGGATAGGACAAAAATCGATACGAAAACCGGATTGGTTATAATACCGAGGCCACGCCCGTTGTAGGACCGGATTGAACAGCCGGCGCGGAGTAATGAAAATAGACCACGCCTTTCCGCATCGGCCGACCAATCGATTTTGTCGGATCAGACAATCGGATGAAAAAATCTGATATTTATGGCCGGCCTTAACCGTACACTGTTACTGTCTTACTCTAGTACTGCTCAAGTCAAAGTAGCAATTTAATTTTTCTACAAAAACACGAATCCAAAAGACTTAATTGTCGGTTTAAATGTTCATCGAACAAAACGTAAAACGAATTCCTTTACATAAGTAGATGTACCGATTAGCACGGATAGGGTAAGCTAGGCCGCGTTAGACTCAGAAAGAACAGATATCGATCAGTTTGACTGTCAGCCGCTAATAAATGAATAGTGTGATTAATATCAGCATTAGTACTTACCAATAACTATCGCAAGTATGGGATGATAAATTTAACTGCGCGGATTAAACAGAGTATAGGATATAATATAGTATTAGAGATTGGAAACAGGGTGAAACGACTGACGCTGAAGAAAGCAACTTTCAACAAAATATTTAGGTTATACATAGACAGCAATGAGGTCATAGACAATTATTAAAATTTCCTTTCTTGGTTTTTAGATTTATTTTACTTATGCCTGGATTACATTGAGCGAGTTTACAAGCTACTATCTGGGAAATTCACTATCGGTAAAGCGTCGATGACACAGGGCTTTTACAAGCTACTATCTGGGAAATTCACTTATCTGTTAGTAAACTCGCCCAGTGTCATCGTGTCACTTGCTAAGTAGCAGCAACTAGCAGATTGTTGACAATCTACGAAAAAAAGTTGAAAGGTCGTCAACTTTACTCGCCTACACGCTTGCTCGTGATTGGTTTATTTACGTTTCCAACATGGCTTCCGATAAACAGCTGATTTCAACTCTCCAAAATCTGAAGAATTAGTTCACGCAGGCGTCGTTATTCTTCTTACTGGCGCTAAAAGCGACCTCAGTTTCCTATGCTTCTGAGCGAGTGGATAGTTTTGTGTGTCATTATGACAATCTCAATTTTGTAGGCGGGTATGGGTACCGCCGCCCTGGGAACCATTTATTGGATGACCAACACCTCTGCCACAGGTCACCCCAAGTGGTTCGCTACGTTTGGTGACTTAGCAGGTGTGCCCGGGTTCTTGGGGTAATGTTTGTTCAAGTCTTGATCGCGGGTGCGTCGGCCCACCTTCTGCGTGGCGGGCCGGATTGGGAGATGCTGGTTGAGGGAGACCCTTTACAACCGGTTACCGCTGTCCGGGCCGCTCGGTAGTACAGGGGCCCGACCCTCAGGCTCACGACTGAGGGTGGGCTGCCCCATCAACGAGTGTAAAAACCCCGCCGCTGCTGTTGTGCCGGTTCGTGACCGGAGGGGACCCAGCAGTAGCGTTTGGGGCGCATCGGGTGACCTCTCCAGCCGGACTCTCCCTATCCATCGCCTTGCACCGCAGTGGGTGGATTGGATTCATTCGTTCGTCACTCTTGGACACTCTGATCCCCAGCTTCCAACCCGCCCCTCATACCTTTTCCTTCCCAGACCTCCCCCCCCCCACACCCCATCATAAAAATATTTAATAAAAATCATGACAACACAAACAACAAAAATTAACAGCATTACACCGGCGAGTAGTAGGCGACCCCGGCGCAGGCCAAAAATGTTGGTGAATTACACCAACATTCGCGGCCTGCATACCAATTTAAACTCCGTCCACCACCACATTTTTTCTCAACGCCCCAACGTCCGACCACTGCCTGGTGACGACATCAATCTCTGTAAACTTCAGACCACCAAACGAGAGGCTGAAGAGAAAAGTGTGGAACTATAGGTCAGCAGATTGGTTCGGTCTGCGGGCACATTTTAATGCTTTCCCGTGGTCAGCTGTCTGTTTTCGGACTTCGGATCCCTCAAGATGTGCCCAGGAAATTGGTGAGGTCATCACATCCGCGATGGATGGCTTCATCCAATCTACCGTTAAGGAAACTGGTGTAGGCTCAAAGCCGTGGTTCAGTCGACAATGCGCTGAAGCAGTGCGACGAAAAAACGCGGCTTACCGAGCCTACAACACATCTAGAACATCCGAAGACAGAACAGCTTACAACAAAATGGCAAAGGAAACCAAGAGAATCATAAATAGGTCAAAATTCGAGCACGACCAGCAGATCAGCAGAAAGCTGACTCCATGCCCGCATGGCAGCAGGCAATTCTGGTCGCTTGCGGGCTCAATAGGTCGCAATTTCTGCAAATCCAGTCTGCCACCTCTTACCAGACCTGACGGCTCACTAGCAAACACCGCCACCGAAAAGGCTAACTTACTAGGTAAAATGTTTGCGGATAACTCAACCCTCGATGACCAAGGTGCTGTCCCGACGTCGGTTCCTCACTGCGGTTTTCGTATGAAAAAGCTGAGGATCCGGCATCGGGAAGTACTCCATGTTTTACGAGGGCTTGATGTTAATAAAGCTAGTGGGCCTGACGGAATACTTGCCCTGGTACTGCAAAGGTGCGCTGCAGAAATAGCTCCAATTTTGACGAAGCTTTTTTAACTGTCCCTGAAGACTGTCTCTGTGCCCTCTGGTTGGAAAAAAGCGGTTATCCATCCTATTCCAAAGAAGGGTGACCGCACCAACCCGGCCAACTACCGCCCCATAGCGATCACATCAGTTCTGTCTAAGGTGATGGAACGTGTGATCAACGACAAACTGCTCACATACCTCGAGAAGAACAAAATTATTAACCACCGTCAATACGGATTCCGGCGGAACGGCTCATGCGGTGATTTTCTCGCGTATGTGACGCATGTTTGGGGGCGATGCCTGGAACGTTTCGGTGAGATCCAAACGGTTGCACTGGACATATCCAAGGCCTTTGACCGGGTATGGCACCGAGGACTTGTCAACAAACTGCATTCTTACAGACTTCCCACTTCCTTGTGTACGTGGATTGCCGACTTCTTGAGGGAGAGGTCGATTCAGACGGTAGTCGATGGTTTCACCTCTTCCTCTCACTCGATAAATGCTGGCGTCCCGCAGGGATCGGTTCTGTCTCCAACTCTGTTTTTGTTGCACATCAACGACCTTTTGTCATGTGCACCAATTCACTGTTACGCGGATGACAGTACAGTTCATGATAGCTTTTTGTTTGACAAGCCCCCAAAGGGCTCACAAACTCCAACAGCTCGTAAGGCTTTGAAGCAAAGAATGGACGGTTACCTCGAGAGTGTTTTCTCTTGGGGTAAAAATAATCTCGTTGAATTTAATGTTTCAAAGACCCAATCTTGTCTGATTGCGTCTCAAAAGGATCGCAATGAAAATCTAGTCTCTTTCAACGGAAGCAATCTTCCGAACAGGCCCTCCATTGATATGCTTGGTGTAACCCTAAGTGACCAGCTCAGGTATGGGGGCTCCATCGAAGCCAGAGTAAAGTTAGCCTCCCAAAAACTGGGCGTACTGTACAGGGCCCGCAGATACTTTAATAGTACACAACTGCTAACCCTGTACAAATCGCAAGTGCGCCCCACGGTTGAATTTGGCAGCCACCTCTGGTCTGGAGCTCCAAAATACCTGAAAAATACCCTCGACTGTGCAGAAACGGGCGGTCCGTTTGATAGATTCTCTCATCTTAACAAACGGATTGCAATCTTTAGAGCACAGGCGTCGGGTGGGAATGCTATCCTTGTTCTACCGGTATTACAATGGAAGATGCTCCGAGGAACTAGCATCATTGATCCCTTCGGCACCGGTGCATAGTCGGGAAACACGCCAAACGCGTGCCCAACATTTGTACACAGTTGACATTTGTCACATGAGAACGGGTCGTTTCTTCGACTCGTTCTTGTGTTCAACAGCTCAGCTGTGGAATGATTTGCCGGCCTCTGTGTTTCCTCCTTCCTACAACATGGGTCTCTTCAAGACCAATGTTCATTCCTTCCTCTCCTCAAAAAGACCCTCCACACAGCATCCCAGATGACATAGGCCCTGAGGGAAATTATTTTCCTCAGGGCCTCCTGTGTGGAGTTAATATAAAAATAAAAAAAAATCTCACTCGCCGATTTACCCGCTTTTTAAAACTTAGTAGACAGTAGCTTATAACTCGCCATGTGTCATCGAGGCATAAGCAAACTCGCTCAGTGTAATTGTATTAGGTACTAGCTAACTAGCAGATTGCGGACAATCTACGAAAAAAGTTGAAAGGTCAGATTCTCGCGGGACTCGTAATTCTCGCTACCGTCTAGCGTGTGGCGTTAGCTGTGAGCTCTTTACAAAATGTCGACAGAATTGGTTCTCGCGGGAGTCATTATTTTAGCCGCTGCTGTCGCTACTGAGCAGGTAGACAGTTTTGTGTGTCATGTACCGTGGATCGACTCCAGATACTAATATCTACAGCCTGTATGTCGGACGAATATCTACAGCTCATATTTTGAACTAATATCTACGAACTTCAGAGTGTTGACTAATATCTACAGAGCGTAGGTTGAACTTATATCTACAGAGCGTAGGTTGGACTCATCAGCTAAATGTGTCCAATAGTCCGATATTAGGGAATTTTACATACATACTTACATAAATTAAGTTTTTTAAACTGCATACGCAATATTACGTTATACCTACCAATATGCTATACATAATTGAAAATCCAACCTCTGCCAGTGCTGTAGATATTCGTCAACACTTTGGTTCTCATAGATATAAGTCAGCATTTTGAGCTGAAGATATTCGTCAACACTTTGGTTCTCATAGATATTAGTCAATAGTTTGAGCTGTAGATATTCGTCAACACTTTGGTTCTCATAGATATTAGTTCGATTTTTTTCCGTTTTTGGAATTCCTGTAGATATTAGTAGACGCCTCCCCGTGGATCTGGTTCGGGTTTTATTCCGTTGAATCCTTAAGCTAAATAGCTGACCGGGCTAGTGACTTTGCTGTATCGTCCCGCAGAGAGTGGGAAATATAATATTTTATCATCGAACTTGAAGATCCCTCGATATACCGTCTGCCAGACTGTTTTCTTTACATGGTACGCGGCTACCCTGTCTGTGATACTGGACCTGATCAGACACCCAATGCACCCGGCCCATCACTGGAAGACGAATGTTGGACAGCAGCACCCAGGGCGTTTTTTTTCTGGAGCTGAGGGTCACTTGTCTTACGTCAATCCTCGTTGCTATCGGTCAAGAGTAGTGTTTTAATTAGATAACTAGATGATAGATTTGGTCAATCCAGGGGTAAGCCACCGTGCAATATTATCTTATGCTCCCATGTTATAACTGTATTTAATTCATAAATGTAATAATTTGTTATTCAAATGAATACCGTTATTCATTTCTAATCCTTAGTATTGGCTATGAAGTATGTAATTCCCAAGGCCCTGATAGAGGATTTTGCTCTTCCCACTGCTAGACTGGTCCATTGATCAATGGCGCCCTAATTAAATAAAAGCTAGCAGATTCGGACAACTTCGCACATTATCGCTTTTATCGCATAATCATAAATACCTACACATTACTCCGGTAATACTTTTTGCTCACCACTCTTGGTGAAAATATTAAAAATAATAATTGTATCATTGGTTTTACATGTAATATATTTCTTCATAACAGAATGAAGCAAACATTTTCAGTTTTTTATGTGTTAGTGTCTTGACGTGTGAACGTCAAATAAATTTGAAAAGAAAATATTGCCACAATCACTAATTTTATTGACGGAGGACCAAATTGTCGATTATACAATAATAGCTAAAACGTTGATTTATTCCGAAAAATGTTCAGAGCAGAGTCGTCAGGTAGAATGCTGTTCTTGTTCGTCCGGTACTACATGGAAGGTGCTCCGAAGATCTAGGGTCATTGATCTCTTAGACATTGTCAGCGAACACTCCGACCGCGTGCCAAACATTTGTGCATGATTGACCTTTTTCACATGTAAACGGGTCGTTTCTACAACTCGTCCTTTGGTTCAGTTCTCGTCCTTCGGTTCCAGCTCGGCTGTGGAATGATTTGCCAGCCTCTATATTTCCTCCCTCCTATAACATCCTGCCCTCTGGACCTCCTGTATGGAGCTAACGCAATAATCCATCCATTTGATCACAATCCGGTCACTGACTGCTGGCGTAGTGCAGTGGTAAGGCGCTTGACTCGCATTCCGAAGATCGCGGGATCGAATCCCGGCGTGGAAAATAATTTTTATTTGATTAATTTGTGTATTTTCGGACAACGGACATTCACTTATCTTGTCCCTACCATATTTAATAAGATGCCAGTAAACATAAAAATCGAATCAAATTGCACAACCGATTTAAAAAAAAAAATTAAAAAATGGCTAATGGATCAAAACTTTTTATACTGATATTGTTTTGTAATCTTATGTATAAATATGACTAAGAGTAATTTGCCTGTGTTATATCTGTCTATCTGTATATTTTATGCCTTTGTATTGTAGCTATTTAAAAGTTATTCTTCTGTATCTATTTTGCGTATTGTGGTTTCATGTTATATTTGTGATTTAATGTTATATTAATATTGTTAAATTGACCAGCTGACAAACTGCTTTGGCAGTTTAGCGGGTGCTTAAAATGAAGAATTAAAAAAATAATAATAATAATAATATATAGTATAATTTGCGGAACGTTCCAGGGTGGAAGATACTCTCAGTATCCCCTTGGTGTAAGACCACCATTCAGAATTGAAACGTTGCTTGAAATGGCTTCTGCCGTGTTTGGTGACCAGATCTGAATAGCCAGGTACTTCCTCACCTTCCTCTTCCCTATCTCCTGCCCCTCCCCACTGCCTTCAGCCTCACAACAAATCCCAATGTCCACAACAATATTCCGAAAGTGAGTTCTTAATTAGTCAAACTCCTTCTTAGTTCAATCTCATTTGCCGCGAAATAAAATTTGCGGGCTAGATTACTCAATCTCCACCAATTGACCAATCACAGCATGCCGATGTGCGATTCCGCGCCGCCATGTTGCATATTTACGTCACACTATTTTTGTTTTTGTGGCGTGTTACGCGGAAGCAATAAGCATTTTAATGTATAACCAGTGAGTTTTTTATTAACAAAATAACAGTAAAATGCCAAAAACTACTTACAAAAGTTCATACATACGCAGCAGTGCTGAAATAGAGCTGTAATTATTAGTTTTGTATCTTTGTCAATGCCGTTTTAGTTTTGTTTTATACATTTCAAGGAATTTTATAATACAGCGTGTTCACTTTGTGAGATTCTCCTTTTCGAGATTTTATGTTGACGTAATCGTTTTTGTTGACTGCCATTTCATATTAAAGCCAGAATTTCAATTCGAAATTGCCAGATTATTCGTATTTGTAAGAAGCTGTTTGATATTTAGGAATTAGTCCAGTATTTTTTTATTTATAATTATCTTTCCTATGCATTCCTGTTCACGTTCCCGTCCCCATTCCCCTCATCTGTCCCCTCTCTCTTATTCTCAGATTGTTTATGGTCAGTGGCTCAGTGGGCATCGCGTTTGGATCTCACCCGGGCGTCACGTGTTCGATTTCTAGGCTGGCTAAGTCCTCCATCACGACACAAGCAATATTTTCAGGGATTTCAGTAGGAGATTTACAAACATTGTTTGTCTTTTTCTCACGAAAAAGAGTATCAATAAATTTTAAAAATATTTTAATGCGTTTCAATATAGCTGCAGATTTTTTTTATAATTATTCATGCGTGTCCTTTGCATAATGCCAGAACTCGCCAATATCTCGCCAAAGTTTCATCGAAATCGGATAAATGGTATAGGAAATAATGAGGGAATTTTAACGCAAATTTCACGACGCCAGATCTCTATATGGAAACCTTAGCGGGCGTGCGTAAAACAAGTCACCAAAGTATCATCGGAATCGGAAGAATGGAATAGAAAGTAATAAGGGAATTTGTGTGCAAATTGCACAAAGCCAGAGCTCACTTTCATATGTAGAAACCTTCGTGTGCATGCGCACAACAACTCACCAAAGTTTCATTACAATCGGTTCAAACAGGAAATAATAATGGAATTTTAAAGCAAATTTCATAACCCCGGATCTGACCATTACACATAGAGTCCTTAGCTACCGTGCGTACAACAACTCACCAAAGTTTCACCGGAATTTTTAAGAAAATTACATAACGCTAGAGGTCATCATTATATGAGTCGTATAGTTCCTATCCACGATAAGTCCACTATGATCCAAAAATGAAGTAATGATGCAGTTTTTCTCTAGCCGTTGTTTGGCAAACTAATAATATGTCAATGAGTTCCAAACGGCCGTAAAATCCTATGAAAAGTGGGTTTATAAATTACGATGAACTCCAAACAACGATAAATCCATGGTGCTGTATGTTCCAAACGCCGATAAGTCCACCGCCATGCAGGCAGCCAATGAGCGGGAAGTATTTCGTCCAGACAGCCAATGAGCGGAAAGCATTTCGCTAATCCCAACATGGCCACAGAAGTGTTGTTTTGAAAAAGTGTCTGCCGTTTTATTAGTTTTTAAAGCTAAATAATGTCTGATCTAACCATAAATGTTATTCAAGTGACGGGAAACATATCTAGAAAGAGAGTTATCAAGAAGAAATCATGGAAAAAGCACGTCGATAGCCGTAGCAGGAACTTAAAAATCTCCTATTTTGAGTGAATTCGACATCGAACGTCAGCCTTTACTGGGTGTTCCCAAAACTTTACTGAGTTATTTTTAATAATTTTTGAATTTTTATTTATTGTTTTCAAGTTTAATTTTATTTAGTTTTCAAGTTCCGCTAGTATTTAATTTATGCGTGACCGCTTTTTAAAGACCTTGAATAAATTTTTTTGTTTTGTTTTATTAATTCGTTTTTTCGTATTTGCTTTAATTGTCTATTTATTTATTCTAGACACTCTGCGACACACCTGCCAATTTACCCACTGTGCAATTTATCCTCTGTTTTTATGTAAAATATATCTGATTTTCTTGGCGCAATAGTTTTCGAATTTATCGTGATAAGGACAGAAAAATTGTATACATGAAACATCTGCATTTCTTTTTTATAATAATATTATTATGTTTTATACTTTACTTTAGTTTATTAGCGTAACTGTTTTTGAATTTATCGTGATAACTGCAGAAATGTTGTAATCATCAAATCTCTGCATTTCCTTTTGATAATAAAATCATTATGTTTGGGTATTTTTTTGTCACTGCATAAAAATGACATACAATGGGAATTTATAAACGGGAACAAATTTTATTAAAATTTTCATTTTATGTAAAAATTATTTACGTTAAAAAAATTATTTGTGCGATTTCTTTAGTTAACACCTATTTCAATCCTAATATTTTTTTTTTCTTAATAAACTTATAATTTAAAAAAAATATTTAAGAAAAAAAATTTGTGCTCTTTTTGTGTTGAATTTCATTTTATTTTATTCCAATGCAATTTTAAATAAACGAAAAAACTTAGGAAAAAAATTTATATCATTAAGTATTTTCGTTTTACTTAGATAATATCTTTTGTTGACCCTGTACTTGCCTTCCACGTGTCAACGGTGTTGAGAAACAAACACCGATAAGTCACAGGCTGGTGAGTTCCTATCTACCTTTAATATGACAGTTAGTTTCAAATTCCGATAAGTCCATCCTTATTTACGTAATTACTCCTAAACTATCAAGAAAACAATTGTTTTAGTTTATCGTATATGTCCGTAGTTCAAAAACAAAGCCCACTAAATAAATAGTTCTCCAGATTTTACTTAAAAAAACATCGCAATTAAAAAATAATAGTTTGCCAACATTTTACCAAAGTGGACTTATCGTAGATAGGAACTATACGACTCATATATAGAAATTTTCGCAAGCGTGCGCACAAGGCCTCACCAAAATTCGGATGAATGATATAGGAAATAATGAAGGAATTTTAATTCAATTTTCATAACGCCAGAAGTCACCATTATATATTGAAACCTTCGCGGGCATCCGTACAACTTCTCACCAAAGTTTCATTGGAATCGGATGAATAGTACAGAAAATAACAAGGGAATTTGTGTGCAAATTTCATAAAGCCAGAGCTCACCACTATATATAGAAGTCTTAGCATGCATGCGCACAACAACTTACCAAAGATTCGTCACAATCGGTTAAATGGCATAGGATATAATGAGGGACAGACAAAGAACTGCAAAATCTGCCGGATCTGCCCTAATGGACACTGCAACGCTGTCCGAAAAGTTGGCTAAAGAAGGAGGTAGCGCAACACGGCATAATACCCCAAAAATAAATAACGATAAAGAAATATACGTTTGTATATATGTATATATGGGACGTATATTATATATGTATATATGGGACCCTCAGATGGTTTGGGCACGTAGAGCGAATGAGCGAAGAAAGTAGTGTAAAAAGAATATATGATGCAAATGTGAATGGTAGAAGAAGTCGGGGACGCCCGAGGAAGACATGGCACGATCAAGTGAATCAGATACTTGAGACGGGCCATGTCAAAAGTCAGAATAATAGAAGAGTATGTATGAGACGATGTATGAATGTGAGTGAGGCAAAGAGTGTGTGCCAAGACCGAGTTGTTTGGCGGTCCGTCCTCTCTGCCTACCCCTGCGGGGAAACGGCGTGATGGTTAGTTAGTTAGTTATATATGTATATATAATCAACCACAAATTGTCGATATCAAAAATAGAAATATTGAAAATAAACTCATCCTGTATATAACTTGAGATGTTCGTTTGCACAATTAAGCATGGAAAAATCTTTATGCAGAAGTTGCTCTATCTCCATTTTAGTGTGGTCAATCTCCTTATGAATAATTTGGATTTTGCATTCTTGCTCAATCTCCATTTTAAAATTAAAAATAAAGTATCAAAAACGATAATTAGTCACCTTATTAGGAATTATTTCAACTTATGAGACTTTACGATTACGACTTTAAGATTATTTACCTTTACGTAAAAAGCTTCGTCTTAAACACCTATCATAATGTTTCATTGAAATAATCAAAGAAAACCTCCTCCTGTAAAATTCGCAAATGGTAGTTTGGACAATTAAGAACTCGGGCAACGATCAGTCTGCCAGCCTACAGTGTGGCGGGCCGGATCGGAATAGATTGGTTGAGAGTTGAGAGAGCTATGTGTGGAGCTAACGTTAAAATAACATAACAAAATCTTCGCAAAAGCAACCATGTATGTAAATACGGTGTAAAGACAGGAGGAGTATTTCGCTACAGAGGTGGAAGGTAGGGACTGTAGGGGATTAAATTTATGAAGGTGGAAGCAATTTTGTCTGTTGTTCTTTTCTCTTGCAAACCGACTTACACCAATACGAATTGAAGAAACAATCCGTTCCCAAGGAGCTTCCTTCAACTGAAGAATTTTACGTACGTGTCATAGAGCACTAAGAATCAGTGCTGCCAGCACTGTCGATCAGGCTCCATTAAAATACCTGTGGAGCAGACTCAGCATGTCTACATTGCGTCCGTGCTTTATATTAGGTTCTTACAAATGAAATTGGCATTTCGCCGCACTGGCAACTTTGATCTCAAATATCTTCTCTTTGGTTAGAAATTCCAAATTCAAATTTATGCAGCTATTTACTAATGTATTTGTTTTTTGAAAATAATAATTCATTTGTTTTTCCTTAATTGTTTTTTTTTTCTGTGCGCCACTTAGTTTACAAAATGGAAAACTTGAAATATCGCGTTATTTACGAGTACGAGTTCCACCGTGGCACCAGTGCTGCAGAAACGGCTCGAAGGGTTAATGATGTGTATGACGACAGTGCCGCAAATGAAAACACAGTGCGTTTTTGGTTCCAACATTTTCGTTCTGGAAATTTCGACCTGCAGAACAAGCCCCGTGGACGGCCGGAGACCAAAGTTCATAATGAAGAATTGAAGGCTATTGTGGAAGTGGATCCATCGCAAACCACGTCCGAGTTAGCTGCAGGCTGCGGTGTTTGTGATAAAACTGTTTTAATGCACTTGAAGCAAATTGGGAAGGTGAAACAGCTTGAAAGGTGGGTTCCTCACGAATTGAGTGAAGCAAATCAACAAACGCGCCTTGACGGCTAGACCACACACTGCACAACAGACGGCTACCAAATTAGAGGAGCTTCAATTGGAATGTCTAAGACATCCACCGCACTTTCCGGACATTGCCCCAACAGATTACCATTTTTTTTCGAAATTTGGATAACTTCTTGCAAGGGAAAAAATTCAACTCCGATGGGGCAGTCCAAACCGCCTTCAAAGATTTTATTGATTCCCGTCCGAATGTTTTTTTAGTAAAGGGATCGATGAACTACCTATGAGATGGCTTTTTGTTTGTAGATCATGATTTGGTATATTTTGTTGTGAAAAATGTAATCATTTTTTTTCAAATATTGTCTTTCCAGGTAATAAGAAGAGCATCTTAACTTATGTGGGACAGATCGCAGCCCAGACTCCGAGGAAGAAAAAGGGCAGTATGGAAATTTTGAAGACCAGGCCTCGGCTGAAATACGTCCAGCGTATGTATGCCTGGACATTGGAGGTCCAGAGTCATTTTAATAAAAAGTAGATTCTTTATAAACAAAAATTACAGTATTGACGTGTACGGTGAAGGAGGAAACTATATGTTTCCTTAGAACGCTATGGGAAAGTGGGCAACCTCCAATGTTTACATATTTTTGTATAAAGCTTTTTGTGTTTACATATTTTGACCGTGCATCAACTGAGGAGATGACTCCGAAGGCAGCCACTGCATAACCCTCCCGCACCTCCCCCGTTGCCATGACCAGGCCTGAAGACTGACCGTAGCGGACCAGTGCCCTTACACCCTGCCTCTGGTGACCCGATGCACACTTTTTTCCCTAGTCTTCAGGTTTCTTTCCCCCTTCATCCCAACATTCTCTTCGAGGTCCTACCGGGAAGCCGGCTTAGGGGTGCTGATGCCGAGTCTTGCTTGCGACTGGACTGATGGCTCCGCTCATTCTCGGCGGGACTGCCTGAACTCTTCTTCCTTTATATTAATAAACTTTTATTTCAGATACATCAAGTGGCAGAGATGAGACGTGATACAGTGAAATAAATAATTAACAACATGTACGCACTCGCATACTGCCTGCTAACAATGTATGTCTGGTCGTTGGAGGTCTAAAGTCATTTTAATAAAAAGTAGATTCTTTATAAACAAAAATTAGAGTCTTGACGTGTACGGTGAAGGAGGAAACCATCTGTTTCCATTGAACGCTGTGAGAAAGTGGTGGGCAAACTCCAACGTTTACATATTTTTGTATAAAGCTTTTTGTTTTTTAATTTTTTGTGTACTGTTTTTGTGCTTGTAATTTGTGCTATTATTTTGTGTGTATTCGCATTAATTGTACATTTTATATAAAAGTTTACAGAGTTATCGTATTAGGCCAAATAATGTATTAATGGATATTCCATTGGATATATGAACAATTATATAATACTTTTCATATTAATATTGTTAATTATATTAACAAAAATAATATAACAAGTCCTCGAGGTAGGTACATTGTTCTTGTCATATTATTACTGTTAATTATATGACAAGTACAATGAACCTCGAGGATAAGCTGTAATACAGGCGTGAATACGTTATGGCCCGATCAACATTAGTTTATGACTCACGCTCAATCTATCGGTGGAACCGACTCTGCATTTTTATCTCTGTGTTGTTTATCCTGTCTTTTTGAAAATAAAAAATATTTAAAACATGCACCTGTGAGTTTTTCATTTTTCTAATGTATTGATTTTTCATCTCCTCGGTTATAACAGGTTTCCATCTGACAAAGCTCCCTCCTGAGAAAATGAGCTGTAAAAAACTATGTAAATCTCATTTCCTCGGAACCATCTTTGTCACATGAAACCTTGTTGTCCTGGGGAAAAGTTTTTTCATTTTTCTGCTTTTCAATTTTTTTTTAAATAATTTATTGGGCTAATAAAGTAGGGCGAGTATATTGTCTATGGCAGGCCTTGTACCATTGTCTATGACAAATGGCCTTGAACTCCCTTCTACCAAGATCGGGATTGTTTTTCCGTGGTGAAGTTGGTGTCGACATTTGTCCCATAGAAAAAGCCCGAAGATATCGATCTAGGGATTGGTATATTTATGGCCAGGGATCACCTACGAGATTGCTGGTTCGTGCGAGTGGCCCAACACATTACGTCGCCCGAGTTCTTAATTGTGCAAACTACCATTTTATCGAAAATGAGTTTTAAATGCAATAATGTTAAGGATAAATTTTCGCATCGTTAGATAGATAAAAAATAGTTTTACGAGCCATATACAATTAATTACAAGCTTTTTAAAATGTCAATGTCCACAACAATATTCTAAAAGCGAGTTCTTAATTAGTCAAACTCCTTCTTAGTTCAATCTCATTTGCCGCGAAATAAAAATTGCGGGCTAGATTAGTCAAACTCCACCATTCGACCAATTCAAGCACGCCGATTCAAGATTCCGCGCCGCCATGTTGTTTAATTACTTCATACTGTTTTTGTTATTGTGGCGTGTTACGCGAAAGCAAAAATCATTTAATTGTATTACAAGTGAGATTTTGAATAACGAAATTACAACAAAATGTCTAAAACTATTGACAAAAGCTCATACATACGCAGCAGTGCTAAAATAGAGCGGTAAGTATTAGTTTTAAGTATCTTTATCAATGACGTTTCAGTTTTGTTTTATAAATGGCAAGGAACTTTGTAATACAGCGTGTTCATTTTTCGGTTTTAACTCAGATTCTCCCTTTCGAGAGTTTTTATTGTCGAAATCAGTTTTGTTGACTGCCATTTCATATTAAAGTTAGAAGTTCGATTCGAAATTGTCAGTTTATCCATATTTGCATCCGTGTTTGTTGATATAAATTCTGATGCAGTTCTGATTTTTTTCCTCGTTTATGTGTTGTGGGGTGCTGATTCCGAATCCGAGTTTCGCTAACAAAAATATGGTTGGGATTTGAGTTTTAGCTAAAGAACATGAAAAAAGAAGAGTTTTCCAGGATTTTTATTATAACTCAAAAACTATTGACTCATATTGAAAAATATTTTTACTACTAAAATAATTGGAATAAAATTTTATGTAATTTTGCTGTGTACACCTAAGTTTTTTCGCCACGCGTGCTGTTTAGAGGCAATTGCTAGTTTTTTTTACATTAACTCCACACCGGAGGCACTGAGGAAAATAATTTCCGTTAGGGCCTATGTCATCTGGGATGCTGTGTGGAGAGGAAGGAATGAACTGAATGAATGAAGGAATGTCTTGAAGAGACCCATGTTGTAGGAAGGAGGAAACACAGAGGCCGGCAAATCATTCCACAGCCAAGCTGTTGAACACAAGAACGAGTCGAAGAAACGACCCGTTCTCATGTGACAAATGTCACATGAGAACGGGTACAAATGCTGGGCACGCGTTTGGCGTATTTCCCGACTATGCACCGGTGCCGAAGGGATCAATGACGTCAAACTTGAAGTTTGACGAAAGTTTTTTTTTGTCATGTCTATTATCGAGGCTTCTGACTTAATGTTGTGATTTTGCCTGTATTAACATATTAATCATTATAACATCTTATGTTTTTTAAATGGTACTTAGTTCTTTATGTAAGAATTCGCTTTAAAAGATTTTTCAATATACATGATCTAACAAAATTCATGATTCTTGATAAGGCATGAAACTCGACAAATAGCTTGATAAGGCATAGAATCAACATAATTGAGGCTATTAATTATTACTGGCAGTTAAAAACCCGCTCCGCAGATTTTTACCCCCCCTTCCCCCCTACCGCTTAACTTTGTAAAATACACACATTTTTCAAACAACTCGCGAGCCGCCTAATGTATTTTTTTTAATAAATATCATGAAGCCAGAGCTCACCATTAAACATAGAAACCTTCGCGGTTTCAGCACAACAACTAACCAAAGTTTCACCACAATCGGTTAAATTGTGTAGGAAATAATAAGATAATTTTAATGCTAATTTCATAAAACCAGAGCTCACCGTTACATTTGGAGACCTTCGCTGCCGTGTGTACAACAACTCACCAAAGTGTTACAAAGTGTGGAATCGCAGAGAATAATAAGGTAATTTTTATGCAAATTACATAACGTTAGAGCTCACCATTATATATAGAAACTTTCGCAGGCGTGCGCACAAAATCTCACCAAAGTTTCATCGCAATCGGATGAATAGTATAGGAAATAATGAGGGATGCAAATTTCACAACGCCAGAACTCACCAGAATACATAGAAACCTTAGTGGGCGTGTGCGGAATCGGAAGAACGGAATAGAAAATAATAAGGGAATTTATGTGCAAATTGCATAAAGCCAAAGCTCACCTTTATATGTAGAAACCTTCGTGTGCATGCGCACAATAACTCACCAAAGTTGCATTACAATCGGTTCAATAGTACAGGAAATAATAATGGAATTTTAAGCAAATTTCATAACCCCACATCTGACCATTACATATTTTTTATTTATTTATTTTATTTATCTTAAAAAATGGAACATGTTATATTGTTACTTTTCCTCCATTTAAAAGCATTTGCTTGTGGATGGAGGAGTTTGTGGATACATTTTAAATATGTACAATTTATTGAGACCTTCGCTGCCGTTCGTACAAAAACTCACCAAAGTTTCACCGGAAGCGCAGAAAATAATAAGGTATTTTTATGAAAATTACATAACGCCAGAGCTCATCATTATATATACAAATTTTCGCAGGCATGTGCACAATAGGTACCTCACCAAAGTTTCATCGCGATCGGATGAATAGCTTAGGAAATAATGAAGGAATTTAATAACACCAGAACTCACCATTATGTATTGAAACCTTCGCGGGCATGCGTACAACATCTCACGATAGTATCATCGGAATCGGATGAAAAGTACAGAAAATAATAAGGGAAAATGTGTGCAAATTTCATAAAGCCAGACCTCACCGTTATACATAGAAGTCTTAGCGTGTATGCGCACAATAACTACCCAAAGTTTCATCACAATCGGTTAAATGGTATAGAGGTTAAGTGATTGTGCGGAGAGAGCAATAATCTTTGAACAATTAGATGTAATGGTCTTTGAAATTTCATCTGCAAAAAGACAACAAAATTCAATCATTCAGTCAGAACCAATTTCTGCAAATAGTATTGGCAACTTAGAATTACCCGCGATTCAAATAACACCATTTGATTCCAACGTAAAAAATTGGCATACCTTCCATTCATTGTTCGAAAATCTAGTACATAATAATAATATGTATACAGACATAGAGAAATTTCATCATTAAATTTCGTTACTGAGGGGAACTGCATTGAATTTGGTTAAATCGTTACCATTAATTGCTGAGAATTACCCAATAGCTTGGAATATTCTGCTGCAAAAGTATGAAGATAGTAGATTATTATTTACTTTTTATGTAGACGAAATGATGAATATTAAACCATTACCTAATGAATCGATAAATGGATTAACACATCTCTTAAACACCTTTAAAGAAAATTTATCTGCTTTGAATGCAATGAAACATGTAAATTTATTTAGTAAGTTTGTTGCCCACATAATCTTACGAAATTTGGATCAAGACACCAGACGACAATTCAAAACGTCACTTACACGAACCTAATTACCGGAGAAATCTCAATTATTTGAATTTTTACACAATCAGATTAGAATTCTCGAAGCGTCTAACCCACTTACTGCAAACATACCTAAACCAAAGACGGCGGTTGCGCGAAAATCATTATTGGCGGCGAATTCTAGCTCTGAATTGTGCGCTATATGCAAGGAATCTCACTCAATTTATAAATGTGGAAAATTTCTTGAAATGTCTCCCCTTGAAAGGAAAAATCGCATAAAACATTTAAATAGATGTTTTTTTATCGTTTAAAGTTTCATCGATTTGGAGATTGCCAATCACAATCTAGTTGTAAAATTTGTAACAAGCGGCACCTTTCTATGTTGCATTTTGAAATACCCTCCACGGGTGAAAAAGTGACCACGTCATTGACTGCCGTCACAAAGTCCAACGAAAATGTGAGCAACGCACCCAATGTACTCTTGGGTACAGCGATTGTTCACATGCAAAATAAATTTGGCGCCTACGTTCCTGTACGTATCATCGTAGATAATGGAAGTCAAGTCTCTATTATCCCGCAGAGTTGTGCCAAGAGGCAAGGCTTATCTATAAAGAAATATAAGACTCCGGTAAATGGATTAGGAGAGACAGCTGTTAACTCATGCACAGGTATCTTCATGTGTTATCAAACCTGTCAAACATCGAGCACCTATGTTATCTGCGACACCCATAGTAATCCAGGAAATTACTATGGGTGTCGCAGAAATATTATATTTAATATCTTTATCGAGTGTCGCATTCCACACTCGATAAAGATATTAAATCGCGATTTCTCAATTTATCGTTAGCAGATCCAAGTTTTGATCAGCCGGGTGGAATAGATTTTCTACTCGGCGCCGATTTATATCCCAACGTTTTGGATGATCAATCACACATCGTTCGTGGAAACCCTAGTGCTTTAAATACAGCCTTTGGATATATTATTCTTGGGAAGGTTGGATGTCAATCGATCGATTCATCGCCAACGTCACTTTTGACACTGTTCGACATGTCATTAAATGATACAATGAAAAATTTCTGGGAAATTGAAGAGGCTCCCGTCGTTTCTGATTTAAACCTCGACAACACCAAGGCGGAAGAAATGTTTCAGAAGGAGTATTACAGACAGACGGATGGGAGATATGCATTACAACTTGGCCGAATCGCGAATGCGCAAGCTGGAAAAGCGTTTCGATAGGGATGCGACGTTGGCGACTAGTTATAGGGATTTTCTTCATGAATATGAAAGTCTTAGTCACATGAAACGCGTAGCACCCAACTCTGGGGCAAATTATCTTCCCCATCATGCGGTAATCAATGTAAAAGTTAAAATTCGCGTTGTCTTTGATGGGTCTCCGATATGGCCTCCGATATGTCATTAAATGACATGCTATACAGCGGTCCAAAACTACAAACAGAAATACCATACATGATATTAAATTTTAGATTTCATAAATTTGTATTTACTGCTGACATTTGTAAAATATACCGGCAAATTTTGATTATTTCCAATCATCGTAAATATCAGCACATCCTTTGGCGCGACTCCCCGAGTGAACCAATGAAAGATTACAAACTTCAAACCATAACCTACGGTTTAACGTCCTCCCCATTTTTGGCCATTTCGACTTTACGTCAATTGGCTAGGAATGAGAGGGAAAGCTATCCTGCCGCTTCAAGGGCGTTGTTAGAGAATTTTTATGTTGATGACTTGGCGACTGGGGCAGATTACATTGAATCTGCTCGACACCTCAAGGAAGAAATTGTAGCCGTTTTAAAATAAGCCAAACTGGAGCTCAGCAAGTGGGCAAGCAATTGTTCAGAATTACTCGAGCATGATTCTGAATATCAACAACAACAGTTGAATTTTAACAAAACTCAATCGAATGTTAAAATATTAGGTGGTTCTAGGAATCCCGAAGAGGATTATTTTTCTTATCACATCTCGATACCCAATTCGGCAGTATGTTCGAAGCGGAATATATTATCAACCCTTGCTCGGATATACATTCCGCTAGGGTGGTTGTCTCCTGTGATCTTCACTGCAAAACGGATTATCCAAGAACTTATGAAATTGAACGTGGAATGGGACACTGAAGTACCACTCCACATCATGTCCACGTGGAACAACTTCCATTGCTACAACAGTTACGAATTCCACGATATTACCATACGAATCTAGATAGTCATTGTATCCTCGTAGGATTTTGCGATGCATCACAACTGGGTTATGAAGCCGTGACATATTTAGTTGTTCAAAACTATAATTCTAGCCACTTTCTGATGGCCAAATCCAAGGTTGCACCTTTATAGTCATTAACAATCCCTAGATTAGAGTTGTGTGCAGCCGTGGTGCTTTCAAAACTTATAAAATATATATTGTCGTCAGTACATTTTGCCGCGCAAATTGAAAAGGTTATCCTCTTCACTGACTCGACAATTGTCTTATCTTGGCTTCAAACGCCACCACATTTATTAAAAACTTTCGTCGCAAACCGTGTTGTTCAGATCCTTGATAACACGCCAAAAGCAATTTGGAAGCATGTTATTTCAGAGGATAAGAGTGCTGACTATGGGTCCCGAGGTACCCTTCGTGCTCATTTTGTAGAACATCTATCATGGCTTTCGGGTCCACCATGGCTCCGAAATCCAGTTGAGGATTGGCCTTCGGCGAGGCTACCATTTATTCCAGCAAAGCGAATTGCCAGAAATTCAACCCCCTAGATCTACAGTTTTTAATGTCGAATTAAAATCATCTTCCATCATAGCGAAGTATTCTTCATTATCAAAATTAAAGAAAGTCATTGCATGGATCCTTAGGTTCAAAACAAATTGTCTTTCTAATGTTTCCAAAATGGCGAAATAGAGCATAGATCATGCGGCACTCACTCTTCAAGAACTGGACAACGCATTCGTGAAGATTATAAAACTCGAAATGCAGGCTTATTTTCACAACGATATTATTCTGTTAAGCTCTGACAAAATGTGTTCTTCCGGCCTTCAAAAACTGAAACCTTTTATTAACCCTCACGGTATCCTGAGGGTGGGCGGTCGGCTAACAAATTCTGCACTCCCATCCGATAGTAAGCATCCCATTTTACTTCCTAAGTCTAGTCATTTGACCGGGTTGTTAATTGATTACTATCCCCGTGCTTATCTTCACGTCGGACCGCGTACTCTCCAATTTCTTATTCAACGCAAACACTGGATTATGTCCGGTCGTACCGTCATTCGATCTCAGTTATCAAAATGTGTCACATGCCACAAGTTTCGGGCCACTGCACATGCACCTATGATGGCGGATCTGCCGTCCTCTCGTGTTCAACCTAGTCGTCCCTTTTCTCGTGTAGGCGTCGATTTTGGTGGACCTTTTATGCTGAAGGATCATAAACGTCGCGGAGCAAAAACCACTAAGGCTTATTTATGTCTTTTTGTCTGCATGGCCACCAAAGCCTTGCACCTTGAGGTCGTGTCAGACCTCTCCACGGGTGCCTTTACCGCATCCCTAACCCGATTTATAAATCGACGGGGTTTGTGTTCCGAAGTCTTCAGTGACTGCGACACAAATTTTGTAGGAACAAAGCGATACCTAACTGGAGTATTAAAATATTTCTATTCTTCGCCACAACGTGAAGTAATTTCAGACTATCTTGCCTAAAAGCAATTCCTGTGGACATTTAATCCTCCCGCCAGTCCACACTTTAGTGGACTGTGGGAATCCGGAATTAAATCCGTCAAGCATCATTTGGTTCGAGTAGTGGGTGATACTTCCCTAACATTTGAGGAGTTTGCCACACTTCTTACTACCATTGAAGCAATTCTAAATTCACGCCCCCTTTGCCCCTTGTCGGTTGATCCAGAAAACGTCGACGCCCTTCCACCCGGCCATTTTCTGAGAGGAGGATTCCTCTTAGGACTTCCCGAATATGACCTGTCCGCTACTGGATTAAACCGTTTAAGTCGTTGGCAACACAAACAAAAGATGTCTCAACACTTTTGGCGACGTTGGAATGTGGAGTATCTTAATACTCTACAACAACGTGCAAAATGGTTGAGAGACAGACCCAATTTAGAGATCGGTCAACTCGTGCTAGTAAAGGATGAACGTCTTCCCCCCATGCGCTGGGCTTTAGGGCGAATTGTTGCCGTACATCCGGGTAAAGATAATATCGTTCGCGTTGCAACTATTAAAACCACTAAAGGTATATTTGTCCGCCCAGCGGTTAAGCTTTGCCCCTTGCCTATAGAATAAGTCATCTGTTAATAATAATAATATTTGGATGATTTATATAGCGCCGTTTTTGTGAAAAATCACCTCAAGGGCGCTAAATTGATACACCCGCGCCTTAGGGCGGGTTCAAATTAAAACTACTAAACTTAAATTTTAAGGAGGAACAATTAAAAAGCTACTGGTTTAAGCAACGACACATTTATTGACACAAAAAGGCAGGTGTTAATTATTAATCTAGGGTTAGTCTTATACTAGGTACTTAGTTAATTAGTCTTAAAATTAGAAAGTCTGTTTGCTTAATTCTACGGAAAAGTCTTTATGTAATTGTTCAGAATCTAATCACTTCGGTGGTTAAATTAAATAAAATGTTCAGTCACTTCCCTTTGATTGCTGATGATGGAGTCTCCGCGTAAGCACACAGTCACTAGGCACTTTAAACTTAAGTTCTATTTTTTTCACTTGTTATTGCACAGGTAGAGTCGCGAGAGTTCTTTGTGGTGAAAATTTGTGCACAGTGGAACTTGCGCAAATTCCTGGTCGGAATATTTCAGGTCATTTGGTTGGACTTTCTGGCGGAAGTTCACGAACGTATCGGCGGTTCCTGGTCGAAATCCGCGAGCGTGTCTGTTAATTTCCCTGGTCGGGAAATTGCGCGCGGTCGCGTGTAGTTTGGAGAGCGTTGCAGAGCCCTGGCCGGGTTGCAAAACACTATTAATTTTTTTATCCCTGGTCGGGACACTCCGTTGGCGAAGTCGAGTACCAAACCCTAGGTCGGGCAAATGGTGACTGACTTCGTTAATTCAATATTCAGCTTTTTTTTATCAAAAATCCCATCTCACTTATTTTACCCCTAAGTTGGCAACCCTGAGCGAGAGATGGCGAAAATCAAAATTACAAACATATCTGTACTCCATCTATGAAACTTTGTGTCTTTTAGCAATAAAAGACACGGACCACCGTTGAAAAATTTGAACGAAGATATACGCCCCTGCACCCTGCACCACACGATCGACCAAACCTCCAACTCCGAATAAATTCAGAGATGGATGGTTGACTTCGGTGCGTTAGTTGCATAAATGGCCAGATGTACGGAAATGTTATTAATTGTCTATGACATCATCATTGTCTATGCAAAAATAAAGTATTTTTTGACACAAGCTTTCCTCACCGTCAGTCATTTGGTCCTCTTACCAATCTCTAATTCTACATGTAGCAACCACGCATTGTTGCTACGTCACGTATTGGATTACGCCCGAAACGATCGATATGTGGCGAGTCAACTTAACTACCTGCGCTGTGAGAAGTACTTACTTGAGAAGTACTTACTTAAGAATTCAAATTCAAGCAATTCAAATTCCAATTCTTTTGAACAGCAAGCTGAAACAAATGGTACCTATTCTTATTTTATTTTTCAGTCTGTCACACTCCATATGTTGTTAACATTGTGAAAATTTTAATGGCACATAAAAAACTATCAACCGATGATTCTAGAGTTTTCTTTTAACTGTGTTTACGTAGCACGTACAATTGCTACATTGGTGACACCGACGTTCACATTAGTGACCACGAAGTTTACATTTGTGAATCCGACAGTGAGCACGACGCGTGCAAGTACGTCTACCGCGAGCACGTCGCGCACGAAATAAACTCTTCGGTGATAAATTTCGCGCACCGATCATCATCATGTCTCTTGTGAGCGGAACATCTGAGGACAGCCAGCAACCAAGTAACCAGCAACCCAACATCAGGAATCCACCGCCTGAGGTCAACCGAGTGGCAGTACGCATTCCGCCTTTTTGCCCTACTGACCCAGAATTATGGTTCGCTATGGTGGAGCGCAGCTTCGAGGCAGCAGGAGTGACCGTGGATGCCACAAAATTTGGTTTCATTCTCGGAGCCTTGGAGCCCGCCCACGCCCAAGAAGTCCGGGACATCATTGTGAAGCCCCCTGAGGTCGGTGCATATGCACTATTAAAATATGAACTAACCAGACGCCTCAGCTCCACGCAGGAGCAGAAGATAAGGAGACTTCTGGAACATGAAGAAATCGGCGACCGTAAACCCTCCAAATTCTTGAGACACCTGCGCACCCTCGCCGGCAGCGCTGTGCCCGATGAGGTTTTGAGAACCCTATGGATGGGTCGTCTTCCTAGAAGTATGCAGGTGGTTCTGGCTACGCAGCAAGACACTCCGCTTGACAAGGTGGCCAGCTTGGCCGACGCCATAGCAGACTATGCTGGTAGATCGGCAGTTAACTCAGTGGCTGTTCCATCGTCCGAAGATTCATTGGTTACACAGATGGCGCGGTTGATGCAGCCTCTCCAACAAGAGCTCGCTACCTTGAGGCGCGAAGTTTCGACACTACGCTCAGGCCAGCATAGGAGGAGCGCCACCCCGCATCGTTGGAGCAATCGTTCCCGCAGTCGGTCCAGAGGTCGTCAGCCCGAGGGAACATGCTGGTACCACTGGAAGTATGGGACGAAGGCAAGCAAGTGCACCAAACCCTGCAACTTCCAGCAGGAAAACGCGCGGGGCCCAAACTGATGGCGACCAGCACCAGCCCCAACCAAGTCAGTCGCCTTTTTGTTACCGACAGGGTAACCCGTACCCAATTTCTTATAGACACCGGCGCAGATCTCTGCGTTTTCCCACGACGCCTTGTCCAGGGACGCCCCACTAAAGCGACATACGAACTGGCAGCAGCAAATGGCAGCACAATCGCTACTTATGGCAGCCTAACGCTCAACCTGGATCTGGGATTGCGACGCGACTTTACTTGGAGCTTCGTCATTGCAGACGTCTCCAGGCCAATCATCGGGGCAGACTTTCTCGCCAAGTACGAGCTACTGGTGGATGTCCGAAATAAACGGCTGCTGGACCAGGTGACGAATTTGACCATCACGGGAAAACGAAGCGACAACAAGATCGCTTCCATTAAGACGGTCACAGGAACGTCCCCGTATCATAAGCTTCTTCAACAGTTTCCTGACATACTCGCCCTGACGGCGCCAGGAGGGAAGTTCGTCACGCAACACTGCACCATATTAACACCACGCCAGGACCTCCAACAGTCGAACGCCCACGACGCCTTGCTCCTGACAAGTTAAAACGCGCCAAGAAGGAGTTTGAGGCCATGGTCCGTCTCGGAATCGCTCGACCTTCCGAGAGCTCTTGGGCATCTCCCTTGCACATGGTACCCAAGAAGGACGACCAGTGGAGACCATGTGGCGATTATAGAAGATTGAACGCCAGAACTATTCCGGACAGATACCCCGTACGCCACATCCAAGATTTTGCACAGGCACTGAGCGGCACCAAGATCTTCTCAACGATTGATCTGGTGCGGGCATATAATCAAATCCCTGTGGCTCCCGAGGACATTCCGAAAACAGCAATCACTACGCCATTCGGACTCTTCGAATTTCCGGTGATGTCTTTCGGCCTCCGCAACGCAGCCCAGACCTTCCAACGCTTCATGGACGAGGTTACCAGAGGCTTAGATTTCTGTTACGCCTACATAGACGACATCCTTATTGCCTCAACGTCAGAGGAAGAGCACCTAGCCCACCTCAAGATATTATTCCAGCGCCTGCAGGAATATGGTGTTGTCATAAACACCGCCAAATGCCATTTCGGCCTGACTAAAGTCAAATTCCTAGGATACCTAGTGTCCGACGCTGGCACTTCACCCCTCCCAGATAAAGTGGAGGCCATCAACAACTACAGCCAACCAGCTTCCATCAAGGATCTCCGCCGTTTCCTGGGAGCAATAAATTTTTACAGACGATTCATTTCCAACGCCGCGAGGACACAAGCTCCACTCAATGACCTCCTAAAAGGGAACCAAAAAGGCAAACAACTCGTGTCTTGGACTGCCGAAACAGTAGAAGCTTTCAGCAAGTGCAAGGAAGCTCTGGCCCAGGCAACCCTGCTCGTTCACCCGAAGTGCGACGCCCCACTCTCTATCGTCAGCGACGCGTCTGATACTACAGCCGGTGCCGCACTCCACCAATTCGTCGCAGGTCACTGGGAGCCTCTAGCATTCTTTTCGAAGAAGTTTTCGGCAGCTGAAAAGAAATATGGCGCATACGACAGAGAACTACTAGCCATCTATCTCGCTGTGAAATACTTTCGCCACATGGTGGAAGGCAGGTCGTTCACCATATTTACAGACCATAAGCCTAT
The DNA here is from genome assembly GCA_929108145.2 of Limnephilus rhombicus. Classification (NCBI taxonomy): domain Eukaryota; kingdom Metazoa; phylum Arthropoda; class Insecta; order Trichoptera; family Limnephilidae; genus Limnephilus; species Limnephilus rhombicus. The sequence goes on from OV815289.1 coordinate 28,838,308, forward strand.
CACGTTCGCCTTCCAACAAAAAGCAGACAAATGCTCACCAAGGCAATTCCGCCATCTGGAATATATCAGCCAGTTCACAACTGACATCCGACACGTCTCCGGAAAAGACAACATCGTCGCGGATGCTCTCTCCAGGGTCGAGACGATAGATACTCCTCTGGACTACGCAGCGCTGGCAGCTGACCAGATGTGCGACCCTGAACTGGAACAACACTTGCAAGGAAGTTCTAGCCTACAACTTAAAAAGATTAATATTCCGGGTACTGACGCGCATCTCTACTGTGACGTCTCAACTACCATAGCCAGACCCTTCGTCACGAAGAAGTTCAGACCTGCGGCATTCAATGCGGTCCATCAGCTGGCTCACCCTGAAATTAAGGCCACGGTTAAGCTCACAACTCAACGTTATGTCTGGCCGGCCATTAAAGCTGAGACTATTAAGCTCGCACGCAATTGCCTTCAATGCCAACGAAGCAAGATTACACGGCACGTGTCAGCACCCCTGGGAGCCTTTCCCAGACCCTCCGCTAGATTCGAGCACGTCCACATCGACATAATCATCATGCCTTCTTCAGAAGGATGCCGATACTGTCTCACGTGCGTAGACAGATTCACGAGATGGCCAGAGGCATTCCCGATCCCAGACCAAGAGGCTGAAACAGTGGCGCGTGCTTTCTACGAGGGCTGGATAACAAGATTCGGCACTCCACTCCGCATTACTACGGACCAAGGGAGACAATTTGAGTCGAGGTTGTTCAGGCAGTTGAATTTCCTGGCAGGCACGACGCAAATCCATACAACTGCATACCACCCCGCAGCAAATGGCATGGTGGAACGATTTCATCGTCAACTGAAAGCAGCGATCAAGTGCCATCAGAATAACCGTTGGACGGAAACACTTCCCACCGTACTCATGGGAATCAGAGCAGCTTGGAGAGATGACCTCGCTACAACCTCAGCCGAGCTAGTGTACGGCGAGCCGCTCCGCTTACCCGGCGAATTTCTATGTACAGCACGACCTAATGTTAACGACGACACCGGAAGCTTCCTAAAGGAACTACGGAAACATTTCAACGAGCTGAGACCAGTTGAAGGTACCCGCCATGGTTATGGACATCGTTTCGTCTTCCAAAATCTTCCCACAGCTTCTCACGTCTTTCTGAGGGACGACACAGTCAAGAGCCCGCTTCAACAACCCTACAGCGGCCCTCATAAAGTCGTTCGTCGGCACGAACGAACATATACCATACTGGTAAAAGGGAAGGAAATCACCGTGAGCATCGACCGCCTCAAACCAGCATACGTTGCTCAAGATCTTGAGAGTTTCACATCACACTCGCAAACCGCATCAGAGTCACCAGCCGCCACATCACAACCAACCCTTCCGTTGTTCGATGGCAGTAAGGATCGGACACACACAACCACTCGTTCTGGAAGGCGGGTTCGATTTCCCGATCACCTCGATATCTGACTATTCCTCTTTCCACCGCAGCCATGTCTGCGTTGTCTGGGGAGGGAGTCCTGTAGCAACCACGCATTGTTGCTACGTCACGTATTGGATTACGCCCGAAACGATCGATATGTGGCGAGTCAACTTAACTACCTGCGCTGTGAGAAGTACTTACTTGAGAAGTACTTACTTAAGAATTCAAATTCAAGCAATTCAAATTCCAATTCTTTTGAACAGCAAGCTGAAACAAATGGTACCTATTCTTATTTTATTTTTCAGTCTGTCACACTCCATATGTTGTTAACATTGTGAAAATTTTAATGGCACATAAAAAACTATCAACCGATGATTCTAGAGTTTTCTTTTAACTGTGTTTACGTAGCACGTACAGATTGCTATAATAACCCTTACTCTGTTTAACCCACACAGTTTAATTTATCATCACATACTTGGGATAGTTATTGGTAAGTTCTAATGCTGACATTAATCACGCTAATCATTTTGGTAGCGACCGTTATTCCAAACCAAACTGGTCGACCATTGCTCTTTCACAACTGCGCGTGTCTAACACTGCTCCTTAGTTTACTTTACCAATGCCGATGAGTTCAACTGCACCTGTTGAGGAATTGATTTAACGTTTTGATTGAGGAACATTTAAACTGTTAATTTGAAGTGAACCTATTTTTAAATTTAGTTTCTGTGGAATAATTAAATTGCTACCTTGACATGAGCAATACTAGAGTGAGATAGCAATAGCCTACATATATATATATATTTTTTTATTATTATTATTATTTATTGAAACATTTATTATAATTACAATTTTACAACTAAATATTTTTTTTACAGTTTTTTTTTTTTACTACCCTTCCATTAAAAGCATTTGCTTGTGTACGGAAGGGGAGTGTACATAAATGCTATTAGTTATTAGTTAGGTATAAGTTAGTACTTAAATAATTAATTGTTCATAAATATATGTGAGCGGCAGTATTTATTTGATAATGGTGTGTGTGTTTTTTTTTTTTTTAAAGAAAGAATGTTATGGAGAACTAAGATATTTGTAAGATTATGTAATGTAAGATTTTATGGTAATATGAATTTTGTGTAGGTAGAACCTATACCTTTTGTCATCCGACCGCTGTCTTCACAGAGCAAGTAGAACTCCATCGCAGGATAGTGGAGATAAGGATTTAGAGGTCATGCATATAAAAGACGCATATTTTACTAGTGAAAATTAATGTTGACTTTATTGCAGTTTGCAAGGGAAAATTGAACAAAGGAAATTGTAAATAAAACATAAATACCTTGAGCAAATATTAACTGATGTAGAAAGAGAGAGTCAACCCATTACGATTAATTTTAATACCGCACACGTCCCGTCGCCGTGACAGTCGTGACATTCCTCCAAAAGACGACAGCAATCCCCAAGACACCGTCCAGCACGTCATCCAACGGCGTGTAGAAAATCTCGCCGGCCAAAGCAGTGCAAAGCCGCTTCATTCAAAGGGATTCCACCCAACAACCAGGCACAGCAGATATACACCCATCAGGCGGTGTGTAGAAACTCTCGCCGGCCAAAGCAGAGCCAAGCCGCTTCATTCAAAGGGATTCCTCCCAACAACCAGGCACAGCGGATATACACCCATCAGGCGGTGTGTAGAAACTCTCGCCGGCCAAAGCAGAGCCAAGCCGCTTCAATACATCCCCCGTTGATAACAGATTAAAATTCACTTCCGCACGCGGTTCAAACAATCGCTCAGCATCCGGCGAGAAATAAAATAAAATAAATAGGCTTCTATGCCATTTGAGTCGTCACACGCTCACAGAAAGAAACAATAAACTCATTCTAGGCTACATCGCACTAGAATTCTTGGTCACCCAAAACTCTCCTCCAAAATCTCCTCTCGCCTCGAAAAATTACGTGATGACCCCCGCTATCTTTCCTCGAATGACGTTTCCGTCGCCGTGCTAGTTTGGCCAACCAACAAAGTTAAAAAAAAAAAGAAAAAATAAATAAAGCATAGAGAATAAACAGTACCTATTTTGAGCAGTACCTGCTCACGAAATAGATATGTTACATTTCCCCGCCACCCCTGAAAATTTTACGCCGCGAAGTGAAGTAAAATTATTAGGACACCGCCCAACAAGACTCTCTCTTTCCATATCTGTTAAAGAAAATAACACATCACAGTATCAGAAAAACAATAACATAAGACACACTAAAGTAGCAAATTAAAAAAAACAAAAACCCATTCACAGAACGGTATACAAAAGAAAAAACTTTGAAAATGAGGTAATACCTCCACTTTTACAAGCTCGCTTGTAAGATTACCAACACGTTACTCACATGACGAGAGACAATCTCTCAAGAAAACACTAGTGAGTATGGAGAACTCAAGCTCCCACTTTCCTTTATAGAAAAAAGCAACACTTAGTTATTATTAACATATAATTAACTCTCTCTTTCTCTATCCTTATATTCTAAATAAAAATGATATAAGGAAAAAGTAACGTCGTACAAATTATACTTAATGCGTCTTAAATTATCGACTAAAACTAGTCCAAGGTATAAACAAATATACAGAATTAACTCGTTCAATTTAAAATTGATGTCTAGGAGGTCAGATCAAGTATAATACAATTATTACTTGTCCATCGTATAACAAGTTTTATAAAAAAACTGTCAATTACAAAGTGGTCAGAGTAGGGTTTATATGTAAAGACATACCTATCTGTCAAACGGTTTTAGATCAGGTTTTACAATACCAAGGCACTTCCTATCTATAAAAGAGGTTAGATTAGGGTTTACATATTTTAAATACCTATCCATCAAAATTATGAAAAAATTCATTAGGAACACAGAAGCAAAACAGGATCTAGAATGTTAGGCTTAGAGCTTAGGGATTACAATTAAACAAAACACCTAGCTATTATAAAAGTGAACCCCAAAAAGTACTCTTGATTTTATACAAAATACAAGATGTAACTATTATAAACCATCCTCAGAGGACGTTGCTTGTGCAAGAAAAGACTGAAGATAAACCCAGGTGGCATTCCTTCAAAAAAATAACACTTAATACATCAAGTAAGTGAAAAGTCATAAATTTCTAGAACAAACAATGATATTTTGGTGATCGAATATACATTTGACAACAATAACATTGTTTAAAACTACTGTCAAATTTTGCTCTTCCACTTTTTTAAATTAATATTGTGATAAAAACCGATATATAACAATGACTACACGTGCAAATTCCAAGTCCACCAATAATCCTAATCCCGAACTACTGCATATTCTAGATAAAAAGTTCGATGAATTTAAAATCCAGTTTCTAGAAAAATCATTTGCAGACTTCAAAAATACCATTGTAGAAGTTATCAAAAAGGAGTTCAAGGAGGAAATTGAGGAGCTTAAGAAGAAAGTGAAACATTTGGAAGGACAAATAGAGCGCAATGATCAATATAATCGTGCAAATAATCTTATAATAAGTGGCGTTCCAGAAGATAGAAACGAAAATATTTATGACATTCTCTCCAAAATTGGTGCTACAGCTGGATGTAAAATCACCCGAGAGGAAGTGGACTTCGCAAGCAGAATCTCCCCCAGAATAAACCGAAATGTGACAAATGGAAAACAGAGGAACATTATCGTAAAATTTACACGCCGACACCTGAAAGATAACCTGTTAGCTGCAATAAGGAAGAGGAAGGGAATGTTTGCCTCAGAATTGCAGCTTCCTGGTGCCAGCAGAATTTACATCAATGAACATTTAACCCCCAAAAATCAGCATCTCCTAAAACAATGTAGAGATATAAAAACGGACAGAAAAATTCTCTACTGCTGGATAAAAAATGGGAAAATCTTCATTCGTGTAAGTGATACAACACCCATAATTTTAATTGCGGACCAAGATGACGTTAACAGACTTTCAACATTGAAGACAATGCCCACACAAGACGCTTCTACATCGGCCCTCCCTTTAGGAAACTAAATTTACAGAACAATATCAAACGTATTACTATTTATATCAAATTTAACCTCTTGCAGTACCTTAACATAATATTCAATTTCTACTTAGTCGTAATACACGAATCATCACTATACGTTAATTACAAATTCCCTTTAAACTCTTATCAAATAATGTTAAAACATGTTTTTATCAATTGTTTGAATTGCAATTGTATTAATAATCTGTCCATAGATATAACAATCAATCTGTCAAAACAAAAGCCTCTTAAAACCATAGACATTTTAATTTACCACAAACAAAAACAAAAAAAATCGTATGTTCAAAAATGCCCCCAATCACAGCATAATTATTTTTTTCCAAACTATTTTCGAAACAATTTCACGAACATAATATTTAAAAATGCTTAACATATATTTTCAAAATGTGCGAGGTCTTCGCACAAAAACTCATAGCTTCTTAAATCAGGTCCTTTTGAACAATTACGATATTTATCTTATATGTGAAACTTGGCTAAATAAATCAATCCAGGACAGTGAATTGTTTGACAATAGGTATGATGTATTTAGAGAGGATCGGAACTACTTTTTGTCTGGACAGCAGCAGGGAGGGGGGGTACTAATTGCAACATCCAAATCTCTGAAGGCTCAGAGAATTCCCTGGTCTACATGTACTGAGGAGATCTGGATATCAGTGCCAATACTAGGTAACAATAATAAACTCAAAAATTTATATATCTGCTGCACATATCATCCACAAAACACCAACTACATCCACAACCTAACTCATCACTTCAACACCACATCAGACCTGCACGCAAATCACCCGGAAGGATTGTTTTTATTAGCTGGAGACTACAATATATCCAAACTAAACTGGAAGTTAACCGAAGGGCAAAACCAATTTGAACCAAATTTTCCAGAAGACACTGCTAGCTGTGCCTTGGTAGACTTCCTTTCATTCACCCAACTACACCAATTCAATTCTATAACCAATACAAACAAACGAATTCTTGATTTAATCATGACAAATATTTCAAAATGTAGTATAACCCATTGTACCGAACCTCTGACGCCTGAAGATTCACATCACAGAGCATTAGACATAGAGTTATCACCTGTTACTGTACCGTCTCTCTCCAGCTCATCTAGGACAGTTAAAATGTTTCACCGAGGTGATTACGGTCAAATCACTGAGGAATTATCCAAAATAAATTGGAAACTCCAATTTCAAGGTAAGGATACCGAAAAAGCCGTATTAGATTTTTACAATATCATAAATGACATTATTCGCAAATATATCCCCGAAAAAAAATTTACGGTAATTTAGAAAGGTTTCCCCCCTGGTACACTTTACCACTTATTAAAATTGTAAAAGAGAAATTAAAATATCACAAGAAATGGAAAAATACAAGAACCTGGCTGACTACCAATCATTTTCAGTACTGAGAAATCGTCAAAAGAAGATCGCGTTAGAATGTTATGAAAACTTCATTATGACGGCAGAAGATTCAATAAAAAAGTGCAGCAAAAAGTTCTGGTCATTTGTTAAATCAAAGAAATCCTCTTCCGATTTACCAAAGCAAATGTATCTTGGAGATATTTCCTGCAATGATGGACAATCCATATGCGACCATTTTAGTGATTATTTTTGATCAGTTTTTGTAGAAAATTCCAACCCTCGCCTCAATCTTATAAACTGTGAGAATGATGACGACAACTCTAATCTACATATCCACAATATTAACTTCAATCAATCATGTGTACTTAATTATTTAAAAAAACTTGATCCGAATAAAAGTGCGGGATCTGATTTAATTCCATCCATATTTTATGTAAAATGCCGGGACCAATTGGCTTATCCTCTCTCCTTGCTATTTAAAATGTCATTTGAAGAAGGCAACTTCCCCAACGTCTGGAAACAAGCACTCATTACACCAATCCACAAAAGCGGGGACAAAACTAACATTACCAACTACAGGCCCATCTCCAAACTCCCAATTGTCAGCAAAATCATGGAAAACATAGTTCTTGATCAACTTTTTCCGGCGGTACAAACAATCATATCTAAAAATCAACACGGCTTTTTCAGAAAACGGTCGGTCGAGACAAACCTTCTGGAATACACAGATTTTATTTTAAATTCTATGGGTGGTAAAAATCAAGTAGACTCTATCTATACGGATTTTTCAAAAGCCTTTGATAAAATTAACATTGACCTGCTTCTGAAGAAACTGTTAAAAATCGGGATTAATGGTGACCTTCTCAGATGGATCAAATCATATGTAACAAACAGAAGTCAAGCAGTTAGAGCTAAGGGTTTCTCCTCGCGTTTTTACAGTATACCTTCAGGAATCCCGCAAGAATCACATCTCGGACCTCTCTTGTTTATTTTATATATCAATGATATAGGTAAATGCTTTAAAAATTCCAAATTCCAAATTTTTGCTGATGACACTAAGATTTACAAAAAAATCACTAATATTAATGACAGCCTAGAATTGCAAGATGATATCAATAGGCTTGGAATATATTGTGCTAACAACCAACTGTTCCTTAATCTGGAAAAATGTAACACAATATCATTCACCAAAAGCATAAACCCCCTAATATTCCCGTACAAAATCAATGACGTAGAGATAAAAAGATGTTGTGAAGTGAGGGACTTCATCATAAGAGTGACCAAACCATTTAGGTCTCCACACGTAATCAAAATACTGTACGTCTCTTTTGTTCGCTCAATATTAGAATTTGGATCAGTCATATGGAATCCCCAATACAAAGTAAATATTGAAAGGTTAGAAAGAATTCAAAAAAAGATATTGAAACACCTAGACTTTAAATCCTTTCGAACTTCAGAAAACCTAAAAGACTCATTAACATTCCATAATTTATCAACTTTAGAAGATAGAAGAAATGTATCCGACCAAAAATTTTTATTCAAAATCATTAACAACGTTGTTGACAACAACTATCTTCTAGAACACATTAATTTCCACTGTCCAATAAGAAACACAAGGTCAAACCAACTATTCCACATCCCACACTCAAAAACAAATTACACACAACATTCATTTCTCCGAAGGACGTGCACAAAATACAATGATATCTTTTACGACGCTGATATTTTCCATTTGTCCTCAGGCCAATTTATTAAATCCATAATAGAAAAAATTAAAACAAATTGTTAATTACGAACTCTCCACCCCTGCTGCATGTTATTTTTTTCATTCTCATTATGTTGGTTTTCCTTCTTTTTATTATAATAATAATATTTGGATGATTTATATATCCCATATGCTTTAATTTGTGTGTGTTTTTTTTCTTTCATTTCTGTTGTATATATATTTTTTTCTTTTTTTTCTACCACTTTATGTTTTCTTTAATGTTTTAATCCATGTTTATATATTATAAATTGTAGCGGAAACTTCGCTGGTTAATGCAATCATGTAATATGTTACTTTCTTATTAAAATATGTATAACTGTTTGTTTCCTAAATAAACTAAAATAAAAAAATAAAATAAATACTTATTAGATAATCGACACTAGATAAGGTGTGATCGAACAATATCCAAATGAACGACACTAGTAGACAAAATTAACAGTACAACACTGGTTTAAGCAGTGAGAGACCTATATATGTAAATGCTTAATGTTAACTTAAAACTAAAAGACAAAATACACTTTCCTATATTAGAGGTAAGGTGATAAACTTCAAATATTAGTTACTTTAATGGGTAGGTATGCCAGAGCAGTACCACCTTTGTTTGTGACAAGAAAAAAAAATTCTTAACAAATATTCTTAACAAACTTAACTAACTGACTTTAAGGAAAGTTATACCAGACTTAATCTATTTAACATAGCTATGGCATATTTATGAAAAAATTTACTTAATCACTAATTGTTGAAATATTAACAATCTGTACACAAGAAAGTCGCTCAAATCTCCCATAAACAGAAGTTTTGAATCATTCTTTCCAAGTCCTTGGAAAATCATTATTCGGGAGAAAATTCCAACGAACTTGAGAAGAAGGATTCAGACTTAAACACTAAAATAGTACAACATAACCTATTATTTTACGGACGCATCAGTGTGTAAGTATAACTGTAGCCTATAAGGAAGGCGAAACAACTCGTTACGTACAAAAAATTAATTAGATTTAAAATAAAAAAAATCTCGTCAAAGACTAAGCCAATTACCAAATATGACTTAAACAAAATATTGGGCGCCACTGATCACACGGATCAGAGGAAACGACATTTATTGTAAACGACGTCTCCTATAGAAAAAATTCCGAAGAATTTAAAGAAAATAATTTTAAAAAGAAATAATGCGGTAGCAAGATTGAGGAAATTTCGTGAAAATTCTAGACATAACCTCTTGAGGGTACCAAACCTCAAAAGCAAGTGACTAGAAAAACCACTGACGAAACAAATGGAACAGCATGCAGGGTTGGTAGCCCCGCATACTATTACGTTGGTTTCATCTATATATAAAGAGTAAGAAATATTTAATCAATGCGAACAATATCCTTTACATAAAAATTTCCTACAATTCTACCGTTCATATCAGCTAGAGTATAGACCAAATTAGATACTTTACCTTTAATAACATTGCGAACGAATCTAGGGGCCAATTTGTAAGAGAAATAATTCGGTCCACTGGATTGAACGAAATTCCTCCTCCAGATTACGTCGCCTACTTCATAATTAACCGTCTTACGGCGTAAATTGTAGTGTTGGGCATTTTTCTTAAAAGCTTGTAACAAAGCATTTGAAACTTGTTCATAAATTGGAACTAAGTCCTCCAACTTCTTAGCGAATTCGTCCCTAGATTGTTGCAACGTGGTGTCTACGACGCCAGAAGATATGTTATTTTTATGAAAGTTTCCGTCAATAATTTGTTCCCTACCGTGCATGAGGAAGAAGGGCGTGAAGCCGGTTGCAAAATTAACCGTGTTATTGAGAGCTGATTGAATTTGAGGCAGAAATCTGGACCAATTACGCTGGTCAGATTAGGTTAAAATAGACAAAGCAGTTCCAATGGTTGGGTTATAGCGTTCGACCACATTATTTTGGGGAGTATAATAAGCATTATAAAAAGGCGGAGGTACGTTATCCTCTGCTAACAATTGTTTAAAGTCTTTTGAAATAAATTGTTTCCCGTTGTCGCAGACGCACGTTTGCGGCACTCCGTGTACAAGGAATATGTATTGTTCAATGTTTTTAACAATGCTTTTAGTAGTTGCATTTCTAAGCGGAAAAATCCAGGTATATTTGGAAAATACATCAACGACTGTTAGAATATACATAAATCCTGCATAGCTACGCGGAAGAGGACCGACAAGGTCAATAGACAGCATTTGCATAGGTCTTGTAACTATTTTCGGGTTCGTAGAAATGCCTGCCGGCGCAGCAGTGTGAATTTTATGTGCCTTACACGTTTTACATCTATTGACAAAATTTTTGACATCATTATACATCCCTGGCCAAAAATAATGAAGTTGAACCTTCTTATATGTTCTAAAAACTCCTGGATGACAAGAAATAACCGACTCATGTTCTTTAGATAGAACAGCGTTACGGTCCTCAAAAGGAACAACCAGCTTCCAAGCTGTGTCCTCCTGCAGAGCGAAACGAGATTTAGTGTGACGAAATAATTTATTTTCCTTAATTTGAAAATTATTAAAACGTTGTGGATTTGATTTACAATTAGAAAATAAGGTATTATACCAAGTATCTGTACTCGTGGGAACGGAATCAATGGCCGAAATTAAAGAAACGTCTTTACGTGAAAGAACGTCCGGAACCGTATTTAATTTACCTTTCCTGTGAATAACGTCAAAAGAGTACTGTGACAGACGAGTAGACCAGCGAGCCAGTCTACCTGTCGGGTTAGATAGTGAGACTAACCATTGTAGACTAGAATGGTCCGTTACCACAGTGAAGTGAGCACCTTCTATGTAGGGCCTAAAATGGTTGACCGAATCTAACACCGCTAGGAGTTCGCGCTCCGTCACGCCGTAGTTTCGTTCATGCACATTAAGACACCTAGAGAAATAAGATACAGGGTGCTCCTCTCCTTCAAAAATTTGTGTATGTACACCTCCGATCCCATCGTTGCTCGCGTCACAGTGAATCGTGAAAGGAAGCGAAAAATCCGGACAATTAATAACAGGGGCAGAAGTCAACGCCTTCTTTAATTTCTTAAAAGACATCTCCGCTTCAGGAAACCAAGAAAAATTACTAATTCCCTTCCTTGAACCAATGAGTTTTGTTAAGGGAGCAGCAATGGTTGAAAAATCCTTTATAAAACGCCTATAATACCCGCACAGGCCAATGAAAGCTTTTACCTGTTTAGAATTCTTTGGAATGGGGTAAGTACGAATGCATTCCAACTTAACTGGGTCTGTGCGAAGTCCTTTTGCATCCACAACGTATCCGAGATACTTCAATTCATCCTTGCAAAACTCACACTTTTTCAAATCGACAGTTAAGCCTGCTTCTTTCAGACGTAAGAAAACCCTATTTAATTGCTCTAAATGTGAATCGATATCTTCTGAAATTATAATTAGGTCATCCAAATAGCAAAAAACGTTTTCGTCGAACTCTGGACCAAAAAGTGCATCTACCAGACGCTGAAGTTCACTAGGAGCGTTTTTTAACCCAAACGGCATACTAACGAATTCAAACAAGCCATGTCCAGGTACTACAAAAGCCGTTTTGCAGCAAGAATCCTTATGTAAAGGGATTTGCCAGAAACTTTTCGATAAGTCAATAGAAGATATGAAGCGTGCACCACGTAGCTTGTCTAAAATACGCGAAATATACGGCAATGGGTACGAATCTCTTGTCGTGACGCTGTTAAGCTTCCTGGAGTCCAAGCAGAACCTTGCAAAACCATCCTTCTTAGGCACGATTAAAACCAGATTCGACCAAGCCGAACGCGAACGGCGAACAACACCTAAATCTAACATTTCCTTAAGTTGAGATTCAAGTTGTTGCTGACGTGTTTGAGACAAAGGGTAAAACCGTTGCTTAATGGGATCTCCCGTCGTGTTAATTTTGTGCTGAACTAAATGAGTACGACCCAATCCACATTTTTCAAAAGAAATAGACTTAAATTTATCTATAACATTATTTAATCTACGATTGTCTTGAGGGGACAGTAGGGAAGCTGACGTGATCTTGCGAATTTCACCTATAGTATCTTCAGCATCACGTCCACTGTTGGCCTTTGAGAACAATTGAGGAGCGATGTCAAATTGTTTCCAAAAGTCGACTCCCAAAACAATCACAGGTGAAAGAGACGGAATAACAAAAAAGGTAACATATTTCTTAAAATTATTATAAGTAACTAGTACTCGCATAGTACCAATTACATCTTGACGTACACCATCAGCGGTGGTAACGTACGATTCTAACTTATCTAAATTAAACCCTAAACTAATAAAGAAGTTGTAAAGAGAACCGCCAAAACAACTGACAGTCGCACCACTGTCCAAAAGACCTGAAAAGACAAGATTTTGAATCGAAATATTCGCATGGGGTCTTATATCTTGTCCAGAACTAGCCATCGGCATGCATGCGTCCATGTCACGCCTGAAGAACCGGTTACTGGAGCTATAAACTAAGGGTGATGATCTCCTGGCATCCTTGCTAGCAGGACGCAGAGGATCACACTCTAGTTTTTTGGGTTTGTGCGAGCGGGGTCATCTCGGCGTTTGTTAGAATTCTTCTGAGAATCAAACTTCCATTTTCTACAAAAAGGTTTTGTATGACCTTGCGCCTTACAATAAAAACAATTTAAAGTTTTTCTACTATTCGAAGAAGAAGAATGTGTAGGAGAAGAGGATGTTGCTTGAGGAGAAGTAAATTGCGGTGAGGGTTTATCTACGGAGTGTTTTTCAAATCTCCTACACACATTTACCAAAGAAGATAAGTCCTTTTCTGCAAAATATGCGATAGCCAATGCGTATTTAGGTAACAGACTATCAGAAACTAGGTCTACCAACTGTTCCTCCGTAAGTTGAACGTCTAATCTGAGATTAGCTAATTTAATTTCATCAACGTAATCCACAACACTTTGATTAAATTTCTGTTTCATCGCGAATAAAGCTTTTAGGGCCTCTGTTTGATTAATACAACGGTCAAAACGTGCTATGAGGAGATTTCTCAAGTCAGGCCAAGATAACGAATCTTTATAAATAGTCCTATACCAAGAGAGAGCTTTCCCCTCCAAAAGATCAGCAAAGGACGTCACAACCGATGACAGTTCTATATGACGGCATCTAGATAATTCCTCCACACGTTGTATAAAATCCCTAACATCAGAAGAACCAGAAAATTTAATACCCCAAGAATGTACGGATGTATTTGTATTTATCGATTGATAATAATTATTGACTATATTTGTAGTCTGACTAGCATTATCACTATTGCCTTCATTTTGTTGTGGAGAATCACTACTGGATTGTTTTAAACTCTTATTATATATACGAGCCTGTTCCCGCATAGCTGATAACGTAGGCTCTGGAGTGATATTCACTTCAGATAACATCTGTATCTTCTCCTCCTTAGTAGCACCGTTAATATTAGAAATCGCCATTTTGTTTTGTTTTTTTTTTTAATTTTTAAATTTGAGAAAAAAACAATAATAATCTATTTTCATAAAAATAGAAAATATTATTTGAAAAATATTTAAAATTATTTAATTTAAAAAAATATATATATACTTTGTAGTTTGAAATACCGGACACCGTGTAAAGCCGAGAATAAATCGAACCGATGAATCGAAAACAATTAAATATATTGTACGTTGGGAGTATGTTGCCTAAAAAAATAATAATACTTTGCTTTGAATATTTACCATGTATGTTGATAAACAAACACGTCAATTTGCCCCACGTTGGGCGCCAAATGTAATGTAAGATTTTATGGTAATATGAATTTTGTGTAGGTAGAACCTATACCTTTTGTCATCCGACCGCTGTCTTCACAGAGCAAGTAGAACTCCATCGCAGGATAGTGGAGATAAGGATTTAGAGGTCATGCATATAAAAGACGCATATTTTACTAGTGAAAATTAATGTTGACTTTATTGCAGTTTGCAAGGGAAAATTGAACAAAGGAAATTGTAAATAAAACATAAATACCTTGAGCAAATATTAACTGATGTAGAAAGAGAGAGTCAACCCATTACGATTAATTTTAATACCGCACACGTCCCGTCGCCGTGACAGTCGTGACATTCCTCCAAAAGACGACAGCAATCCCCAAGACACCGTCCAGCACGTCATCCAACGGCGTGTAGAAAATCTCGCCGGCCAAAGCAGTGCAAAGCCGCTTCATTCAAAGGGATTCCACCCAACAACCAGGCACAGCAGATATACACCCATCAGGCGGTGTGTAGAAACTCTCGCCGGCCAAAGCAGAGCCAAGCCGCTTCATTCAAAGGGATTCCTCCCAACAACCAGGCACAGCGGATATACACCCATCAGGCGGTGTGTAGAAACTCTCGCCGGCCAAAGCAGAGCCAAGCCGCTTCAATACATCCCCCGTTGATTACAGATTAAAATTCACTTCCGCACGCGGTTCAAACAATCGCTCGGCATCCGGCGAGAAATAAAATAAAATAAACAGGCTTCTATGCCATTTGAGTCGTCACACGCTCACAGAAAGAAACAATAAACTCATTCTAGGCTACATCGCACTAGAATTCTTGGTCACCCAAAACTCTCCTCCAAAATCTCCTCTCGCCTCGAAAAATTACGTGATGACCCCCGCTATCTTTCCTCGAATGACGTTTCCGTCACCGTGCTAGTTTGGCCAACCAACAAAGTTAAAAAAAAAAGAAAAAATAAATAAAGCATAGACAATAAACAGTACCTATTTTGAGCAGTACCTGCTCACGAAAAAGATATGTTACATTTAGTTGACAGTAGTTATTTTCTTAAGAACATCTTTAAAATGTCTCTTGACAGAGAGCAGCATTCGGGCCTTATCATTGATGCTTCTGATTTCCTCTGGTAGACGATTGAAAAAAGTTCTTCCCTGATAAGTATAATGATGCTGTGCAAAAGACGTATTTAGTTTTGGGCATAGAAAAACATGTTTAAGTCGAGTTCTGTTTTCATTTAAAAATGGATATTTATCTTTTTCTTTTATTATTTGAATTACTGAATTTTTAATATATAAATCTTTAAATGTGGGTACTTGAAATTCTTCAAACAGGCGTTCTGTTGGGTAGTCTAAGGATTTTTTTAATATTATTTTAATAATTGTTCTTTGTACAATTTCTATTGGAAAAAGGTTACATTTATACGCGGATCCCCAACTAATAATAGCGTATTGTAGAGTGGATTGAACTAAGGCATAGTAGATTAAATATAGATTTTTTATCGACAAAAAATTTCTAATTCTTAAAAATATATATATTAATTTTCTGATTTTGTTTACTACTTGACATATTTGTTCCTTCCATTTCAGATTTTTATCGATAATTACGCCGAGATATTTAATTTTATTTGTTGTTTTTAATATTGTACAGTTTGATTTGTAATAATGTTGGTTGTGAATTTTAGTGTTATCGTGTATGACAATGTTAAAATTTTTAGGAAGCGTCGTTTGGATGGATTGCAAATGGAATTACAAATGTCTTTTCACTATTTAGTGATAGTAAATTAGTGTCGAAAAAATTCTTAAGCGTATTTTACATTTTCCCAAGTATTTTCACTTATTATTAAAACTGTATCGTCGGCGTATGATGTAATTTGACCATGTAGATGTTGAAAAAAATATCGTTTACATATATGGTAAAAAGGATTGGTCCAAGCACTGTACCTTGGGGGATTCCAAAGCTTGAAATCTCTTGATCACTATTAATACGATTGATTTTTACCACTTGAGGGCGGTTTTTTAAGTAGTTGGTGGATCCATTTAATCGCGTTGCCTTTTATGCCAATATCATTTAATTTTTTTTAATAGTATCTCATGGGATATGCTATCGAAAGCCTTTCTGAGGTCCATAAATATGCCCGCACATTTTTTACCTTTATCTAATGATTCGTAAATGTATGAAGTTACGTTAGCAATTGCATCTTGTGTGCTGAGTGATTTAATAAAACCAAACTGGTTTTTGTGTAGTATTTTATTACTATCTAGGAAATTTACCAATTGTTTTTTTACTATTTTTTCAAAGATCTTTCCTATGTTAGAAATTAGACAAATTGGGCGATAATTCGTTACTTGGTGTGGATCACCAGATTTGTAAATAGGTGAGATTATTGTGTTTTTGTAGTTCATTGGAAATATTCCTTTCGTTAAACTCAAGTTTATTAAATGAGTGATGGGTTTTATTAAGTAAGATTTCATAGATTTTAACATGTGTGTCGTAATAGAATCAAAACCGGGAGACGAACCTCCTTTCATATTTTCTATTATTTTTAAGATTTCACATTCTGTTGTTATTTCAAATGTTGAAAGTATATTACGTTTCTGTAAATTTTTATTTTTATGTTTTTCCGGGTTAGAAGGTTTATGAATATTTTTCGCAAGATTTTTTCCAACATTCGCAAAGAAGGAATTAAATATGTTTGCACATTGTTTAGGCTGTAAATTGGCATCCATAATTTTTTTTATCATGTTCGATGTACTTAATATTTTTTGTTTTTTTTTGTATTGTCTATGGCCAAATTCACAGTTTTCCACATTTGTTTATGGTTATTTTCTGAAGATAATATTTTATTTTTAAAAAACTCTTCCTTACTTTTTTTAATATAAGATGTTAATTTATTTTTATATTTTTTATAAAAAATATATGCTTTTTCATCATGGGGATTTTTTAAAGTTGTTTTATAAAGTTTTTCTTTGTTTCTGATAGATATTATAAGTCCTTTGGTAATCCAAGGTTTAAAACATCTTAATTTTGATTTTATGTGTATTATTATTTCAGTTGTCGATTTTTTAATGTGTTGTGACAGGATTTTTTCAAAGTTAGTAGAACATATTTCAGTATCATCACTCTTTAAAACATTGTTCCAATCTTCCTTTTTAAGTTTTTCAGAGAGAATAGTCATGTCTATTGTTGATTTTTTGGGTATTAAATTATGTTTTTTATGTTTAATATTATTATTATACAGAAGTAAGCATGAATGATGATCAGTTATGTTAGTTTTCCAAACAATTGATTTTAGTTTGTGAAGATCTATAATGTTTACGTTTTTCCAAATGTGATCTAAACAAGATGGAGTATGTTCTTTTATTTCTCTAGTATTTTTATTTATGCAAGATATGAAATTTTGTTCAGTCATACAATTGATGTATTCAGTTTTGTTATTATTTTCTATTTTTTCATTAATTTTCACATTAAAATCGCCCACCACGAAGCAGAGTTTATTTTTTAATTTTAATAATATGTATTTGAGGTCATTAATAAACGTAATAATACTCGAGCCATGCGTTCTATAGATAGCTATTAAATGATATATTGATTTGCCGAGTTTGAAATGTACTTCGATGCAGTTTACCAAATGTATTGGGTGTTCTATAATGTTAACAATACTAAATTTATTATTTGCAAATATTATTATTCCCGGGTTTTTGTTGATATCTACTTTGGTAGAAATATAATTGTACTCAGGTAAGTGATAAGACGGTGACTCAGCGTTCGTAAATGTTTCTGTTAACACTATGAAGTCGGGCTTTTTAATTAAATTATTTATTTTTAGAATTAGTTCATCTAAATTTTTCTGAATGCTACGGATGTTTATGTGCATAATAATTATATCATTGATGTTTTTAGAAATAATTTTGTTACATGAATCAGTACAAATACATTCATATTCTTGAATTTTAATATTTAATTCTAATTCGCTATTTAAGAAATCATCCATTTAATTAATGCATTTTTGGTTGTATTTTGCAATATTATATATAAGTTTTTTTTAATCAATGTCATAGTTTATTCTTTCTTTGGCTAATTTAAGCATGTAAGAACGAAACTTACATGTTTCGCTGTTTGTTCGGTGGTCTATTTCATTCATTTTACTGTTGAAGGAGTTTATTTCTTTCTTCTTGTTAGCTGAGTGACAGTTAGCGCATTTGGGCGGCAGTTCCAGGGATTTACACTCGGAGATGGGATGATCTTCTGAACAGTGCTTGCATGTTGGTTTATTCATTTTGTTGTAGCATTTTTGTGCTGTGTGTCCGAATCTTTGACAATGGAAACATTGGGTAAGAACGTTACAATCGGTTACATAGATTCTCATGAATCCTAGATGAATTTTTTTTCTATTTATAAGATGTAGTCTCAATTCTGGATTTGTTTGGAGAATTAAGTTTTTGCTATTAGTTTTTTGGTTCGTAATGATGGCTTTAACTTGTAATATTTTTTTATCTTAATATTTTTCACATATCATTTTGATGTCGTTGTTTTGTTCAATTATGTCTTCTAAGAATTCTTTTTCGGTATAGTCTTTGTCAAGTCCTTGAATATTACGCATGGATCCGTTTTCACAAGTACCTCCGCTATTATGGTTTTGTCGACTTCATTTATCTTATCTTTTAATTTTTTTGCCTCTTCTTTTTCTGGGCATGTTATTATAATGTTTTTTTTTTTGTTTTTTTAATTTCACTTACTCGAATTCCCAACTGCGATATTTTGATTTTTTGTATTTTCTCTTTTATTTTTTCAGTGTCTTCTTCTTTTAAGCTTTTTATAATTATAGGAAATCGTTTTTCTTGCGTTTGTGGTATTAAGTTTTTTACTGCCGAAGAGTATGAAAACGAGTTTTTTTGTGTTTGGTTTTTTTCTTGAATTTCACATTTTTCTTGTAATTTAGCTAATTCTATTGCCATGTGGGATATCATTTCCATGATGTTATTTATTTCTTTCATCATTTTTGATTTGGTTTCTTTGGTAAGTTTATTTTCTTCTATGATTGTATGTAAGTCGCTTATGTTTTGTTTCGCCTTAGTAATGAAGGCATGCGGATCAACCACTTCCTCCATTTTCACGGGTTATGAATTATTTTATTTTCGGTTAATTTATATTCTTTTAAAGTTTGTCTGGGTTTGAAAGTGTTATTTTATTTATCGCCGCTCACTCGCGTCCAACACCGTTAGAGGTTTAGGCGACATTGATATATTCATAAAACTAGTCCACTGGAGCGACCATGTCGAATAATTCGACGTTTTGTTTTCTTCTAGGATTGCCCACGTCGAATAATTCGACGTTTATGACGTACCACTCGTAAACAATTAAAAATTATTTAATTATTTACCAGTCCCTGGCCAATATTTATTCCGTTGGAAAGCTGGTAAAATTGTCTTTCATTTATGGCAACATCGATGCTTCTAGTGCTTCTGGAAGGAATATTTCGCGGTATAAAGTGACAGTTTATTTTCACCTCCGAGGCAAAACTGTTTGAGAAATTGGATAAATTTACACGTATTTTAAAATGCCGTAAGTGATTGAGTTTTTGCATTTTAACGCCATAATATATAATAGTGTATTCGTGATTCAATTATTAATGTGTTTTCAACTCATTTGAATAAAAAATCAGAGTTTTTTTATCATATTTTCGATACAAAACTATTATTTCTGGTGGGGTTAGGTTTTTTAAGTTTATAATTTGCAATTCAATTCGTAATTACTCCACTTGTGCATTTGAAATAGTGTTTTTCTATTAGAATGATTCATTACCAAGAGATAATAATAAATTTTATTTAGGTGTGGTCATTTTTTCTCCAGATATTTGTAATTTTATAACTCAGTAGAAATGTCAAAAAGATCGTAAATTTATTAGATGAAATTTAATGTAAAAGTACCATCACACAATTAATATGGGATTATTTCGTTTCGTTTTGTAATTAAATAATTTATTTACTTATTTTAAATTTCCACAGAGCCAATAATCGAGAAGTCTCGCAATCCAGGTATAAATATATATTTTTAAAATTTTATATGATAAGATATATAAAAATCTATGATTTGATTCAAAATATAAAATCTACATGAAATATTTTTTAAGTGTACCAATGCCGAGCGGAAGAGGACGAGGACGAGGACGAGGAAGAGGCAGAGGCAGAGGCAGAGGGAGGGGGGCTGTGGGAGCTGGACGTGGAGCGGCACTGGCAGCTCGGTCTGGAGTGTTAGTATTTTTTAATGTGTTTTAAGAAGGTTTTTTTGCTGTGGCTATGTGTTGAGCTCATCATATATATTTTAATTTATTTGAACAGTGACCCTGATCTGGTTATGGTGCGGGAGGATCGCGCCAGGGCCCTAAAGGACGTTAGGGCCCTGTCTGCTTCTTTCCAAGCGGAACTAGAAAGCCGCAAATTTAAGAAGCAGGCGGCGCGGATCCTGCTCCCCACCGCGCCTGCAAGAAAAGCTAAACGAAAGTAAGTTATCGTCTCTAGATGCATTACACAATATTATTGTTTTTCCCCGAGAGCTTTCTGCCACCGTGAGAGTTGGATGGATCAGCGCTCTGTGCATTATGCACATGCAGTCAAATCAGCGCTACTCCAATTCTTATTGTTTTTATTTACTGTTTCACGAGTGAATGACAACGATTCATATGATTTATGTATATGTTTTCAGAATTCCATCTCCGGAGAGAGTAGCGTGTCCCTTTTCACAGGGGACACCTTCAACGCTGCCATCGCCTATTCCCCCACCGTGGTTGTGCAACGTTCCATCTATCACAATGACCCAAGCAACGGCTCCCGCTGTGCCAACGCGGGCGGCTTCTCCAGAGCCGTTACCTGGGACATCGCGGGATGGGGAACTGAGGGGCGATCTCTCTTTGGAGCATAGCTACCATAGAGAGCTGTGGGTGGACGTGCCGTTCTGCCAGGAAGTGTCTGAGTTTGGAAACGGTGAGTTTTTTTTTAATACATCATACCAGAGGCGTTCCGTAATTGAAATATAGACATATTAAATCAATTTATGTTTTGTACATTTCAGAGCCAGGCATGGACGGAACGGGGACGGGTGACGTTGCTGCAGCTCTCTATTATGAGTGGGCACTTGAAAACCGTAAGTTATAAAACTAACTAACTAACCTTCACGCCATTTCTCTACATTAAGCTAATTTAAGTTAATCAATACATAGTTTTATTGTGCCTCGCTCTAGAGCGATACTCTCAGTATCGCTCTGGTGAGAGCCCACTATTCAGAATTGAACATTGCTTGAAAATCGTGGAATGGGGAACGCCAGTGGGGCGATCACTCTCTGGAGCATGGCTACCATAGAGAGCTGTGGGTGGACGTGCCGTTCTGCCAGGAAGTGTCTGTGCTTGGAAACAGTGAGATTATTGTTTTAAAACGTCATATCAGAGGCGTTCCGTAATTGAAATAAAGACACATTAAATCAATTTGTGTTATATACATTTCAGAACCAGGCATGGACAGAGCGGGTGAATTTGATGCTGCATCTCTTCATCATGATCAGTCGGCATTTGAAGACAGTAAGTTATAAAACTAACTAACTAACAACGCCATTTCGCTACATGGGTAGGCAGAGGATGGACCGCCATACAATTTGGTCTTGGCACTCACACTCTTTTCTTCATTCAAACTCATTTATACCTGCCCTTGTGTTATTCTGACATTGCGCGCCTCAAATATTTGATTAACTTGATCGAGCCAAGAGTTCATTATCTTAAAGCGTTGTACCAAAGGGAGTAAGTACTCGTTATATAGAAATGTTAAGTTTATTTGTGTTTTCTGTTGTTTTAGAAATGGATCTGGACGAAGGGAGCGACGTTGACGAGGATAACCTATGCATGCCACCAAAACCTTATCATCGTATGAACAATGCACGTAAGCCCGATATGGCCGCAGACCTAAGACAAGATCAGGTAGAAAGAGAGGCAATGCGTTCGATTCTGCCATCTGATAGTTACTCTTTCGATTGGTCCAGCGAAATCTCACGTTTCAATGGGATAAAGGAGATATTCACAGGTACGCCGGGACCAACTTTCAACACCGACGAAATGGGCAATCCTGTGGATGCCTTTCTTAAAATCTTCGACGCCGATTTCGTTGAACTGATCGTAAGAGAGACTAACAGGTATGCAGAACAACACATTGCGCTAACCCAATTCAAGCGCTATGCGCGTATCAAAAGATGGGCTCCCACGAATAAAGAGGAAATGTACGTATTCTTGGCACTTTTAATGCATCAAGGTATTTCTCCCCTTCCCGTTGAAAAAGACTTCTTCTTTTCAATTGACGTCACCGCCATGCCTTATTTCAGCAAAGCCATGAGTTATAATCGTTTTCTTCTAATAAAAGAATTCCTTCACTTCACCAACAATGAAACTCTTTCTTCTGATGTATCGTTATCTGTGCGAAGGTTACAAAAGATTCAGCCCGTCTTGGACCACCTCTCTCATAGGTTTGAGAGTTTATACCTGCCCGAGCAAGACATCTCTCTAGATGAATCCTTACTCCGCTATAAAGGCCGTTTGGGATTCGTCCAGATGATCAAATCTAAAGCGGCAGGCTCGGGTATAAAGTCTTACGAGCTTTGTGAGTCCAAGTCTGGCTATCTTTGGAAATTCCAAATTTATACGGGGAAGACCATTTCCAGTCAGACTGAATCGACAAATCCAGACCAGGAAGACATGACGGAAGACGACATAACGGAAGACATGACACGGGCCAACTTTTCTGGTGCTCACAATATCTGCCCAGTTGGGGCCACTGCAAAGATAGTATACGATTTGGCCAGCCCTCTGTTTAATAAAGGGTATACGCTAATAATGGACAATTTTTACAATAGTAATTGGCGCGATGCCTCAAAAGAAATGGGATGGATTGCATGGGCACATTGCGGTTGAACCGAGAATTTGTGCCCAGTGTATTTAAGTGCAATCTCCGATCAAAACTGAGGGAAGGTGAGCTCCTATACTCGAACTGCGGGGACCTCAATGTTATGGTTTGGTTGGACAAAAACTTGGTAAGTATGTTGTCCACCTACCATAAAGCAGAAGTCGGGGCAGTTGAAAAGTTTGGGGTTTGGAAATACAAACCCCAAATTGTACTAGACTATAACAAGGTAATGGGGGGAGTTGACAGAAAGGATCAGCTTTTGTCAGGCTACCCCATTGAACGACAGCGAAACCTGGTCTGGTACAAGAAGCTTTTCAGGAGACTACTAAGTGTTTCGGTGCAGAATGCGTATATATTGTACAGTTCAAAGCTCCGCAAGGAAAATAAACGCATTTTGTATCGAAACTTTAGGAGTGAGGTTGCGAGGGATCTCCTTCAGCTGTTCTGTCACAGGGAAATTAACCCGCCTCCGACTGTGAGAACCATTGGCCAAATAGTTGAAGGAAAGATTCTGCGTACTGTCCTGGAAGGCAACCACTTCTCGGTCCATAGCGGGCGAACGTTGAATTGTGTGTGGTGTTCCATAAACAAAATTACCAAACGAACTACAAAAAAATGTGACGTGTGTGATGTGGGATTATGCAATGATTGTATGGTCCCATATCATACCACCCCACTCTCCATATTGAATAACTGAGGGTTTTTTTTATTTTCTTTTTCTTTTCTTGTTTTTAGTTGTGAAATTATAATTTATAAATTTAATGAACTTTCTTTGGACATCAATAACTATAGCCTGCGCCTGGATGACAGGACCAAGTCATTTCTTTTTACATCTCATAAAAATGTTATAACGACAAAGCACCCAAAGGTACGAGTTCTATCTGATAAGGTTTGGTGGACATTTAATATGTATATTTCAATTCTGATCATTAAAATATACATATTAAAAAATGCATAGGTTTTCTCATTCTTTCCTGCTATTGTACACATTAAATAACTTGTTTTATCAACATGATTTGTTTTTGAGGTGTTATGCCGTCTCGCTGTACCTCCTTTAGCCTACGTTTTGGACAGCGTTTGTTAGTTATAGAATGAGGTAGCGCGACACGGCATAACACCCCAAAAACAAATCATGTTAATACTTTTGGCCATGAAAATATCAAATCAAACTTGTTTTATTTTTATGTCTTAGTTATATATTTTGTTATTTTTTCTGTAGAGGCTTTTTTAGATCTAGTCACTTAACAAAACTAAGCCATTTCAAGCAATGTTTAAATCTGAATGGTAGTCTCTCACCAGAGCGATACTGAGAGCATCACTCTAGAGCGAGGCAAAATGAAACTATGTATTGATTTACTGAGAAAAACCAATTGAATAAATTTTTATTATGACGAAGTGTGTAAACAATGTTTAAATAAATATGCTGCTCTACCATTGTAATGTAATTAATAAGTGTAATTTTAATTGAAAGAATGTAAAAGCCCATTAGGGCGGAAATAAATTTATAAATCTATTATTTGTTCCCTCAATTATTTTCCTCTCCACTATTTTTCATTCCAACTTTTAGATAAAAAAAATATCACTAAGATTTTATTTGCCGATCGACGCTGATACAACAGGTTTGATATTTAAATTATGAATAAACCAATATAAATAAAATACATTTTTATTATGACAAAGTGTATAACCAATGTTTATCAATATACTGCTCTTCCATTGTAACCATACAACTGTAATATTAATTTAATTGATTTAAAATAATATAAGGGCTTAATAAATAAATTAATCAATTATTGGTTCCATCAATTATTTTCCCCTCCACCATTTTTTTTCGATACCTTTGCTTTTAGATATAAAATTATCACTATAATTTTATTTGCCATTCGACGCTCATACAAAGGTTTGATATATATACAATTTTATCATCATCATCATTTTACATATTCTGATTTACCCTATGTAGCTTGACCTTAAGGTAGCTGTCAGAAGTGATTTTTCGTCAAATATTGGTGGATTTCATCAACTTACAAAGTATCCCCCTGAAATATTGGCAATGTGTATATCTATGATATATATTTCATTTTAAGCCTTATTTCCTTGTTTTGCACGTTATATAAAACATGGTAACAAATCTCCAGTTCTAATTTACAATTATTTAAAAAGTAGGACCATGATTTTGACATCGTAAAATAGGCTCTCTGTATAATTCATCAAATGAATAAAATAAAGCCAACATGGCTACTATTCTTATTAATAATTGTAGGCAGTTAATTTATCTTCCTAATGTAATACCAGTTTTTGTGGTAAGTTTATTAAATAGTATTATACAGTGATTCATAAATGAACTAATACCTAGATCGATATCTTCCGGCTTTTTGTTCCCAACTGGTTTCAACACATAAATATACCATTTCAACACTATTTTAACTGTCAAAATGAAAATTTTATTACTCTGACGTCACATACCATCGACAAGAATGGTGAAAAGTAAAAAAAAAGGGTACTACCATAAACAATATAAATCATTACCCACTACCCAATTTATCAGCCTAAAAATTATTTTAAAAATAAAATATCCAAGATGTTAAAAGTATTTATTTATTAATCTACATATGTATAAATTCACAAAATAATATACAAACATATTTTAAAGGTGTTGAAAGATATTCATTACAAAACAGTCTTTTTAGGATAATTTTATAGGATTGCTGATTTCCAAAAAAAAGATGTTCATTGTGATGTCTTATAAATAATAAATAAGAACAAGACAAGTAAGATAAATGAGGACAACAATTTCATCCTATATTGAGCATACTTTAAATATATGCATTCAGAGAGAGCCGGAAAGAAAATCTTCAATACTCGTAGCGATGCGTTCCGTTGCATTATTTTGTTGGGCGTATCTCAATTGACGCCTGGTCCCCGCCATTTGCAACTGCATTCTCCTCTTTCTGGGTGTTGAGTTGATAGTTGAGGGAGTTGAGGGAGTTGAGACTTCCTCTTACCTAGAAAAACACAATATTTCAAACAAATTACCACATTATTCAAAACAAAAACCTATAATTGCACCGTGTAAAAAGGTAGTCCAGTTAAATGACCAACTTTACCATCATGCTGTTTCCGCAGGGATAGGCAGAGAGGACAGACCACCAAACAACTCAATCTTGGCACACACTCCTTGCCTCGTTCACATTCATACATTTATTTATTTTATTTTATTTATTTGTTTATTAAGACATACACAGTACATTATAATACAGATTATAAGGTATGTTAAATTAAATTATTACATGGTTATGTACCTATTACGTAAGTCCATAGAATGTCATTTGATAATTACGCCTGAGATATTAACCGGTCTTAAAACTTAATTATTGAATGAATGAAGTAATAATAATAAAAAGGAAGAAAAGAGGGGGGGGGAGATAAGGAGACATTTTGAAATCAAGAATTATATGCTCACTAATTGTAATTGACTGATTAAAGTTTAATGAAAAGTTAAGTGTAAGTAATTTTAAAACAATTGTATCACGCCAAGAAATTTAATAAATTAGTTTTGTATGTTTGCAAGGAATCATGAAAAATGTCTAAGTGTAGTAATTTTTCATAGTGGTTATAAGTTACGATTGCGCGAGTAATTGGTGAGTTACTCGCTGCATTAGTGTTATTCTATACATGCTATTCTATTATTCTGACTCTTGACATGGCCCGACTCAAGAATCTGATTCACTTGGTCATGCCATGTCTTCCTCGGCTTCTTTTACCATTCACATTTGGAACGTGTACACTATTTTCCTCGTTCATTCGCTCTACATGGCCAAACCATCTGAGCGTCCCTTTCTTAACCTTACTCAGTATGCTTACATCAGCCTTGCATTCTATGCGGATCTCCACGTTTCTCACACGATCATGGATGGTTTTACCACACACATGCCTCAGGGATCTCATTTCTACAACATTCAATCTACTTTTTTCCTTCCTCTGCCAATTCAATGCCTCACTGCCATACATCAGGGCAGGTACCAGCAGTCCGTTACAGACGAGGTGATTTTTCACAAAAACGGTGCTATACAAATCATCCAAATATTATTAAAATGTACTTATAAACGTACCCAATCTCTGATTTCATCATCTGCCTCTTCTTTGAAGTCGTTGATTTTGTCCTCGTCAAAGGTAAAGCTTGTGGAAGTCCTCCTTGTATCACTGATATTACATTCTGGTATTGGTTATCAATTATTTTATCTAGAAAAACACAATATTGCAGGTCAATTATCACATTATTCTAAACAAAAGATACCAGACGCCGATTACCAAGCGAACGCTTACCCGGGATGCTTTTGAGGATCGAATTGCTGCTGCCGGGCTTCGTGACACTCCTTAAGTGGGTCGGTAACTTATGTCGAATTGAATCAATATCTTCACAGCCTTCGACACCGCAGTGATATCAAGGAATCATTTTCACAAATATTTACGCCGGCGTTGGGAGGTTAGGAATATTCGGTTCGAACAATGTGCTATCTCTATTTGACATATAATACCATAGATATCCTACTTAGATATACTACTCAGTTCTCAACAGTCTTTCTATGGAAATTTGGACCAATAAAATGATATGGTCATTAATCATACGTCACGACACAAAAAAGTTCGGAGTTATACCCCCCTGCAGTGATTTCAATTTTGACAAGTCACGCACTCAAATTTTATAAAATCATTTTTTGACCAAACTTTTGAAGAGATCATAACATACAAAAAATTATTTTTCTATTATATTCTTGCATCTGTGGTTATCAAACAGGCCATAGACAACATAAAAACGTAGAAAATATTCAATAAAGATATTTAAAACTGCCACTGGCGGCAATTTCAAATCACAAAAACACAAATTTCGCGCATTTATAAAGTTTAAGATTTTTTAATAATTTATCTATCAATTCTAAAAATATAGGATAGTTAGTAAAATATAGGTGAATTTATTGGCTGTATAGCACTATAATCAGTTTTATGTCTCCATGTTAAAATTCGGAGATATGATTTTTTTAATGTTGACGGAAAATATTCAAAATCGTCGCTAAAAAACCGCGAGCAATCGGAGAAAAAAGTCTTTTGACGCGCGATCGTTCGAGTGGATACTTTCAGTTATACCCCGAAATTTTTTTTTACTATTGTTTAGTTGACATAATAAACTAAAGAAATGTTAATAGATAAACAAGAAAAATGAAAAATAAAAACTGAAAGTAAAGAAGGAAAAAGGACTTCGACTTTTCCTTTAAGGAAAAATATCACGCAGAATTGAGCAATTTTCGAACTTACTTTATGTAAAAATACAGTTACTTTAATGCTAATATAATACCAATATAAATTAAAATGTAAAGAAAAACAAAAATTACAATTCAATTAATGTTGTTTAGCATATTCTCGCATTCAGCTCTCCCCAAGACCAGAAGCCAATTATTTACCTGCATACGCAGAATGTTAGTACTCTTTGCCTTCCATGCATCAGGTATGAGATTGAGCAATTTAGGGCCTAAGTATGAGAATTGTCTCTGTGCTAAAGATGAGGGAGTGGTGGACGGAACTATTGGGTTTTTTTTTTGCATGTCTTGTATTATGACAGTGGTTTGGGGAAGCATATTGGTAGTTAAACTGAATGAACCAACATGAATAGTTAAACTATGGTAGTTAGACAATAGTTAGACAATGCGCGTGGTTTCACTGTACTATGTCCAGTAGACATACAGAGCGGCCTTTTCATTTATATTTTCTTTGAAAGGCTATCGTTTTCCTTGGTTTGGAAGGCAAATATACAGTTTTCCAAATCCTACATTTATAATATCCCGTTTTTTCTGCTATTTATTAATATTTTTGTTTATTTTTTTGTCAACAGGTCAATTTGGAGTTATTTTCACGAAAAAGAGCAGAATTGAATTTGTGAGCAAAACTTTCACAATCTAACACTCAAATTGTAGGCATATTTGCAGGAGAAGTGGGTTCCCCAAGTCTTGTGCAAATAAGTTCCATTTCACATGGTGCAAAACCTTTACAGAAGAGAAATGGTGCAAGAACTTTACAGAAGCTATGTCATTGGGCGATGTAGAACTTAAAGAGGCAATCAAAATTGAAACCAAAGAAGAAAATTTGAATGTGGAACATGAAATGGAATTTGAAATTGTTAGAGAAAAAAATAATGGTTCATCAGAACATTTCAAAGCCGACAACAATGATTTTGACGGTTTTTAAAATTCGTAATTTGTTAAAGGTACTGAAAGTATTGTCAAAGGAGAAATCAAAACAAAATGGAAGACAAAATTTCAAAAACTGATGGTGACTGAAAAAAAACTTAAAAGAGGAATTGATTGTATGTTAGAAGGTTTTTGTATTTTACTTAAATTATTATTATTAGTGTGTTTGGCCGCCACCTTTGTTCTGGAGCCCAAAATACTTGACATGGTGCAAAAGGAGGTCCGTTTGATAGATTCTTAATGCAGTTTAGTTTTTAAAGCTCATCAGAGAGGTGGGATTGCTGTCGTTGTTCTACTAATATTTCAACGTGAGATGCTCCGAGTAAATGGCATCATTCGTCCCTTAAGCTTTGGCGGGAAACATGCCAAATGTGCTCCCAACATTTGTATTTGGTTGAAATTTAACACATTCGGATGGGTCATTTATATGTCCAGTTCTTGTGTTTGATTTCCTGGCCTCTGTGTTTCCTCCCTCCTATAACATGGGACTCTTAAACATTTAGGATTCCTTCCTTTCCTCAAAAATACCCTCCACACAGCATCCCCAAAGTTAACATATGACTGTTTATGTTTTTATGTGATCACCTCACAAGAGTTCCAAATGCTCTCGTCTACAGCCAGTGAGACGATGTCGACCCTAATTGGGGTATGTTGTGAGGCTGAAGGTCTTGGAGGGTAGAAAAGTATCTGACTATTGAGATCTGATGACCAAACATGGCTAAAGACATTTCAAGCAACATTTAAATTCAACGTTGAATGGTGGTCTTACACCAGGGCGATACTGAGAGTGTCTTCCGCTCCGGAACGTGACGCTAATATAAAATGTTTTTGCTCTCTCTGGGATTTGAACCCGTGATCTTTGGATTGCCAGTTGGGAGCCTAAGGGGGGGGGGGGGGGGGAGATGTAAAGGAAATATAGTCCCTTTAAATTTTAATCCTATAGTGTCAGTAAGAATGCAATCATCAGTTGTCACTTGTTTTATTTTTCTATTATTTGATTGTAAAATATGAGTTTTTGTTAGAAGAAACCATTAAAAAAAAGTGATATAAATAAACATTGTCGTTTTTTTGTTAAAAAAAACTTTGCAACACAAGTGTTTAATTTATAAATTAATAGAAAGGAATTAAATCTCTCAACATATTATATACCTATACATATATATATATATAATTGGTTTTCAAAATTTATCTCTTTCAGAAGTTCTGCAGATGACTTTAGATGACTTTAGTGCCAGTAGCTCATAAAGTTTATAATATAGTTCTCCAATGGATGTCTCTAGTATATATTTTTGCTCCTCCAGCCCAGAAGCGGGCTTGCAGTTTCCACCAATAGAGTATTTGAGATCATGAGAGAATGGACATTACACAATCGTTTCCAATTATAAAAGTTTCTGGTTTAGTTTTTTTTTCCTTTTTCTACAATTAAAATTTCAATTCCTGTTATAGACACGTTTGGACACACCCCTACTTTCTTCTGTTAAAATTAACCCTACTTCCCACATTTAGAAATACATCTCAATGTTAACATTAAACCGTTCCAAGGTTTCCCAACCTATTATTTAAAAAATGTCCTATTTCTGTGCCGTTCGTTAACCACTAACCAGGGTGTAATTCATAAAATTCAGTCAAGAGCACGCAGTTCTTTGGCCTTCCAATCGGCAGAGTACACAGAACCCAAGTCCAAGGAAATTTCAAGCACTGTAAGAGATGAGATCATTTTTGTTATTTTTTTTAAAGTTATCTCCACACAGGAGGCCCTGCGGAAAAAAATTCCTTGTGGGTCTATTAAGAGAAATAAAGGAGTGGATGTTCTGGGCAGGAAAACGGTACGAGGGTGGGCAGGAATCTGGAGATCAACGTGTCCAGGGGTGACAGAAGTATGAATCCATCCTTCCCACTGCGGTGCAAGGCATTGGGTCGAGAGAGTCCTTCTGCAGAGGTCGAGGTGAAGTCTCCCTCAACGAGTGTATCTTGATATGGCTCGCATGAAAAAGGTGGACATACAGATTCGCCGCCATGACCTTGACAAATCTCACCGCATGAAACCGGGAACCCCCGCTAAGTCGCCAAACGTAGCGAATCACTTGGTGTGACCCTATGGAAGAGGTAATCCGATAGATCATTCCCGGTGCGGTGGTACTCGTACCCGCCTCCAAAATTGTGAATATGTATATAAGACAATTTGTCTATTGATTGTACTTCTTTATTGGTATTATTTATGACAAAACAAATCATGTGTTGCTCTGTTAACAAAGAAACTACATTTGAAGTTTATTTGTCGATCTTAAAAAAACATTATAACACTTTAACACTTATTTTTCTGATATCTTGATTAATTGAATCTCTGCTACATAGCTCGTCAAAAACAATAATAATGTGTTTGTATGTCACCATGACAACACATCAATGAATCACATTTGAAAAGTAATTCATTATTTGAATACGAAGGAATCCCTATGCATACCTAGGTAGGTATTCCTTTACATGTAGTTTAACAGATTTTTAAAGGAAATATTTAATAAGAATGTGGCCCTGTCTTGGAATGGCATTAGGGAAATGTTTTTAGAACCTTATGCAATGAATTATTATTCTAAAGCTATATCTGAACGTTTAGGTATGTTCTAAATGGTAGGTTCACGTCGTATATAAATATTTTCCATTTAAATATGTTACCTACCAAAATACTTGACATAAGATTAAACCTCAAAATCAGACATTGGAAAATAGATAATGAAACATTGTCTTTACAAACTTTGATACCATATCTCAGAACAAGGTAGGCTGAAGTTAGAACCCTGACCAACCAAAGTGACGTACTGGTGGACATCGGTCGTCCAGTTGATTATTCAGACATCTCCAAATACCAAGCTTTCTGATAATGAGAAAAGCAGTATTCGGATGCTCACCATAAATCAAATAGTTTTTACACATGTCTGTGTTTTACATACTAACTATGCTATAAAATAACACCGGGAGCATAGCGGTCATAATAACATTGGCATGAGATTTTGAAATTTCCTACTAGTAACCAAAACACATCAATTTTATGTTTTTTACACTCTAGACTTTTATTCATCATAATTGATTTGGTGATGTTAATGAGTAATTTGAATATTGTACCAGATAGAGGGCAAACTTTTACATAGATTGTTCGAGATGTCGGCCAAATCAACTGGACCATCGACATGTATTATTATTATTGTTGTTGTTTTTAATCATTTATCAGTCGGTGTGCAGTGGGGGCGGTACACTCGCCACCCCCCCCCCCCCCTCCCGGTCCCCTACTGCGTGGAGTGTGACCGCCACTACAAGTCGGCCTACATCCTGCGGCAGCACTTCCGCCGCACCACTCCACACCCCCAGTGCTGAGGTCACCTCTGTGGACTTCCTTCCTGGGGCCTGTAGGAGGAACCAAGAAGAGAAGCCGAAGAGAGGCGAGCTGAGGCCACCTCCATGAACTCTTCCCTTGTGGGGCCTTCAGGGAACCAAGGGGAAGGGCACTCTGAGGGCCTTTGAGGAACCAAGGAGGAGTGTAGTGGAGAGATGATATCCTCTTCCCATACGGAGCCTTCGGGGAACCATGTAGACGTGAAGAGGAGAAATGAAAAATATAGAAGTGGTTCAAACAAAGTAACATCGTTTCATTTAAATTTTATTAGCTTTGTAAATTACATAGATATAAACAGTACGAAATAAAAATTTGTCAGAATTTAAAAAAAGATATATAAGTAACATTGACCAAGAATCCAACTGAAGGTTTATTCGATAAAATAAGAATAACAAAAAAATACACCACAGGTGTCATTAATTCAGATCAGTGTTATTTGAGATCTGGAAGTATACTCTTCTACAAAGACCGACTAAAGACTGTGAGAGAGTAAGAGGGGATAAGCGTGAACGGCGACACGCTGCCGTAAGAATAAAGGTGGAATATCATCAGGACCGATAATATTATTGGGATCAACGAGTTAAGTTTGTTTTAAATATGCGTCAAGTTTAATGAGTACATGCAACAAGTTTAAAATGGCACCGGAAATTATCGCTTTTTTTTAAATTTAACAAAACATATTACTGCGTGGATGTTCATATGATTTTTAATTGTTCATGTAGGAGGTAGGTCGGCATAAGATTTTTTAAATAATTCGTAACTTCACTCTTACAAGGAAAAAATTACAAATCTTTTACAAAGCGATTCAGAATAATTTCAAACGATGCAGCAGGTTCCGTCATTATAACCATTTTTTAATGATACTAGTTTTGAATATCAGAGACTCCCCGCTGTAACATCAGGTCTAACCCAGGGGTCGGCAAACTTATAAGCCAAAGAGCCAAATGCATACATTACAAAGATACAAAAAAATTTTGAGAGCCAAATCTGTTCATTGATTTAGCAAAAAATAATATATTTTTAGCACTTCGTAAAATTACGGGTACGCTGAATAAACTTATTGTCATACATAAAAATTTTATTCATTGATAAAATATAATATGTAATAAGGGAATCCATACATTTAAATCTTGAAAATGACTGACAAACACTTAATGCGAATAATGTCCTTGCATCTCCGTGGAAAGTTTGAGTAAGTCAGGTTTGTGTGTCGTTATTCTCAATTTTAAGCACGATTCCAGGCTCTCATCAGTCGAGCATATCACGCCGAAGGCTTTGAAAATGTTGGGATTTATTCTTAGAGTAAGTTCAGTTTTCAAAAAGCCACAAACATTAAAGACTCTCTACATATCCTATGTTAGAAGCCATCTGGATTATGTTTCTACATTGTGGAACCCTCATTGTTTTACATTTAAAGCAAATATACAAAGAGTTCAGAAAAAGTTTATGAAATTTCTCTCTTATCGCGTGCGAAATGATGAAAACTATGTCACCGTAAACCTTTAATCTCTCGATCAACACCGAGATATCAGAGACCAATTGATACTTTAGAAGATTATTCACAACTTCTTTGATAGCCCATATTTACTACAAAATATTTCAGATGTCCATTAAGAGTTACACGATCTCCGGATACATATTATATTCCTAAGAGCATCCTAAATTATCTTATAAATGTGTTTATAAATACAAGCTGTAGCATATTTAACAGATTATGCCCAAATATCGATGTATTTAATATGAACCTAGCTAAATTCACAGCATTCATTAAAAAATAACAGTCACTTGAAAGCCACATATTTAACAAATAATTTAAGATATCATTGATATCTGTGTTTCTCTTTTTTTCTGTTTTTAGTTCGTCGCATTTTCTCTCCTACTTTAAGCAGTTCGAATTTAAATAAAATCACTTCCTGAAAAAAAATATTGATATCCAAAGGGTAACAATTATTAAAAGCAATAATTATTAGTTTGAAACACTCAATCTACATTGAAAAAACTTTCCGAAAAAAGATACTTGCCGCCAACGGGACTTGAACCCGTGTCCTTCTGATTGCCGGTCAGGTGCTCTGACGTCAATCAGAAGGACTCAGGTTATTCTCTGCTGTGAGTCAGCTTGTGCCTAGTGAGTTTACTCTTTTAAGAACATGAATAGTTGCACTCGGAACAGGTAAAAGGTTTTTCTCCACTGTGAATCAGCTTGTGCCCCGTGAGTGCTCTTTTTTCAGAACATGAATAATTGCACTCGGAACAGGAAAAAGGTTTTTCTCCACTGTGAGTTAGCATGTGGCTTGTCAGATGGCCCTTTCGCGAAAATGAATAGTTGCACTTGGAACAGGCAAAAGGTTTTTCTCCACTATGAGTCAGCTTGTGCCTAGTGAGATTACTCTTTTCAGAACATGAATAGTTGCACTCGGAACAGGAAAAAGGTTTTTCTCCACTGTGAGTCAGCATGTGGCTTGTCAGATGGCCCTTTCGCGAAAATGAATAATTGCACTCGGAACAGGAAAAAGGTTTTTCTCCACTGTGAGTCAGCATGTGGCTTGTCAGATTGTCCTTTCGCGAAAATGAATAGTTGCACTTGGAACAGGCAAAAGGTTTTTCGCCACTGTGAGTCAGCATGTGGCTTGTCAGATGGCCCTTTCGCGAAAATGAATAGTTGCACTTGGAACAGGCAAAAGGTTTTTCAGTACTGTGAGTCAGCTTGTGACTCGTAAGTGCAAACTTTAGAGAACAAGAATTATTGCACTCGGAACAGGAAAAAGGTTTTTCTCCACTGTGAGTCAGCATGTGGCATGACAGATGGCCCTTTCGCGAAAATGAATAATTGCACTCAGAACAGGAAAAAGGTTTTTCTCCACTGTGAGTCAGCATGTGGCTTGTCAGATGGTCCTTTCGCGAAAATGAATAGTTGCACTTGGAACAGGCAAAAGGTTTTTCGCCACTGTGAGTCAGCATGTGGCTTGTCAGATGGCCCTTTCGCGAAAATGAATAGTTGCACTCGGAACAGTAAAAAGGTTTTTCTACGCTGTGAGTCAGCTTGTGCCTCGTGAGTGCACTCTTTTCAGAACATGAATAGTTGCACTCGGAACAAGAAAAAGGTTTTTCTCCACTGTGAATCAGCTTGTGCCTCGTGAGTGCACTCTTTTCAGAACATGAATAGTTGCACTCGGAAGAGGAAAAAGGTTTTTCTCCACTATGAATCAGCTTGTGCCTCGAGAGTGCACTCTTTAGAGAACAAGAATAATTGCACTCGGAACAGGAAAAAGGTTTTTCTCCGCTGTGAGTCAGCTTGTGCCAAGTGAGAATACTCTTTTCAGAACATTAATAGTTGCACTCGGAACAGGAAAAAGGTTTTTCTCCACTGTGAATCAGCTTGTGGCTCGTGAGTGCACTCTTTTCAGAATATAAATAATTTTACTCGGAACAGGAAAAAGGTTTTTCTCCACTGTGAGTCAGCATGTGGCTTGTCAGATGGCCCTTTTGCGAAAATGAATAGTTGCTCTCGGAACAGGAAAAAGGTTTTTCTCCGCTGTGAGTCAGCTTGTGCCTAGTGAGTTTACTCTTTTCAGAACATGAATAGTTGCACTCGGAACAGGAAAAAGGTTTTTCTCCACTGTGAGTCAGCATGTGGCTTGTCAGATGGCTCTTTCGCGAAAATGAATAATTGCACTCGGAACAGGAAAAAGGTTTTTCTCCACTGTGAGTCAGCATGTGGCTTGTCAGATGGTCCTTTCGCGAAAATGAATAGTTGCACTTGGAACAGGCAAAAGGTTTTTCGCCACTGTGAGTCAGCATGTGGCTTGTCAGATGGCCCTTTCGCGAAAATGAATAATTGCACTCGGAACAGGAAAAAGGTTTTTCTCCACTGTGAGTCAGCATGTGGCTTGTCAGATGGCCCTTTCGCGAAAATGAATAGTTGCACCCGGAACAGGAAAAAGGTTTTTCTCCACTGTGAATCAGCTTGTGCCTCGTGAGTGCACTCTTTAGAGAACAAGAATAATTGCACTCGGAACAGGAAAAAGGTTTTTCTCCGCTGTGAGTCAGCTTGTGGCGCGTGAGTGCACTCTTTTCAGAACATAAATAATTGCACTCGGAACAGGAAAAAGGTTTTTCTCCACTGTGAGTCAGCATGTGGCTTGTCAGATGGCCCTTTTGCGAAAATGAATAGTTGCACTCGGAACAGGAAAAAGGTTTTTCTCCGCTGTGAGTCAGCTTGTGCCTAGTGAGTTTACTCTTTTCAGAACATGAATAGTTGCACTCGGAACAGGAAAAAGGTTTTTCAGTACTGTGAGTCAGCTTGTGACTCGTAAGTGCAAACTTTAGAGAACAAGAATTATTGCACTCGGAACAGGAAAAAGGTTTTTCTCCACTGTGAGTCAGCATGTGGCATGACAGATGGCCGTTTCGCGAAAATGAATAATTGCACTCGGAACAGGAAAAAGGTTTTTCTCCACTGTGAGTCAGCATGTGGCTTGTCAGATGGTCCTTTCGCGAAAATGAATAGTTGCACTTGGAACAGGCAAAAGGTTTTTCGCCACTGTGAGTCAGCATGTGGCTTGTCAGATGGCCCTTTCGCGAAAATGAATAGTTGCACTCGGAACAGTAAAAAGGTTTTTCTACGCTGTGAGTCAGCTTGTGCCTCGTGAGTGCACTCTTTTCAGAACATGAATAGTTGCACTCGGAACAAGAAAAAGGTTTTTCTCCACTGTGAATCAGCTTGTGCCTCGTGAGTGCACTCTTTTCAGAACATG
This sequence comes from Limnephilus rhombicus, assembly GCA_929108145.2. Classification (NCBI taxonomy): domain Eukaryota; kingdom Metazoa; phylum Arthropoda; class Insecta; order Trichoptera; family Limnephilidae; genus Limnephilus; species Limnephilus rhombicus. Next base: position 28,875,953 of record OV815289.1, read on the forward strand.
AATAGTTGCACTCGGAACAGGAAAAAGGTTTTTCTCCACTGTGAATCAGCTTGTGCCTCGAGAGTGCACTCTTTAGAGAACAAGAATAATTGCACTCGGAACAGGAAAAAGGTTTTTCTCCGCTGTGAGTCAGCTTGTGCCAAGTGAGAATACTCTTTTCAGAACATTAATAGTTGCACTCGGAACAGGAAAAAGGTTTTTCTCCACTGTGAATCAGCTTGTGGCTCGTGAGTGCACTCTTTTCAGAACATAAATAATTTTACTCGGAACAGGAAAAAGGTTTTTCTCCACTGTGAGTCAGCATGTGGCTTGTCAGATGGCCCTTTTGCGAAAATGAATAGTTGCTCTCGGAACAGGAAAAAGGTTTTTCTCCGCTGTGAGTCAGCTTGTGCCTAGTGAGTTTACTCTTTTCAGAACATGAATAGTTGCACTCGGAACAGGAAAAAGGTTTTTCTCCACTGTGAGTCAGCATGTGGCTTGTCAGATGGCTCTTTCGCGAAAATGAATAATTGCACTCGGAACAGGAAAAAGGTTTTTCTCCACTGTGAGTCAGCATGTGGCTTGTCAGATGGTCCTTTCGCGAAAATGAATAGTTGCACTTGGAACAGGCAAAAGGTTTTTCGCCACTGTGAGTCAGCATGTGGCTTGTCAGATGGCCCTTTCGCGAAAATGAATAATTGCACTCGGAACAGGAAAAAGGTTTTTCTCCACTGTGAGTCAGCATGTGGCTTGTCAGATGGCCCTTTCGCGAAAATGAATAGTTGCACTCGGAACAGGAAAAAGGTTTTTCTCCACTGTGAATCAGCTTGTGCCTCGTGAGTGCACTCTTTAGAGAACAAGAATAATTGCACTCGGAACAGGAAAAAGGTTTTTCTCCGCTGTGAGTCAGCTTGTGGCGCGTGAGTGCACTCTTTTCAGAACATAAATAATTGCACTCGGAACAGGAAAAAGGTTTTTCTCCACTGTGAGTCAGCATGTGGCTTGTCAGATGGCCCTTTTGCGAAAATGAATAGTTGCACTCGGAACAGGAAAAAGGTTTTTCTCCGCTGTGAGTCAGCTTGTGCCTAGTGAGTTTACTCTTTTCAGAACATGAATAGTTGCACTCGGAACAGGAAAAAGGTTTTTCTCCACTGTGAGTCAGCATGTGGCTTGTCAGATGGCCCTTTCGCGAAAATGAATAGTTGCACGTGGAACAGGCAAAAGGTTTTTCGCAACTGTGAGTCAGCTTGTGACTCGTAAGTGCAAACTTTAGAGAACAAGAATAATTGCACTCGGAACAGGAAAAAGGTTTTTCTCCGCTGTGAGTCAGCATGTGGCGTGTCAGATTGCTCTTTTGCGAAAATAAATAGTTGCACTCGGAACAGGAAAAAGGTTTTCCTCCACTGTGAGTCAGCATGTGGCTTGTCAGATGGCCCTTTCGCGAAAATGAATAGTTGCACTCGGAACAGGAAAAAGGTTTTTCTACGCTGTGAGTCAGCTTGTGCCTAGTGAGTTTACTCTTTTCAGAACATGAATAGTTGCACTCGGAACAGGAAAAAGGTTTTTCTCCACTGTGTTTCAGCATGTGGCTTGTCAGATGGCCCTTTCGCGAAAATGAATAGTTGCACTCGGAACAGGAAAAAGGTTTTTCTCCCCTGTGAGTCAGCACGTGGCGTGTCAGATGGCCCTTTCGCGAAAATGAATAGTTGCACTCGGAACAGGAAAAAGGTTTTTCTCCGCTGTGAGTCAGCTTGTGCCTAGTGAGTTTACTCTTTTCAGAACATGAATAGTTGCACTCGGAACAGGAAAAAGGTTTTTCTCCACTGTGAGTCAGCATGTGGCTTGTCAGATGGCCCTTTTGCGAAAATGAATAGTTGCACTCGGAACAGGAAAAAGGTTTTTCTCCGCTATGAGTCAGCTTGTGCCTAGTGAGTTTACTCGTTTCAGAACATGAATAGTTGCACTCGGAACAGGAAAAAGGTTTTTCTCCACTGTGAGTCAGCATGTGGCTTGTCAGATGGCCCTTTCGCGAAAATGAATAGTTGCACTCGGAACAGGAAAAAGGTTTTTCTCCGCTGTGAGTCAGAATGTGGCGTGTCAGATGGCCCTTTTGCGAAAATGAATAGTTGCACTCGGAACAGGAAAAAGGTTTTTCTCCAGTATCATTGCGAAGGTGACTAACAAAATTATTCTTATGTGAACAGGAGTAGTTACATTGAGAACAAGATGATCGTTTATCCACAGGATGCATCTTCAGATCTGTCGACAAATTTGAAAAAGAATACGGATAAAAAAGGCTCATTAAGACTTCTGCCTTCGCCAAGTGGAAAAAATGGATACCGCTAAATGTTAAATCTTACTATGAAAATCGGTTTTACCTGCTGCCTGGTTCGTTCTTTCAACGTGTTCTAGACATTCTTTTTTAACATCCGACAGGTCTATGTCAATTTCCATACAGGGAAAACTCCTTTCATCTTCCTCGCGGGATCCAAAATCCGCCTTGATGGCCACTCTTTTCACATAAGCGCTGCCTGCAATAAAAAAAAGACAATACATTCATGGATCATTGATAGACAACTAAACTGTTTTTTTTTTATAAAACTATTAAGTTGAAAGGTTTAAGATATCAATCATTTTTCATGTATAGCCGGTAATTTTGATAAAATCAATATAATATTAAAAACCCCATGTCCGCTTTAGGGGCCGATGCTTCATAAAGGATCATGTGCACGAAGAAGTCAATGGAAACGTTTTTAATTTCATCAATATTTACGCACGTAATAACAAATGTAACTTACAACAAGTGCCTAATAAAATAGGTATACAATTGAGAAATCGAGAACTTATTGCGAGAAATAAATTTAGTTAAAATTCCAAATTAAACATGCTACATTTTTAATATATTCAATGGAACTAACTGGCCATATGAGTAATCTCCGCATGTTGCAAACATTCCTTCTTTACATCTTTGGGGTCGAAATCTATATCCGTGTGCGGCATTTCACATTCGCCTTCTTCCTGGGGCTCTGGTTCCATCTTGATGGAAACGGTATCATGACTTAGTAGATCCATGGCCCTGCTGTGGTAGCGGCAGGTAATTTATTCAAAAATTCCTGAAATAGTACATTTTTATGTTGGAAACAAGCTGGTTCCCGGCAAGCGTTAAGCCATTTAATTAAAAAAAAAATGTTTCTCCCAGCATGTCCTTTCCCATTTATCCCGCCTCCCCTTCCCTTCTCGCGTTCCCTCTCTGCCTCCTCCACCTTCCCTCTCGCAATTCCACTCCCCCCTTCCTCTTCCCCCATCCCGCGAACTCCCCTCCCGAGTTCCCCTCCCCCCTCCCGAGTTCCCCATCCCCTCCCGGGTTCCCCTCCCCCCTCTCGTGTTCCATACATTCTGTCCCAGGACATTTAGTTATAAAACAGCTCGCCTGCCACCTATTGAAATTTTTTATACAAATTTCATAATGCCAGAGCTCACGAGTAGTTATATACAAACCTTTTCCTGACAATAACGAACACAAAAAAAGAAGTACTTATCAGATTTGGTGCAGTCGTTCGGAAGTTAGGCGCGTACATACACTTCAGCTATTTATTTTTATGTATATATAATAAATATCAAATCAGGCAGCCCTGAAGAAATATCAAATTATCGACCTATATCTCTTGTCTCAAACATTGCAAAATTTTTTGAAAAGATCGTAAAAAAGCAACTCATGTTCTACATTGATAATAAAAAAAAATTCTTAGTCCTAGCCAATTTGGATTTAGAGAGAAACTAAGTACTCGTGATGCTATTGCTGAACTCTCCTCAACTATATACAACGCAATAGATAAAAAAAAAACAAAGCCTTGGCATTTTCATTGATTTACGCAAGGCTTTTGACAGTATCTCCCACACAAAACTAATTAATAAATTAAATGATATCGGTATGATTGGTAAGGTCAGGTATTGGCTGAAAAGTTATCTAACTCAAAGAAATCAAAAAGTAAAATTAAATAACTCACTAAGTGTAGATGAAACTTTAGAATTTGGAATTCCCCAGGGCACTGTTATTGGACCAATTTTATTTATAATATACATGAACCAAATGTTTAAATTAAATTATCACTTAATGGTAAACTTATACCCTTTGCTGACGACACTGCAATAATTATCGAAAAAAAAGACGTGGAACGATATTACCAATGCAGCCAATCAAGACATGAAGGTTTTAAAAAATTGGTTCGATAGCAATTTGCTATCACTCGACACAGAAAAAACTTATTACATTCCATTCTCTCTACAAGAAGATGTGCCAAATAATTTAATTAACAAACAATTCATTCCAAAAATTGTGCAAATGACGGTACATGTAATACGGACTGCGCTAAGCTGAATCCTAAATCTAATGTAAAATATTTTGGAATCTTAATAGAAAAAAATGTTAAATGGAAAGATCATATCAATCTCACTGTGGAAAGAATAAGAAGACTTATCTATGTTTTCTATAACATACGAAATATTTTAAACAAGAAAACTATCAAAATTGTCTATTATGCATTAATTCAGTCTTTATTACAGTACGGCATTATTGGGTGGGGAGGGGCCTTAAAGGCTTCCTTACAGCCCATAATTATAATTCAAAGAATAATTATAAAAACCATACTTAGGAAACCATACGACTTCCTTACTATACAGATATTTCGGGAATTTAAGGTACCTTCTATTACAGACTTGTATTAGAGAAACGCCTTATGCCAAATTTATAAAGAATATTTTATTCAAAAAATTCACCCCTCAGATAGCATAAGCAATAGATTTAAAACTAATGGCTTAATAGCCATCCCTATGCTAAGAACTACCACGGCTCAGCACCACTATTTGTATTTAGGTGTAAGATGGTACAATTTATTATTATCCAATAACAAAATTAATATAACCGAAACGCTGAAATATGAATTATTACAAAAACAAATTAAGTCCCTTAAATTGGATGACATATTGTACCCTTAATGTTTACCCTTTATGTAATTAATTAATTTACCCTTACTTTAACAGCAATATTTAATATTAAAAAAACATGTTTTGATATTGTCCTTATATAACTATTATTGTCTAAAATGTGTACCTACCTAAGATATTTATTTCATTAGTTCTTTGAAAATTGTTTACATAATGAACATTATTATTATTTTTTTGCATATAAATTACTCCTCCCATAAACACGAGCTCCTAGAGCTCAACTTATGGAGTAGTAGAATAAAACATGAATTATTTTGTAATCTTGCATATATTATCATTGTAATGTATAAACAAAAATCTTGAAATAAAAAAAATAAAAAAATATAGATTGTTTATTTGTTTATTAAGACATACCTACACACAGTACATTACAATACAAGTTATAAGATGTTAAATTTTTACATGGATATGTACCTATTACGTAAGTCTTAGAATGTCAGTTGGTAGTTACACTTGACATTTGTAATAACGGGTTTTAAAACTCAATTAAAACTAGATATAGAAGAAGAAGATTTAATTCGCATGAGCTTTGAATATTTGGTTTTGCTTGGAATACTTTGCCAAAACAAAAACTCATATTTGAAACGAGGATACAATAATGACTGTAACTGTATTTTAAGCTCACGTTTGCCATTTAAAAACGGCTGGGAATCGCCATCAATATTGGCAAAACTCAATATTATGTATACAATATCTATTTCTAAAGATAAACCAGTATTACATTATTTTGGATCCGCCATTCCGCATTTAACAGAAAATCGGAAATACTGTTCTAATAATGTGAGTATTTAAATCAATGCAATTTAAAAACTTTACGCTGGCAATCTTATTTAAGTAGAGGAAGGAGTTAACGAGGGTCTAGTTGTAGAAACGGCCCCTTCTAATACGAAAAATGTCAACTGTGTGTGTTGGGCTAGCGTTTGACGTGTTTCCCAAATGAGCACCAGTGCCGAAGGAATCAATGACGCAAGTTCCTCGGAGCATATTTTATTGAAATACCGGTAGAACAAGGACAGCTCCCACCCGACGCTTGTGCTTCAAAGATTGCAATCCGTTTGTTAAACCAGGGTAATTTATCAAACTGATTTCTATTCAAATCCAAATTTAATAGGCGTCGGACCTTTGGGAGTTACTTAATTCTCCCGTTCCTTCAATAGATTCATTGGCTACAAAAATCTGCAACATCTTTTCTATATTGAATGAAATATAAAATAAAATGACCATATATATATATATATAATTTAAAACGCGTGGTAGAAATCTCAAAGTATTAAGCCAAAACCAGGGCAATTGCGTTAAACCATTGGAATCTAATTCGTAATATTAGTACTCAACTGCGACACGTCGCGCAAGGTCCTGTCCTACTAGTTAGTAAATTGCATAAAAAGGTGCCAAAATGCTTTTGTAAAATGTAATTATCTTAGTGTAAGTGAGTAAACGGATCTTGGCATCTGTCATCTGTAATAAAGAATATAATATTTAATGAAATAATTAAAAACACTTTGTTTTTACCACAATAAACATTATTTAAAAGTCAACATGTTTCAAGAACGATGTTCTCTTCATCAGGACATAAAATGTACTAAATACTAAATGATCAAACATAGAACGGCGTGGGTAGAAATGGAAGTAGTGGGGGAGGAGAAAGGTGGAAAGGGGGTGCTTAGAAGAACAAAGACAAAAAATTACAATGGAAATATGTTTAAGATAGGGTTACTCACAAAATTAATTTGATTGTTAATAATATTTAAATTTCTATTGACATTTTTCCTAATTTCTAATATTTCTAAAAGATCTAAGTGAAAACCACTAACGTTAGTGTGTAAAATTTTAAAACCAGTATTTATATCAAATGAATGGTTAAATTCAATTAAATGGTTAGCAAATTCCGAATAATTATTGCTATTTAGACATCTCAAATGTTCCTTAATCCTCGTTTCAAAATTTCTGCAAGTTTTACCTACGTAAAAATGATTGCAGTCATTACAATTCAATTGGTAAACTCCAGATTTTTTCATTTTTTTCTTTGTCCTTGTTATTTAAAATATAATTTTTTAATTTATTATTCGTATAAAAAGCAGGCTGTATTGTATTAGGAATTTTTTTCATGATTAAATTGGAGGTTTGATGATTTACAAACAATATTTTTCTCCATTGTTTTTTAATATTATCAGTAAGCAATGGGTAAATGTAGGACAAATGAAATTTTTTCTTATATTTTTTGTTTAATAAATCGTCTATTAATTTGGAGTTATAACCATTATTAGAAGCAATTATTTTAATGGTGTTAAGTTCAGCTTTGAAATTATTTGGGGATAATGGGATATTAATTAATCTATTGATCAAATAATGGAAAGCTAAGAGTTTTTGTGAAAATGGATGGTTAGATGAGTTGTGTATAATTATATCAGCGTATGTTTCTTTTCGAAAAATATTAAAATCAATCTTATTATTAATTATAGTTAGGTTTAAATCTAAGAAATTTATGCTACAATTAATTCCTATTTCTAATGTAAATTTAATGTTTTTGTGAATTTTGTTCAAAAAATTAAGGAACATTTGAAGTTGTCTTTTGGTACCGGTCCATATAACTAAAATATCATCTACGTAACGTTTGTAAAAATACACATATTTTAGTAATAAGGCAGAACTATTAAAGATTTTATTTTCTAAATGGTTTAAAAATATATCTGCTACTAACGGACTGGTACTTGACCCCATAGCCAAGCCATCTTTTTGTTTGAAAATTTTATTACCATTCATTTTATTTACCATTCATTTGATATAAATACTAGTTTTAAAATTTTACACACTAACGTTAGTGGTTTTCACTTAGATCTTTTAGAAATCTTAGAAATTAGGAAAAATGTCAATAGAAATTTAAATATTATTAACAATCAAATTAATTTTGTGAGTAACCCTATCTTAAACATATTTCCATTGTAATTTTTTGTCTTTGTTCTTCTAAGCACCCCCTTTCCCCCCCCCCCCCCCCCCCCCCACCCCCTTGTTGATCTTCTAAGCACCTCCCCTTTCCACCTTTCTCCTCCCCCACTACTTCCATTTCTACCCACGCCGTTCTATGTTTGATCATTTAGTATTTAGTACATTTTATGTCCTGATGAAGAGAACATCGTTCTTGAAAGATGTTGACTTTTAAATAAAGTTTATTGTGGTAAAAACAAAGTGTTTTTAATTATTTCATTAATAAAATGGTGCCACAAAGTGAATTTGCTAAATTTGAAGAAGTGATTGTAGCGAGTACGGCTAAAAAAGCAAAAGTGTATAAAAAACTAATGATCAAGTATAGAATTATTGGAATAAATTTATTTTTTCTACGTGAGTGCCAAAAACGGCAAGTTATTCCTAATTACATTAATTTAAAATTCAAAACAGTGTCTAACTCTTCCAAAAAGGCTAAGATAGCCTGGTTGAAAGAAGATTTAAAAAGTGTTTTTAAAAAACGTAATAATATTAAACTCCAAATCAAAGTGTTACACATGGATCTCGCTAGTAACTTGCATCCGGTTGAATAGTGTTTATTAGATGATCATGTTAGATTTATAGCCAGTATTAAAGCTTTCAAAAAGAAAGAAAAAATTATTAAAAAACTTGTTAAATTGTGTAAAAACAACAATATTTTAACACCTGCTAATAACAATTTAATAATAAACTCATCTACTAATAATGATATAGATATTAATATAAGTGAAAAAAACAAAAATAAATTCCATAACCATGTCATCAACTTAACTCAACATAAGTTTATAACAGAAGAACTAAATTTGTTATCAAAAGGTTTAAACCATAATATTCACATAAAAAATAATAACAAACAACTCGAGTATTTGGCAGTAGATATTAATTGTGCATTATTTAAAGAGGCAAAATCCTTTCAATACAAATGTGGTGAAGTGATAAAAAACATCAATTCTAAATCTAACTTTAACAAAATACAGTATACGTCAGAACAAATGCACGCGATAAATATATCGAAGGTTACAAAAGAAAAAAACCTCATCATAACTAAAGCGGACAAAGGAAACTCGGTGATTATTATCAACAAAAGTGATTACATTGAAAAAACTATGGACTTTCTACAAGGCGATAACTTTGAAATAGTAAAAATAAACCCCATTAATAAATGTCAAGAATTGATAATGGACACTTTAAAATCTTGCAAAAGTGATAAAATCGTTAATTTATTTAGAAATAAAAGAATAACTGTAAAAAATCCACAAGTTCCCAAATTATACAGTTTACTAAAGATTCATAAGAAGACTCAACCTATCAGACCTGTAATTTCCAATTGCAATGCTCCTAGCTATAAACTGGCGTCAACATTGAATAGTATTATTATTGAATCAAATATTTTTCAACCTAAGTATACAATTAAGAATTCCCTGCAATTAGTTGATCACTTGAAATGTTTGGAAATCCCGGATAATGCATTATTAGTGTCTTTTGATGTCGTCAACCTGTTTCCAAGTGTCCCAGTTGAAGAAAGCAAAACAATTATAAATATCTTACTGAATTCCTCCAAATTACCTAATGACTTATCCCAGGATTTACTTAAATGTCTTAATGTAGTCTTAAACCAAAATTTCTTTCAATTTGATAATAAAATTTTCAAACAAAAAGATGGCTTGGCTATGGGGTAAAGTACCAGTCCGTTAGTAGCAGATATATTTTTAAACCATTTAGAAAATAAAATCTTTAATAGTTCTGCCTTATTACTAAAATATGTGTATTTTTACAAACGTTACGTAGATGATATTTTAGTTATATGGACCGGTACCAAAAGACAACTTCAAATGTTCCTTAATTTTTTGAACAAAATTCACAAAAACATTAAATTTACATTAGAAATAGGAATTAATTGTAGCATAAATTTCTTAGATTTAAACCTAACTATAATTAATAATAAGATTGAATTTAATATTTTTCGAAAAGAAACATACGCTGATATAATTATACACAACTCATCTAACCATCCATTTTCACAAAAACTCTTAGCTTTCCATTATTTGATCAATAGATTAATTAATATCCCATTACCCCCAAATAATTTCAAAGCTGAACTTAACACCATTAAAATAATTGCTTCTAATAATGGTTATAACTCCAAATTAATAGACGATTTATTAAACAAAAAATATAAGAAAAAATTTCATTTGTCCTACATTTACCCATTGCTTACTGATAATATTAAAAAACAATGGAGAAAAATATTGTTTGTAAATCATCAAACCTCCAATTTAATCATGAAAAAAATTCCTAATACAATACAGCCTGCTTTTTATACGAAAAATAAATTAAAAAATTATATTTTAAATAACAAGGACAAAGACCAAAAAATGAAAAAATCTGGAGTTTACCAATTGAATTGTAATGACTGCAATCATTTTTACGTAGGTAAAACTTGCAGAAATTTTGAAACGAGGATTAAGGAACATTTGAGATGTCTAAATAGCAATAATTATTCGGAATTTGCTAACCATTTAATTGAATTTAACCATTCATTTGATATAAATACTGGTTTTAAAATTTTACACACTAACGTTAGTGGTTTTCACTTAGATCTTTTAGAAATATTAGAAATTAGGAAAAATGTCAATAGAAATTTAAATATTATTAACAATCAAATTAATTTTGTGAGTAACCCTATCTTAAACATATTTCCATTGTAATTTTTTGTCTTTGTTCTTCTAAGCACCCCCTTTCCACCTTTCTCCTCCCCCACTACTTCCATTTCTACCCACGCCGTTCTATGTTTGATCATTTAGTATTTAGTACATTTTATGTCCTGATGAAGAGAACATCGTTCTTGAAAGATGTTGACTTTTAAATAAAGTTTATTGTGGTAAAAACAAAGTGTTTTTAATTATTTCATTAATAAAATGGTGCCACAAAGTGAATTTGCTAAATTTGAAGAAGTGATTGTAGCGAGTACGGCTAAAAAAGCAAAAGTGTATAAAAAACTAATGATCAAGTATAGAATTATTGGAATAAATTTATTTTTTCTACGTGAGTGCCAAAAACGGCAAGTTATTCCTAATTACATTAATTTAAAATTCAAAACAGTGTCTAACTCTTCCAAAAAGGCTAAGATAGCCTGGTTGAAAGAAGATTTAAAAAGTGTTTTTAAAAAACGTAATAATATTAAACTCCAAATCAAAGTGTTACACATGGATCTCGCTAGTAACTTGCATCCGGTTGAATGGTGTTTATTAGATGATCATGTTAGATTTATAGCCAGTATTAAAGCTTTCAAAAAGAAAGAAAAAATTATTAAAAAACTTGTTAAATTGTGTAAAAACAACAATATTTTAACACCTGCTAATAACAATTTAATAATAAACTCATCTACTAATAATGATATAGATATTAATATAAGTGAAAAAAACAAAAATAAATTCCATAACCATGTCATCAACTTAACTCAACATAAGTTTATAACAGAAGAACTAAATTTGTTATCAAAAGGTTTAAACCATAATATTCACATAAAAAATAATAACAAACAACTCGAGTATTTGGCAGTAGATATTAATTGTGCATTATTTAAAGAGGCAAAATCCTTTCAATACAAATGTGGTGAAGTGATAAAAAACATCAATTCTAAATCTAACTTTAACAAAATACAGTATACGTCAGAACAAATGCACGCGATAAATATATCGAAGGTTACAAAAGAAAAAAACCTCATCATAACTAAAGCGGACAAAGGAAACTCGGTGATTATTATCAACAAAAGTGATTACATTGAAAAAACTATGGACTTTCTACAAGGCGATAACTTTGAAATAGTAAAAATAAACCCCATTAATAAATGTCAAGAATTGATAATGGACACTTTAAAATCTTGCAAAAGTGATAAAATCGTTAATTTATTTAGAAATAAAAGAATAACTGTAAAAAATCCACAAGTTCCCAAATTATAGTTTACTAAAGATTCATAAGAAGACTCAACCTATCAGACCTGTAATTTCCAATTGCAATGCTCCTAGCTATAAACTGGCGTCAACATTGAATAGTATTATTATTGAATCAAATATTTTTCAACCTAAGTATACAATTAAGAATTCCTTGCAATTAGTTGATCACTTGAAATGTTTGGAAATCCCGGATAATGCATTATTAGTGTCTTTTGATGTCGTCAACCTGTTTCCAAGTGTCCCAGTTGAAGAAAGCAAAACAATTATAAATAACTTACTGAATTCCTCCAAATTACCTAATGACTTATCCCAGGATTTACTTAAATGTCTTAATGTAGTCTTAAACCAAAATTTCTTTCAATTTGATAATAAAATTTTCAAACAAAAAGATGGCTTGGCTATGGGGTCAAGTACCAGTCCGTTAGTAGCAGATATATTTTTAAACCATTTAGAAAATAAAATCTTTAATAGTTCTGCCTTATTACTAAAATATGTGTATTTTTACAAACGTTACGTAGATGATATTTTAGTTATATGGACCGGTACCAAAAGACAACTTCAAATGTTCCTTAATTTTTTGAACAAAATTCACAAAAACATTAAATTTACATTAGAAATAGGAATTAATTGTAGCATAAATTTCTTAGATTTAAACCTAACTATAATTAATAATAAGATTGAATTTAATATTTTTCGAAAAGAAACATACGCTGATATAATTATACACAACTCATCTAACCATCCATTTTCACAAAAACTCTTAGCTTTCCATTATTTGATCAATAGATTAATTAATATCCCATTATCCCCAAATAATTTCAAAGCTGAACTTAACACCATTAAAATAATTGCTTCTAATAATGGTTATAACTCCAAATTAATAGACGATTTATTAAACAAAAAATATAAGAAAAAATTTCATTTGTCCTACATTTACCCATTGCTTACTGATAATATTAAAAAACAATGGAGAAAAATATTGTTTGTAAATCATCAAACCTCCAATTTAATCATGAAAAAAATTCCTAATACAATACAGCCTGCTTTTTATACGAATAATAAATTAAAAAATTATATTTTAAATAACAAGGACAAAGACCAAAAAATGAAAAAATCTGGAGTTTACCAATTGAATTGTAATGACTGCAATCATTTTTACGTAGGTAAAACTTGCAGAAATTTTGAAACGAGGATTAAGGAACATTTGAGATGTCTAAATAGCAATAATTATTCGGAATTTGCTAACCATTTAATTGAATTTAACCATTCATTTGATATAAATACTGGTTTTAAAATTTTACACACTAACGTTAGTGGTTTTCACTTAGATCTTTTAGAAATATTAGAAATTAGGAAAAATGTCAATAGAAATTTAAATATTATTAACAATCAAATTAATTTTGTGAGTAACCCTATCTTAAACATATTTCCATTGTAATTTTTTGTCTTTGTTCTTCTAAGCACCCCCTTTCCACCCCCCCCCCCCTCCCCCTTGTTGATCTTCTAAGCACCTCCCCTTTCCACCTTTCTCCTCCCCCACTACTTCCATTTCTACCCACGCCGTTCTATGTTTGATCATTTAGTATTTAGTACATTTTATGTCCTGATGAAGAGAACATCGTTCTTGAAACATGTTGACTTTTAAATAAAGTTTATTGTGGTAAAAACAAAGTGTTTTTAATTATTTCATTAATAAAATGGTGCCACAAAGTGAATTTGCTAAATTTGAAGAAATATAATATTTGGCGGAAAAACGCCACCGATCCCATATCTAAGTCGTTCATACACACAAATTCTTTGAATGTCTTTGAAGGGCTTTGAACTATTTAGAAGAACTAAATGCACTTTAAGTAATGTATCAATTGTGAAGTCTTTCGAATATTTCTACAGATTTAAACTGTTCCAAAACTCAGAAGCTTTGAACAGCATTTACCAAATATCGATAATTTTAAAATTTAACCTTTTAGCATCAAGGCATAGATGTCGCGAATGCTGTAAAAACTGATCAATTAAGCGCAAAGGGAAATATTCTTACAATAAAAAAGCACCAATTAGGGAAGATAAGTTTTACATAGTCAATTATAAGAATAACTTACATACAAGGCGAAGCTCAGCGGTCAATTCCAAAGCATTGAACAAACGTCACTAGAAAAAAATGCTTGAATTTTAAGATATTTGTGATAAAATTGTTATGGTTATTGAAATAATCACAAAATGAAAACATTTAACACAATACTTATTGTGTTGTTTATACACAATATTACTTCGAAGGGCGGAACATCAATCACTGCGTGTGAAGGTTTCAGGGTTAGTAAGCAAAATGGACGCCGAAAATGGACATTTGACATAACCATAGACAACGATGAACAGACAATATAGAAATTTCAATTTATGGAGTACGGGCTGTCATTTCGATTCGTTTGAATACGGCTTAGACGCACTTTTTTCGATGGATTCATATTTTCTGCTTTTAAAGTAAAATGAATAGAGAAATGTCAGAAATAATTATTTCTGACAAACATTTTTTACGGAGACAAAATATTGACAGATGCATGACGGTGCGGTATAAATAAAATGTTTATTTTTTAATACTATTCTGTACTTACGTAGTTTTAATACTTAAATTATTATTTTTATAGGGGATTCAATTGTGATAAAATAGATCAAAAATGAGAAATACAGAATATAACTCACGAATAGTTATATAAAGCGGGGTCTCTTTTTTTCTGTGAACTTGAACATTTCCTTAAACATTACTAGAAACATTTTACGCCAAGCAAAATAATTGCCAAGATGAGTTATCATGAATAAGACATACTACATCAGGGAGAAAACGCAGATTTCAAGGATATTTATGTATCAGAAAAGTTTTCCTGGATAATTTCGTTTATTACACGATCTAAATGTATTACTTAAGAATTTCAAGATAATAATTACGTACACGTCAAAAAACTTGTAAGTTCTGATGTGGAAGAAATTCGTACGGTTTTAGCGATAAGATTTGTATTTGTTACATGTCATGTCAGCATTTTAAGTTAGACCGTACCACCTCGAAATTTTATTAAGTAATTATTTATTTAATTTTGTTTTACAATATATAAAGTAGGATTGCAACTCCACCGACAACAAAGTTAACCAGGTAATGTTGTACATACCCTCCCACCAAGGTCCCCATACAAACTAATAATGGATACAATAATAATACTTCGACTAAACAGGTTGATTATTCCTAAAAAAAACAGCTGGGGTGAATTTAAAAGCGGGTCGCGCTTTAAAAAAGTTTGTACACCACAGCCATATTGTGACACAGCACTCATTGTATGTATGTAGTCGGTCTGTAGTGACGTCACAAGCATAGTGGTGAATTAATGACGTCAGAAACATTGCCAGAAACAAAATTAATAACTTTCCCTTTGTCACGTTCAGGAATGCAGTGCCTAAAAGCTAAAGTAAGACATATATTTTCTTTTATATTGAGAAAACTGACTCCATTTTCAAAAATAAAGTCCGCGGTGTGTATCTTGTACAATACTCGGAAGTGTGATATTTTTGTGTTTGAAAAAAATTAACGCGGTCCGGACGGCTAACACAAAAAATAGTTTCAGTGTAGACCTTGAAGACCGATAAAAGGTACATTGGAGGACCCACCACTTACCCGCCCTGGTATAGGTAACAGATGGTTACCCCTTCAAGGCTCTTGCAAGGACTCTAATTTTTTTGGTAAAAACGACTCTACATTTGAAAACGAAACTAAACCTCCAATGTCCCTGCATACGTTGTTAATAAGCAGCATGCAAGTGCTTAGCAGGAAATACAGATACAATATGTGTTAGTATGACAAAATATAGACAAGACAGTGGGACAGGTTGGTGAAAGTCCACGAGGTGGCAAGCGCTGGGTGATTGTATCCAGCGTATCCTACAAGCACCTGTTTGGGAGGAAGACACAGTAGATAAGTAATAAGGGCATGGCAAACGGTTGGGAGTCCTCTCCAATCGATTGGCAGTCCCAGCAAGAATGCGCATGACGTTCGGTCTAGTCGTGAACCACACTCAGCTTCCGCGCCCCTTAGCCGGTTCCTCGGTGATGCCTCAAAGAAAAGTAAATGGGAGATTGGGGGGAAATACCCGACGACCCTAAGGAATTCAGCGTCGAGTAGCCGGAGGCAAGGCGAAGGAGAGCCGAGGTCGCCCCCCCAAACCTAAAGCCTGCACATGTTGCTGGGGGTGGCGCAATTGATTTTAGAGGGCACCGTGCCATCGTCAACCGACTCCTGTTGATGCAAGGACGAGGTCTAGCGTACCCCCAGAAGGGGAAAAAGAAACATAACAAAATAGATAGATGCAGTTCAGTTCAGCCTTCTGAGCGAAGCAAAGTAGCATTGTGAGACTAAAAAGAAAAAGAGAACAAAGAAACCAAAACAAACTAAAAAAACAAAGTCGAGTATGTTAGTTGTATCAATAGTGTTCCTTGGAATATGAAGCTGGAAAAAAAATAAAATCACACAAAAATGATGGAAAATAATGAAAATAATAAACAGGTATCTAAAAGAAACCATGTGAATCTAAAAGAAACCATGTGAAAAGAAATAAAATAGGCATAAAAAAGATAGTCACACAAAAATAAAAGAAATAGGAAAAAAAATGTATACAATAGAATAAGATAAAGGTACCAAAGATAGATATGATATAACAAAAAAAAAAGCAGATATAAAACATAAAATTCTTGTAGTAGATGTAATAAAGTAAAGGGAATGTCCGTGGATTCAAGAGCAGATACACCTGGCAACTACATGATTTTACAGCTAGTCAGCGACTCTAAGATCAGGCCATCTCTCAACCCAGACTTTCGTAAATTTCCTCAAATACTCAAAGTTCACCTTATTCGAAACGAGATCCGCGTTCCAAGCTGGTCTCGTAGTAACTTGCAAGCCATCGAGCATTTCCTCTCGGGCATCCGTCAAAATCTCGCAGTGCCACAGAATGTGCTCGGCTGTTTGATCAGTATTACCGCAAGCGCAGTTAGGATGGGGTGATAGAGAGAGACTATGAAGTCTCCCTCTGACCTCCCCATGACCGGACAGAAGTTGGGTCACATGATGATCCCTAGTGATGTACGCCCCTTCCATTCTGAGTTTAACTGACGGGAAGAAGGAGAAAGTCCACCTTCCCGTATTTGACCTATCCCAACGTTCCTGCCATTCTCTCAAAGTTCTTTCTCGCATCTCTCTAAGAAGTCCTGGGAGGGAAACCGCTCCACCTGGTATTAGCTCAATACCATGATGGGTTGCAGTTCTTCCTCTTGTTAGAAGCTTCTTTGTTAACACCTCCCTAATTTCAAGATCGATAGGCAAAACGCCGGCCAAAACTGGCAAAGCGTCCGAAGCGACTGTTCTGTACGCACCCGAAAGCGCCAGCAAGGGGACTCGCTGGCCTCTTTTGAGCGCCGAGAGTATGAGTGCATTCTCCAGGCGGTGCTCCCACACGGAGGCCGCATACGAGACTTGCGCCACGTAAGCCCCCCTGTATAGGAGTCGGAGCGCTGGAGAACGCAGTCCCCACTCAGCAGTAGAGATTCTTCTCAATTTCAAAAAGAGGGCCTGGGCCTTACTTGATACGCTTTTAACATGGGTCAAGAATGAGGACGTTCGATCCAAAGTGACGCCTAGGTATTTAGTGTTCTCAACGAATCGGATGTTGGTATCTCCCATTTTGATAGTGGGATTTCTACTTCTATTGAGGTTACCCTTCATCAGGAGTCCCATGGTCTTGTGGGGAGCGAAGGTCAGCCGATTTCTCTTAAAAATGTACAATAAATAAAAGGTACAACCCAAAGCTCGATGCGATCTAAACGGTTCAAAACAATGCACGGACTTTTTCATAAATGGACCCTGAACCAATTTTATTTTTCAGCCGGCGTCATTTTGCCTTTCACAGGGCCTGTCTAGATATCATAGGTCAATGGCTAAGATAGTTCGAATAAGAATTATCACTGAAATTGTGATGTTACTTTAGATAAATCGTATAATTCCTTGTTTCATTTTTTTTAAATTACTTACATAAAATATTAATTGTATATAATTCAGTAAGTGGGTATTTAAAAAGGCACCTAGTTAAAAATCTTATGATTGAGATTAAATTTTGGCTTTTAATTAAAAAAAAAAATATTGATAAATTAAAAAACATACTTTTTTGGACACGAGGTCTTATATTCACAGAACTGTTATTGTGAAATAAATCAAACGCTTTGAAAATGGATTTGAAAGCCGAAATAGCTGTCAAAATAATTTTTAAAAGAAACTTTGAAAATGTTATAATATTTTTTTAAAGCATAAGAACATTTTTTTTTTTGCTGGCTTAACAAAAAAGTGGATATGCCTATCGTGCTTGGATTGTAATAATTAAATAACTTTGACCCTCCAAAAACGTGAAAATATTCCGTAGTTAGCCAACCAAAAAATCAGCGATTCAAAGTTAAATCCAGGAAAGTTTCGGAATCAAACGACTCGAATCTGCTCGTCACTAGGCTTGCCACGGCTCCCATCTTTCGTTTTCTATGGAATATAATAATTTAGCTGTCCTGTGAAGGTATGTCTACGGAAATTTCCCTACATCTAGGGGAGAAAATATTTTTTAGGGAAAAGGGAAATCAGCACTAAATCTTGGGAAATTTCGAACTCTGGCAATAAATGTAAGTTTCAAGTTCCGTTCCTTGTTCGGTGATTGCGGTTGATTTTTATTTTGCAAAGTAATTTTTATTTGGAATACCATTTCTAATTCTGTGGTAAGTGTATAGGTTTGTACTTTGACATAATTATTTCTGTAACGTACGTGTTCGCACCCTCAAAACATCTTTCATCAAAGTTCATCGCTGGTGGCATCCTTTACATTTTGAGGTCATTTCTTGGAAATTTTGCTGAAATTTCTGGCCTCGAAATGCTAATGTACCGTGTCGCCAGCGACTAAATTTGGTGAAAAGATATTTTCTTTCTTTAGGTGTAAAATTACCTAATACTTATTTTATAAAATTATGTAAAATAATGTTTTCCTAACAATGTGCATGTTCCCGGTGCGACAAATAAACGCTACCAGCTGTCGCAGGTTGCCACCGGGGACATTTTATAATTTCATGTAAAATTTATATTTGTAACATATTCTATTGTTTAAAGCCCCCGCCCCGGGAGGGCAACCCTTCAGCCCCAGGAGGCGGATGCCTTTCCCACTGGGCAAAGCCCCTGCCCCAGGGAAGAGCAACCTACTTTTCCAGGGAAGAGCAGTGGAGGTAATCCACCTCTTACCCGTCCTGGTATAAGTAACTGATGGTTACTCCTTCAAGGCTCTCGCAAGATTCTAATTTTTTTGATTAAACGAAGCTACATTTATTTATTTGAACGAATCTAGACCTCCAGTGTCCATGCATACGTTGTTAGTAAGCAGTATGCAAGTAAAATAATTAATTAATTTCCACGGAAGAGCAAACAAGAGTCTGCTCCGCCGCCAGCCAAGTAGACTTCTTTAGCCTGCAGAAGGCCAACCTTTAAAACAAAGTCTGCTCCGCCGCCAGCCAAGTAGAGTCCTTTAGTCTGTAGGAGGCCAACCTTTAAAAATGTATATTTTCAATTATTTTTTACTTGCAATTTTAATCGACCACTTTCATGGGCGACACCGCCAAAATAAGGACGCCACAAAAATGTCGCCTTATTTATACGATGAGGAAGGAGGCCAGAATCCCCTCCACATTTTGTATAAAACAATGGCCGATCGCCGTCGGGTTCAACTAACCCAATAAATACGACGAATTTTTCAAATAAATCATGTTCAATGTTCAGTTCAACCGTTTAATACTACCTCAATCGTTTTATTACTCTTTCCTACCTCTGGAAATCTTCCACCTGCTGCCTCCTGCTGAAGTTCTGCCTGAACGAGTACCTGGTGCCTACCGCTGCAGTGGGCCCTAATTCTGGGCACTGCCAAGGCACCGCTCAGGCAGAAACTAGGCGCATCCAGGACCGTTACCACTGGATGTAGGGAGGCCAGCCAGCTCATATCATCATCATCAGCTTGTACCTCTGGAAGGCGTGCACGAGACCGGTCCCTTTTTTACAGTTCTTGTAAAGACGCTGATACGTCTGTTACAATTTCACTTAACAAAAAGTGTTTTATTTGGAAAAACAGAGTTTTAAGTAGTTACATTTACTCAGTTCCGATTATTGTCCAATTTATAAACATTTAACCGGATTAGTATTACACAATCAGTGTTACACAATCAGATTACTTGCGTAAATTTGATTATTTGAATAATTTGACTGCTTATAACACGTATAAAAAACGTTAATTATGTATTTTGTTTAGAAAAGTTTTATTTTATGTGTACATTTATTTGTAACTTACTAATTTTTTTTTTTTTAAATTAAAAAAAGAAGTTTAAATAATCAGCAAATAAATAAAACTAAATAAATTTAAGAAACCAATGTGCAAAGAAAATAAAACTTTTCAAAACAAAAACTCCAAAAAAATTATTTTAATAATTATTAAGAACTATCCAAGTCCTTTATTTGAAAGTCCGACAATTTTAGGAAAATTTCTCCTTGAAATGTAGGGAAATAATTTTTTTGGGCATCACATCCCAGCAGCTGTCAGTTTTGACTTTTGACAACAATCATGCACGATACTTCAAACAGATGTACTCCTGTAATAAACTATAAAAATGCTTGCATTGTTTCCAATAATGCTTCATATCCTTCATCAGGGAGTTTGTTTCTGTTTCATAGAAACGGTTTGTAATGTTGAACGCAAAGTAGATATTGATTTCGTTTGAGATTCTAACGTAAACAATCAAGGGCGTAGCAATGATTTTGTTAAGGGTTGGGCAGACGTAGACAAACCAAGAATATATCTAAGGTAAATGCTAGATGAGCGACGGGACAGGTTACGTTAAAAATGAAAAACAAAATATCTGTCAGTTAATTTATTTTACAAAAAAAGTAATCGACGAGGTTTTTTACAAAACCGTATTAACTCCTCAGATTCAATTGTATCCTTAGTTTTTTTGTAACATGGTTCGGTGTACACTGAGCATGCGTAGGCCGTTCAAACGGTTTTCAGTCATCGTTGATCTCAGCCCAGGGCCGTAGCTAGAGTTGAATTAAAAATAGGGCAGCGGTAATTACAGGTAGGGCGCAAGTAAAATGATCTGATCTGGGTTGGGGGAGGGGAGGGGGATGCGCTCCGGGCAGCACTTTTAATAATTTAATAAATAATAATAACATCTAATCTAGTGCGTAAATTTTAATCTTTTCTTTCATATTTTTGTTGCATATATGATTCAGACCGATTGAAATGGGCACGGAATTTTTCATTACTTATTCTGTGACAAACCTGGGGAATCCCCTTTCTTCAAATGAATATATAATAATGTCATCTTGATAACTGCAGCGATTGGCAACACCGACCGGGTCGAATTTTGTTTTGCGCTTGGATTTGTCTTTCGCGTGAGAATGATTTGAGAGAGGTCCGTGGGCGATACACGACAATTCTAAGAAAGTTTCATGGATCGTCAAATCCAATGGATCATCAAACCATCCATGTGTTCCAAGTACAAAAGTAAGAGGAAAACCATTTTCTTGTTCTGGGTGTAGTATCTGAGCTTAAGCTGAGGACTTAGCAGATTAAATCCTGGGTTTAAACCAGTTTCATGTTCCGAATGAGCTGTCAAAATTCCAGTAGCGGATTAATCTGCTAACACATTTCGAAGAAAACCGTTCTAATATTTCGAGTGGAGTTAAAATTTTTATTTCAAACCATTCCACAAAATTCGTAATTCGTAGGAAAAGCATACTACGCATTATATGAGAGTAATACTAATTAAATCTGTGGACACGCAAGCAGATTCACCGTTAATTTAAAACCAGTTTTGTGATTAGAATGTAAACAGTTTACTAGTATATTATCATTAACAAATTATAAACAATCATGGTTATACTATGGTTGATAATAATATAATTTTCACAAAAAAAGGAAAAAAAGTATTTTAAGTTATTAATTAATTAATAACATTATTTTAAGTTATTAATACATTAATAACATAAAATACTGTTTTTTAATAAATCGATAATTTAAAATACTTTTTTTTTCTCTTTTTTGTGAAAATTATATTATCATCAACCATAGTAAATAGTATAACCATGTTTGTTTATAATTTTACGTTTTTCTTTATTATGTTTTATGTTCTTCTTTTTTATGTTTTTCTTTAGTATGTTTATATTTTTTTTCTGTGTCGTTTAATAAATTGAGTAGGTAAAAATACTTAACCAATATTTAACACAATGGAACTTAATTGGTCCACAACATATGAATTTTATTGTTATAATTATTTTACTGTATGACTGTTTGTTTCCTCAATAAAAAGAAATAAAAAAAATCATAGTGGATGGTATTTCTTAAGGTAGGCTACAGGTATTTAAAGGAAGGGCATTGCCCCCTAATGCCCCCCCCCCCCTAGCTACGGCCCTGTCTCAGCCATGTTTTAACACGAAGCAGTGTAGAAAAGGACCTCTCTTTGTTAAGGAAATAAGTATTGTTTTTTTTTTGTTGCGGTAAAGAAAATGTTTGCCTCCCTTAACACTTCAGTAAAATCTAGTTTTTCGAGATCTTCACTGGTCATACCCTTGTTCTGCCATTTTTTATACCATAGTTCGGCTTCTTGATTAAAATTAAGTAAATCGTAGTATAGGCAAAAAAATTGTTTTTTTTTCTTTGAAATCAATAAACTACATATTATTTAACATTGTACTGGGATGTAGCGACATTAATCCGAAAGCAGACACATTTTAGTCACCAAAACGCTGCTCCAATGCAGATATTAAGGAATCTAAATAAGGAATGATAAATGATCGCATGGAGTCTCAGCAAAGTGATTGGACCCATGTTGTTGGCTAGATACAATGCGCGGGACTTGTATATCAGTTCCAAAGGCAGCTGCAGTTCTAATATCAAAAATATTTTGGCTCTCTATATCTGCGTTGCTTCGATGATCATTTTTATCAGAAATTATACCATTAATATGACTCATACATGCGTACATATCGATAGTTTCCGATTGTAAAGCACTGGCAATAAGTTCCAAAATGCCTGAGTACTTGGCTATCAGTTGAACACATATAATGAAAACTGATTTAACAATAGCGCAATGAAACTCATAAGTACGTTTTCTTGACGCTTCATTAATCATGATCAACTAAAAATGTAATAATATAAATTAATTTTTATTTTTTATTTATTTTTTTTTAATATTATTTTTTTTTAATTTAATTATTTTCATATTACATTTGGTTATAAAATGACGTATTGCCCATCTCACTAGGTGTGAAACGCCTGTGTTGAGATGGCAATTTACTGAGTGGTTATCTAAGATTTTGTAGTAATATTATGAACATGGCAGGTTAATATAATTTTTTTTTTCTTTAAATATACAATTCAAGTATGTTACATATATATATAAAAAGAAGATTGCAGTAGGTACATGGTTACATATATACACACAGTAGGTATAAAATGTAAGTCTGTTATTAAATACTTGTGATGGATATGTTTAATTGATTCTCACAAACAACAGGCTACCGACGTTATATTACTTTACAGTTTGTGAGCATTCCAGCACCTTCTACTGGGGGGGGGGGGGGTGGCCGCGGCCGCCCCCCCCCCCCCCCCTGCCCGTACCTCGCTACACCCTTGTAAACAATATTAAGTATAAATGAATTCTAACAACATAAAATAATAGTGTTATCTTATTCTACTCTTATGGTATAAAGCTGTGTCTTTATTGCTTTTATTGTTATCTTAAACGTAAACTCGTGAAATGAATTGTTATCTATTGACTGACGTGAATTAGTGAAAAAGTGGTTTTTCTGTTTGCGTTTTTATAAGTGCTGAAAGATCATTTAAAAAAAACAAGGTAAGTGGATTTGATAGTTCTTTTTTTCTAATAGACGCAAAACTTGAATACAATTATACCAGAATCGATCGATAACTGATTGAAGAAAAATGATAAATCATCTGTATGTTTTTTTCTGTATTATATTGTTTTGTGTGCATGAATAAATACTTAAGGAATAATCAGTAATTTGGAGATTTTCAGAAAACGTTTTTAATGAATTCGAAATATGCGTTTTGTTTTTGTTGACGAAGCGCTATTTACACCGATAACCAAGTCAACAATTAGCTATTTACACTGGAGTAGTTTTAAATCATGATACCTGAATTATTTTATCCAATATAAGGTTGGGTATTATCCAAAATCTAGTTTGAGTTTCTAAAAAGTTTTTTGATTGGCGACGTTACGTGAGTATGGCGTCTTGACGGTGTATTTATTCGTTGACCCGGCCTATACTTATATCACATTTTTCCAGATTTAAGTGAGTGATTCTGTGTAAGAATCCAAAAGCTTGAATAAAGTTACACACGGAACAAGCAAACGGTTTTCTTTCGAATTTTGGGGCATACGGTGTGCAACTCAAATTTTAAGCACATCTCAAAACTAGTTTCAATTTAAGATTGAATCTGTATTCGGTAACTCGTTTTAATTAAAACTACACCCATAACATGAAAATGGTTTTCCTCCGATATTTGCAACACATAGTCTGAAACTTTCATATCTTGCAAAAGTAGAACTCGGGAATGGTTTCCTTCGAAATGGGTCCGCACATGAACAGAGTTACAAATGAAATTTCAAAGGAAACCATTTTCGAGTTCCAAGTGCAAGATTTGAAAGTTGAAGAATATGTGCTACAAAGATCGGAGTAAAACCATTTTCGTGTACTGCGTGCATTAATAATTAAAGCTGGGGACTTACACATTTACAATCTCACAATTGAAATTTTATCGTTACACTCTAAACACAAAACTGTTTTTTACTTAAGAATGGATCGTTAAAATTATATTTTCGTACCAGCAAATGATTTTCCTCAGACTTTTGCAGCATATTAGAATTGAAAACTCCTATCGGAACTTTAGGACAAGGTTTCGAAAAATTTTATCGTGCATTTGGAGAATATAACTGGTTTTAACTTTCTGTTGGCGTTTTCCCAGGTTCAAAACTGCATCCAGAACTCTAAAATTGTTGTCCTCAGATTTTTGTACCACAAAGTATGCAACTTGAATTTTTAACTGCACTTGGAAAATGAGAATGGTTTACTTCGAAATGCGTCAGTACCTGCATCCGCATCTGGATAGTTTTTTGAAATTCTGAACACAAGACTTGTTTTAACTTAATAATTAATCTGATAAGAGTCCACCGGCTTAAATTAAAATTGAACCTTATTAATTTTTTCAAAACTGGTTTAAATTTAAGAGTGAATCTGTATTCGGTTAATCGTTTTAGTTAAAACTACACCCAAAACATGAAAATGGTTTTCCTTTGCTATTTGCAGCACGTAGTCTGAAACTTTCATATCTTGCAACTCGGGGAATATCTTGCAATAGTGGAACTAGGGAATGGTTTTCTTCGAAATGATTCCGCAGATAAACAGACTTTCAAATGAAATTTCAAAGGAAACCATTTTCGAGTTCCAAGTGCAAGATATGAAAGTTGCAGACTATGTGCTGCAAAGATCGGAGGAAAACCATTTTCGTGTGCTGCGTGCATTAATAATTAAAGCTTAAGACTTACACCTTCACCATTTCACGATTGAAATTTTATCGTTACACTCAGAACACAAAACTGGTTTTATCTTAAATACGTGTTAAAATGATGTTTTCATGCCAGCAAATGATTAACTTCAGAATTTTGCAGCATATTAGAATTGAAGATTCCACTTGGAACTCTGTTATTTGCAGCTCTATGGCTCGGTTGGTCGGGATTCCAAAAAAAATTGTTATTTTATTTTCGTTCCTAGCTCTTACTTTTGCTTTGTGGGGGATTCCCCTGAAATATTCCTCGCTTATCTCCTGTGTCATTCTAATTTCTTTTGTACATTATGATTTTCGGGAACTCGTGAAGAGAATTATTACCTGTTATTATTGTGGAAAAAGTTGTTATCAGGTTAGTGTTTTTAAAAGTGATTTCATTTTGAGGATAGCGAAATTTCTGTTTAAACATTTGACCAGCTAGTAATGTTTTTATATTTAAGGAGGTCGAATTTCGCGTTTTGAATATCTCAAAGTAAACTTTAACAGGGGGGGGGGGGTGACACCACGTTTTCCGCCCGGGTGCCACCCATGCTAGCTACGCCACTGGCTTATCTACAGAAATAGATATTTTTTATCAAAAAGCAATTATGCTGCGGTGTTTTGATGTGATTGAGATTTTCACAGCCAAAACAGATTTGACTTTTCATCATTAAGGCAGATTCAAGTTCCAACTTGGGAGCCGGAAACGGGTACCACCGCCCAGGAAACCAACACCCCTGCCGTAAGGGTAGTTACAAGGGCTCCAAGTAGTTAGTTACGTTTGGTGACTTATCAGGGCTGCCCGGGTTCATGGGTTGAGATTTATCTAGGTCTTGGCGACAGAAGCATCTGCCCGCCAACTGCGAGAGAGTGTGGTTGAGTGAGACCTATTGATCTCTCCAGCCGGATTCTCTCGACGCATCGCCTAGCACCACAGAAGGAGGTATGATTTAAGTAATATCGAATACTTTTCTGTGGAAGGTCAATCCCTACTGAATCAATGGTGTAGTACTTTCACCATTATAAGATCCCGCACTAATACTATTACAGAGGTTGTGTCACCAACACGCAAGTGTGTGAGTGTCCGTTTAAGGCACCTCATTGAACGCTTTATTATTGCCGTAACGATTCACGGTGACGGTACCGTGACAGCATAAAAGGCAATAAACATACATTCCTTATCGTTATAATGCTGCAGCTCTTTCTAAATATGAGATACACAACACACCTAGGTCTTTTTTTTGTTATTAGTTTTTCGGGTATTATGCCGTTTTGCGCTACCTCCTTCTTTAGCCAACGTTTCGGACAGCGTTGCAGTGTCCATCATCAAGGAGGTAGCGCAACACGGCATAATACTCCAAAAACTAATAACAAAAATACTTTTGGCCGTGAAAATATAAAATCGTATCTACCTAGGTCTGTTTCCTACAAAGAAAAAAAAGATAATTTTCTTGCATCTCTTTCACACAACACACTGTGGTATCACTCTAGACTCCTACAATACTACTAGCCGTGACGATGATTTTGAAAGTATGGAATATAGTTACAAGGATAATATTGAAGTGTGAGTGTATTCCAAAAATTAAAAAGTTGAAATGTCAATACGTTGATGGTTTTGTTCTTAAGCATATCATTCTGCAGGTATTTCTTACACACTATATAACAACAGTCGAAAATGAGACAAGCGGTAAACAGATGGAAACATACAATCGTTATCATACATCTTGTTGAAAATTGACATGCTACCGGCATCTGTTGATTGGTTTGAGTAAACTCAGAATTTGTATCGATCCAATAAGATGGTGTGAGTCTCTGCTAAAAGGCTAAGACCGAATCGGTGGTTTAGGAACCTGTTTTAACCACGAGTTAGGTAAAAGCCATATTGGTAAACACTCGCAAATGTCAGATGTTGATAGTGTTTTATTCTATAAATGTGTGCAGTATTTATGCTATAAAAAGGCTAACGTCCGAGTATTATCTTTTCTTTCCTACGCAAAGTTTAAATGGTAAACAACTGCCAGTGTTGGCCAGGTGTATACAGTATTATCACCGTTATTTTATACATTTCTAAAACATGTTACACTGTGAAAATAAAAAGTGAAGTTTTTTGTAAAAAGAGGCATTTATTAAATGACCTTTACAATTTTAACACATCTCTCTCACATACATAAATAAAATGAAAAGCAAGGTAAAAGTTGTACTTTGGAGGAAACAGTTCCACGTATTTTGTGTTTCTCATCTTGAGTTTCACCATTATTTAATGTGTAAGAAAGAGCTGCAGCATCGTAATGGTAAGGAACGTATGTTTATTGCCTATTTTTGCTATCACGGTCCCAAAATCGTGAATCGTCACGGTAATTATAAAAGTGCTCGTTGGCTGGACAAAAGCGGACAGCACTGCCCATGTTCAAATCTTGTCAAAACGGACACATATTTAAGTTGCTAATTACTCCGTTGGGAGTCATTTGTTAAATAGAATGTTAATTAGGTAGAATGAGTGAGGTGCTATCTACTAAGTAAACGCAGTTTGCGTGGGAGAATATAAGTATCAGATGCAAGTCAATTTCATCTCTCTCCCGCTTACCGCAAATCAACTTTGGTTCGGATCGAACATTTGGACGCCAATCCACGACTATATAGTCGTGGAATGGCAATCTGCAGCAGGCACGAGACTCTCCCTTCACGGCGTGGGCAATCTTAATATGACAATCCTGGAAAGGAGTAGGGTGTCGGACTACGCCATTAAAACCCAGTATTAAGTGAGAACATAAATATTGTATATTATACAAAGGAGGACCTGTGACAGAATCATAATAAATACAATGACTCACCCGGAACCACGTATCAAACTAACCTAACCTATCTCTCTACCCCCGGACTGCGGCTGAGAGTAGTAGGCCCCTGTGGCCTCTCCCGGAGACGCCTGATGTAAGTTCCTATCGAAGGGGAGGCCCAGACTCTCTCGGGTCCTTCTGCTTCCTCTTCAGGCCTCGGCTCTGGAGCCGATCGATTACTGCTGGTGGGGACCCACGACCCTCTACAGTTTGCCGGTCCTTCCCCAAATGGTAGCGACAGTCTCTCGCTTGCGGCGTGAAACCTCGAAATGGTGTTCTCCGCGGGTTCGCCGGCCGCGGGAAAATGAATATTATCTGCGTTATGCTTTATATCCCGACGGGATGGCACTGATCATTACCGATGTCAATTACCTAGCGCCCGCCACAATAACACGCGGTAGAATTTCACCCACCTCGGAACTACACGAACTCACTCGCGTGTTTTGATGGTTTTCGTATAAAAACCATCGTTAAATTCAATAAAAATCTATTGTCGCCCGCGTATACTTGATTCCACTCCTTCCCGAACAATAAGCACATTTTTCACTCGCAATGTTTGACCCGTCGATTTAAAAGCGGACCGCTCTTCTCGCTTCCAAATCAAAGAGAAAAACGCTCCCCGCGCTTCGCATAGACACAAAATCAAGAGAGTGTCGCCAACATTATCATTTTTTCTATAGCTTACGAAAGTACTTGAAGGAATAAAACATATTAAAAATTGCTTCATAACAACATTTTGACCAAAGCTCTGAGAAGTTAATATGAACCATCCTATACCTGAGGATCTAATAATGGTGAAACTACTCTAGGAGCTATCGATTTAAATCTTCTAAATAATAGCCGACTTTTTTATACCCATGTACTTATTTTCCCAGATGTTAAGAATTTAGTTTTTTTTTTTACATTAATTCCACACAGGAGGTCCTAAGAAAAATAATTTCCTTCAGGGCCTATGTCATCTGAGAAGCTGTGTGGGGGGTATTTTTGAAGAGAGGAAGGAATGAACATTGGTCTTGAAGAGACACTTCTTTAAGGGTACTCTTGAGAAACCGGCTAAGGGACGCGGGAGTTTGGACACGTTGCGGCCAGGCCGCTCGCCCGCTTATTCTCGCCGGGAGTGCCCCATGATAGTGGGACAAACTGCCCCCATATCTATCTTTTCATATATTGTCTTTGATTTTAATCACACTTACATACTTACTTTTCTTTTTCTTTATTTATTCACTCTAAATAGATGCTGAACCAACAGGCGAACACATCTATGATGTGTCTTTATCTTGTTACTTAGTGCATATGTAAGTATGCATACATTTTTCTATTTTTACTAACAATCATGCATGCAGGGATATTGGAGGGTCTAGATTCGTTTTAAAAATAAATGTAGCTTCCTTTTTACAAAAATAAATAGAGTCCTGAGGTGTGCGGCTAAGGAGGTTTAGCAATCAGTTTCCTCACACAGCCGTTGGGAAAGTGGTGGGTCCCCTCCAATGGTCTTGAAGAGACCCATGTTGTCCCCTCCGATGGAGGAAGGAGGTAACACAGGAGCCGGCAAAACGTTCCACAGCCGAGCTGTTTAACTCACGAACGAGTTGTAGAAACGACCCATTCTCATGTGACTAATGTCAACCGTGTACAAATTCTTGGGCTCGTGTTTGGCGTTAATTTAACTCTGGCTTTGATGGAGCCCCCATATACCAAAATATCAGAATGAAATGTCTTGTTCTGTAATTGGATGAACAATCTGTCATACAATTATAAAATTAAAACAAGATATATTCATTTTTCTCCGTTAACAGGTGATTTATTTATTATTTTTTTTTAATTATATTTATTTCTTCCCTAAATGACTTTATCTATGTTTAATGACAAGATTTGAACTAACTAACTAATTAAGCATCGTGCCATTTAACTGCAGGGGTAGGCAGAGAGAACAGACCGCCTCAAAACTCTGTCTTAGCATACTCCTTGCTTACCAAACCTAATCTAACATAATATTATCTAACCTTTCCCAACCCAACCTAACATTAGCTCAATAACCCAATATAACCTAACTTAACTTAACCTACATCATGGAATTTACCGACAGGGGTAGGCACACCTTGCTTCATTCACATTCATACTTGGTCTCATATATATTTTTCAGTTATTCCGCCTCTTGACATGACACAACTCAAGTATTTGCTTCACTTGATCATGCCATGTCTTTCTCGGGCATCCCTGACTTCTTCTGCCATTCCTTTCTTCATTTATTCGCCCCACATGTCCTTACTCTAAGAGTCCTTTTCTTAATCTTATTCTTTACGCTTACATCAGCCGTGCATTCTTTCCAGATCTCTACATTTGATACAGTCTTACATGGTTTTACAACACACATACCCCTTAGGGATCTCATTTGTTCAGTCTACTTTCATCCTTTGTCCAACAGTTCAATGCCTCACTGCCGTACATCAGGGTGGGTATCACCACTCCATTGTGGCCTGCTAGCCTCATTTCTTAGGACGACTTTTTAATAGTAACAACTGCAACAATCACTTTATTGTTAATTTCTCTTTTGCACACTTACTGTGCGGCGGGCCGGATCGGGCAACACTGGTTGAAGGTGAAATTTTTATCTCTCCGCCCGGACTCTCTTGATCTATCACCTTGTAGTGGGAGGATTTATACGTTCCTTCCCAGAATTTCCTTTCCCTAAAAAGACCCTCCACACATCATCCCCAAATATGACAAAGGCCCTAGGAGAAATTGTTTGTGTCACGGCCTCTTGTGTGGAGAGAATGTAAAACAAATTACTATCTGTAAATATAAAAATTATTTTATGAACTAATTTTTTTTTTCTTCTTTTCTCTGAACAATTCTCTTTTTATAACTTTTGAAGGTTATTCCCATCAATGTAATATATCATTGAAGAAGAAGATAAAAATAATAATATAAACGAAAATACGAAAGAGAACAAGATACAGAAAAATAAAAAGATAACGGTCGCAACTGGGACTCGAACCCAGAACCTCTCGTCTTACCGGGACAAACGCTTTACCAATGGGCCGTTTTCTGAGTAATTCCAAAATACCCACGAGATGGCAGCACGGTGTTTAGCGGTCCTCCTGTCATCTAATCAGTGAACCAAATCTATGGACTGACACACTGACGTCTTTCAACGATCTGTC
The DNA here is from genome assembly GCA_929108145.2 of Limnephilus rhombicus. Lineage (NCBI taxonomy): Eukaryota > Metazoa > Arthropoda > Insecta > Trichoptera > Limnephilidae > Limnephilus > Limnephilus rhombicus. The sequence continues at coordinate 28,907,536 of OV815289.1, forward strand.
ATTTCGATAGCTATTTGCAACTTGTTTTCCGACAAGTTTAGCCAAACCAAGTTTGCTCGATTTGTAAGTAAAATGCACAAAAAGTAAGATGCTGCTCTGAGCCACAGACCATGCTGCTCAACGGCCTCAACACTAAGCAGGCTCTCAACGACGATGGACTCCTTATCGTAGCGCTGGTTCTGCCCTTCAAACCATACGTTGAATGTAAGATATGGATTTTATTATACCTCTAATACTTTAACCAGGGATTTAACCGGTCTTTTAAATGTGATTAATTTTAAGTAAGTGGTTCTATGGCACCCCCAATCAGGGTATGTTGTGAAGCTGAACTGAATGGGGGAGGAAAGAATATGGGAAATGTGGAGGCTGGGAAATGCCTGGCTATTCACACCTGGTCACCTAACACAACTATTGTCATTTCAAGCAATGTATCGCTTCTAAATGGTGGTTTTTCACCGGCTGTTGGAAGGGCCTTAAAAGAATGGAATTTTAATAAAGATCTTGAAAAGACAACTATTAAATAAGGGAGGAGAGGAAAATATTCCTAGTATGTAGGGAAATATTGCATGAGAACAAGTCGAATGCTGCTGTCATCTACTGTGGATGGATGTTCCGCTCTTGTCCGGCGAATTTCTTGATGGTGAACCGATACCAAAGGGATCTCATCAATTTATTAACATTATCTGCTACGTGCATTGCCTAGATCTGAATAACCAGACAGTTACCAATTTCCTCCAGACTCAAAAGCTGCTGTTTTGTTACTCTTAATTTTTCATTATTTTTGACATAGGTAAAAGCAAAGCTTAAATCTCAAAGCATAAAGCTCGAGGCAAAAATCTAATCGCTTAACACTCAAAGCTTAAAGCACAATCTTTAATTTCTCCTTACTATATCTAGGGCATTGCACTGGTCGTCTTCTCTCGGATTCCTTGTACTATTCAATTATAATTTTCAGACGAATCTGACCACATGACGAAGGAGCGTCTGCCCATCCGAGGCCACAGATTCGAAGAGCACGTGGAATCCTTCACCAGCTACTGCGCTACTACCGTGGGGCTCCAGGTCATGCAGTGGTCACGCGTGTCCTACCTCTGCGAGGGGGACTTCAACCAGTCCTACTGGCTGAACGACTCTACCTTCCATCATCAAAAAGGACCCAAATTTCCCCGAAACCACGGCTGAATAGAAGTTTTAATAGGTTTACTTATATTACCTCTTATCACCTTTGTATTTTGATATCCCTCATCTGTGTAATAGATTATATTTATATTTCTATTGAATGTTTACAAATAAAATATTAGCATAGGAAAAATCAATTTTTTATCAAGTAAATTCTGAAAATAAATGTTAATTAATATTATATAGTATGGAGGTTGGGAGTTTTCTACACTAGTTGCATATTTAATTTGATAATCTTATTTTCTTTATTTTAACAGGTTGACTGTTCACAAAGTTGCTCACGCGTTGACCGACGCTACAACTATACTTTAATATTAGGATATAAAATAAAAATTTAAAAATGCCAAAACAATAAACAATTTATGCATAATGTTAATTATTTGTTGTACTGATATGTTCTTCTATGTGTATAATGTTTATAAATGTTTTACGACACATTTATATTGTCTGTAATCTTGTTCTTTTCATATTGACCTCGAGAAATAAAAGAAAGTTTTTTTTATTTATTTATATATTTGTTAAATTATTTTGTGTTATTTTGTACAATTAAACAACAATCTTTTTTAACCATGGCAGTAGATGTCGTGCAAGGCCGCAGAAAACCATGACGAAACTGGAGCGACACTCAGTCTTTATTTTAATAAAAGAAATATAATAATGATCTTTTAGTTATTTGTTTTTGGGGTGTTATGCCGTGTTGCACTACCTCCTTCTTTAGCCAACTTTTCGGACAGCGTTGGCTAAAGAAGGAGGTAGCGCAACACGGCATAACACCCCAAAAACAAATAACGAAAATACTTTTGGCCGTGAAAATCTTAAAACGTATCATAATAATGATCGTTTATTTCAGAATGTTGTGCAATGCAATACATTCCATATTTTTAAATAGTTCAAACATTGACAAAATAACAATGCATTCATACACAGAATGGAACAGAAAATAAATGAAAAATATAGTATATGTATAATAATAATTCCAAAAAAATATGCAAATATCCATTCATGGGGGATATTTGACAGGCTCCCATTTCCAGAAGGGCATCAGCGGGGACTCCATCCAGGCAACCATGGCAGTGATGATGGTATTCTTCGACTGGCATAGTCTGCGCCATAAGCTTTCCCTTGGTTTTGGTTTTGTAGAATTCAAATATATTTTTTCACGTATCAGACGCCTTTCCTGTCAGTTTCTTAATTCTTTACCCCTGTACAGTACATCTGAAAATAAAATTAGGCTCAAACTTCCATACTTACATGATATAAAATACAAAACGGTCTACGTTAAGAAATAATAATACTTAGATTTTTTTCTTAAAACACTCCTACTGAAAATTAAATTACAATCACGAGATATACATACATGGGACGAGAAATGCAAAGCAAATTAGATTGCCAACAAAGAAGAATCACCCGCCTATAAATCTCGTGCCAGAAAGTTTGATAACCGTGTAATAAAATTATTGCAATAATTGAAAATGTTTACTTAATATTAAAAAAGGAAATAAGATATTATGTCTACCATAATTATTTGTTAGTTGTGGTTGACTACACTTGTATTTAAAGGTACGTTGGTCAAATAATGTCAACTGCGAAAGAAGGCAAAACATTGTGTATAAAATATTGTGCATTCTATGTCAAATGTTTCTTTACGTGTTCATTATACTATACAAGTAGTATCTGTATTATATTGGGGATTCAATTATAGTAAGATATTAATTGAATGAGTCATGTACTTACTGTTATGGTTGATATTATTGAATACATAATCTGTGTCCCTGAAATGAGCTTTACAGACAACAGAATCAGGAGTCGGTGCCCATTTGAAATGAACCTAATTGAATGAATCCATTGCGCTTTCAAGTCTTTCAATCTTTGGGAAACTCGTGCCCAACCCTATTCTACACATTGGAACACTACAACAGGTTGACGGCATTATTATAATATTTAAAAACACTTAATTGCGTCAAACGGCCTAAAAAATGTATGGGATCTGACAGTTAAATAAAATAGTTGGACCGGTAGGACTATTAGCGAACCTAGCGGCCAAAATCGTGCGAAAACGGCCCATTCAGCTACTGCTCTTATTTGGACGTCATATTTGTTATCTTTTCGTATTTTCGTTTAGCTTATTAGTGTTATCTTCTTCTCCAATGAACAATTCTTTGTTCAAAATTAGTATGCATTTGTTTTGTTCAAATGCTTGACAGATGCTAGATGAATAAATAGAGTGGAAATACATTACTGAGACAATGCGCGTGGTTTCACTGTACTATGTCCAGTAGACATACATAGCGGCCTTTTCATTTATATTTTCTTTGAAAGGCTATCATTTTCCTTGGTTTGGAAGGCAAATATACAGTTTTCCAAATCCTACATTTATAATATCCCATTTTTTCTGCTATTTATTAATATTTTTGTTTATTTTTTTGTCAACAGGTCAATTTGGAGTTATTTTCACGAAAAAGAGCAGAATTGAATTTGGGAGCAAAACTTTCACAATCTAACACTCAAATTGTAAGGATATTTGCAAGAGAAGTGGGTTCCCCAAGTCTTTTGCAAATAAGTTCCATTTCACATGGTGCAAAACCTTCAAAGAACTTTACAGAAGCTATGTCATTGGGCGACGTAGAACTTAAAGAGGCAATCAAAATTGAAATCAAAGAAGAAAATTTGAATGTGGAACATGAATTGGAATTTGAAATTGGAATAGAACAAAATAATGGTTCATCAGAACATTTCAAAGCAGACGACAATGATTTTGACGGTTTTTTAAATTCCTAATTTGTTAAAGGTACTGAAAGTATTGTCAAAGGAGAAATTAAAACAAAATGAAGACAAAATTTCAAAAACTGATCTTGACTGAAAAAAAACTTAAAAGAGGAATTGATTGTATGTTAGAAGGTTTTTGTATTTTACTTAAATTATTATTATTAGTGTGTTTGGCCGCCACCTTTGTTCTGGAGCCCAAAATACTTGACATGGTGCAAAAGGAGGTCCGTTTGATAGATTCTTAACGCAGTTTAGTTTTTAAAGCTCATCAGAGAGGTGGGAATGCTGTCGTTGTTTTACTAATATTTCAACGTGAGATGCTCCGAGTAAATGGCATCATTCGTCCCTTAAGCTTTGGCGGGAAACATGCCAAATGTGCTCCCAACATTTGTATTTGGTTGAAATTTAACACATTAGGATGGGTCATTTATATGTCCAGTTCTTGTGTTTGATTTCCTGGCCTCTGTGTTTCCTCCCTCCTATAACATGGGACTCTTAAACATTTAGGATTCCTTCCTTTCCTCAAAAATACCCTCCACACAGCATCCCCAAAGTTAACATATGACTGTTTATTTTTTTATGTGAACACCTCACAAGAGTTCCAAATACTCTCGTCTACAGCCAGTGAGACGATATCGACCCTAATTGGGGTATGTTGTGAGGCTGAAGGTCTTAGAGGGTTGAAAAGTATCTGACTATTGAGATCTGATGACCAAACATGGCTAAAGACATTTCAAGCAACATTTAAATTCAACGTTGAATGGTGGTCTTACACCAGGGCGATACTGAGAGTGTCTTCCGCTCCGGAACGTGACGCTTATATACTAAACATTATTTCTTATTAATTAATTGTGATATAAATCAAATAAAATGTTTTTGCTCTCTCTGGGATTTGAACCCGTGATCTTTGGATTGCCAGTTGGGAGCCTTACCCCTGACCATGGAAGCTATGTGAAACTAATTTAATAAAAAAATACATATAGCGATACATATATATGCGAAGAAGAAAGACAATTTTGCAATAATTTTCTTTCCCCGGGGGGGGGATGTAAAGGAAATATAGTCCCTTTAAATTTTAATCCTATAGTGTTAGTTAGAATGCAATCATCAGTTGTCACATGTTTTGTTTTTCTATTATTTGATTGTAAAATATGAGTTTTTGTTAGAAGAAACCATTAAAAAAAAGTGATATAAATAAACCATGTCGTTTGTTTGTTAAAAAAAACTTTGTAACACAAGTGTTTAATTTATAAATTAATAGAAAGGAATTAAATCTCTCAACATATTATATACCTATACATATATATGTAGAATTGGTTTTCAAAATTTATCTCTTTCAGAAGTTCTGCAGAAATCTGGAGTGAATAGAGATAAAGAGGGGGACCAAGTCTCTCTGGGTCCAGAGACTCCTGGTGGTCTATCTTGTCCAGTGTGCCGCCAGTCTTTCTGGATCCAGAAAAATCTTACTCAACATCTGCACCAGCATGTCGGAGAGACCAAATGTTGCTCTGATTGTGGACAAAACTTCAAGCAAGTATACTTTACTTTTTTAAGACAAAATAAAAAAGAAGGAAGGAAAATGTAGTTTTGTATAAATCTATCCCACCCATTGAGGTGTAAGGCGATGGGTTGGGAGAGTGCGACTGGAGAGGTCAAAGAATCTCCCTCAACCGGTCTCTCCCTTTTCCGGCCCGTCACGTGGCTGGTGGGCAGATAAATCCGCCGCTAAGACCTAGACACCTCTCTAAATCATTGTCCGTAACTTGACCTATGGTAGAGGTGTTGTTTATCCAATAAACAGTTCCCGGGGCATCGGTACCCATACCGGCCTCACAAATTGTTTCACCATGTTTAAACATTCATTATATGGTAATGTGGACCTCGCTGGGTACTTTGTCCATTTGCGACACCACCAACTGTAAATTTAACAATGTCAAGCTGAAAGTACCCCACCCTGAGCGGCCCGTGCACAAATTGACAAAGGATATATTAGCCCTGGGTCAAAAAAGATTCATATGACGATTGATTGATTGATTTAAAAGGTTGATGACTAAAGATTTCTGTGATAACTGTTCTGGATGTGTAAAATAAGAGTTATATATTTTGCAGGCAAGCCAAGGAACTGGTGAAACACATTACCGTTGCACACGGAATAGGACAAACCTTGTGCTGTGACAAATGTGGGAAAAAGTTTCTAAGGAAAAATCTACTAATCTCCCATATACGGTAAGACTATTTTCTCATAAAGATTTTTTCATATAGACATTTTTCTTTCAATAAGAAGCGAAGGCGGTTTATGGGTACCGCCGCCCTGGGAATCATTTACTTGATAGGTCGTCCTTTGTCGGTGGTTCGCTCTTTTGGTGACCTAGCAAGGGGGTTTGTCTGGAATTGAGCGGCGGATGCATCTATCAGCTGTGTGGCAGGCCGGATCGGGAGAGACTGGTTGAGGGAGTTGACCTCTCCATCAGGACTCTCTTGAAACATCACCTTGCACCGCAGTGGTTAGATAGATTCTCTGCAGATAGATTCATACGTGACTCCCGAACACACTGTCCCCCAGATTCTTACCCACCATTATGGCATTTTCCTTCCCAGAACTTCCTCTCCTTCCTTTCCTGAAAAAGCTCTCCACACAGCATTCCCAAAGATGAGGATAGGCCCTAAGAGGAATTATTTTCATCAGGGCCTCCTCCGTGGAACTAATGTAAAAAAACATGTTGTGGTTGTCGGAACTTCTTAATGTAGATGACTTTAGTGCCAGTAGCTCATAAAGTTTATAATATAGTTCTCCAATGGATGTCTCTAGTATATAGGTTTTTTCCTCCAGCCCAGAAGCGGGCTTGCAGTTTCCACCAATAGAGTATTTGAGATCATGAGAGAATGTACATTACACAATCGTTTCCAATTATAAAAGTTTCTGGTTTAGTTTTTTTTTCCTTTTTCTACAATTAATATTTCAATTCCTGTTATAGACACGTTTGGACACACCCCTACTTTCTTTTGTTGAAAATTAACCCTACTTCCCACATTTAGAAATACATCTCAATGTTAACATTAAACCGTTCCAAGGTTTCCCAACCTATTTTTTTAAAAATGTCCTATTTTTTTGCCGTTCAAGTCCAAGGAAATTTCAAGCACTGTAAGAGATGGGATAATTTTTGTTATTTTTTTTAAAGTTAGCTCCACACAGGAGGCCCGGAGGAAAAATTCCCTTGTGGGTCTATTTAGAGAAATAAAGGAGTGGATGTTTTGGGCAGGAAAACGGTACGAGGGTGGGCAGGAATCTGGAGATCAACGTGTCCAGGGGTGACAGAAGTATGAATCCATCCTTCCCACTGCGGTGCAAGGCAATGGGTCGAGAGAGTCCTTCTGCAGAGGTCGAGGTGAAGTCTCCCTCAACGAGTGTATCTTGATATGGCTCGCATGAAAAAGGTGGACATACAGATTCGCCGCCATGACCTAGACAAACCTCTCCGCATGAAACCGGGAACCCCCGCTAAGTCGTCAAACGTAGCGAATCACTTGGTGTGACCCTATGGAAGAGGTAATCCGATAGATGGTTCCCGGTGCGGTGGTACCCGTACCCGCCTCCAAAATTGTAAATATGTAGTTTAACAGATTTTTAAAGGAAATATTTAATAAGAATGTGGCCCTGTCTTGGAATGGCATTAGGGAAATGTTTTTAGAACTTTATGCAATGAATTATTATGCTCAAGCTATATCTGAACGTTAAGGTACGTTCTAAATGGTAGGTTCACGTCCTATATAAATATTTTCCATTTAAATATGTTACCGAAATACTTGACATAAGATTAAATCTCAAAATCAGACATTGGTAAAACGATAATGAAACATTGTCTTTACAAACTTTGATACCATATGTCAGAACAAGATAGGCTGAAGTTAGAACCCAAACCAACCAATGTGACATACTGGTGGACATCGGTCGTCCAGTTGATTAGTCAGACATCTCCAAATACCAAGCTTTCTGATAATGAGAAAAGCAGTATTCGGTTGCTCACCATAAATCAAATAGTTTTTACACATGTCTGTATTTTACATACTAACTATGCTATAAAATAACACCGGGAGCAAAGCGGTCCGTAACATTGGTATGACATTTTGAAATTTCCTACTAGTAACCCAAAAACATCAATTTTATGTTTTTTACACTTCAGACTTTTATTCATCATAATTGATTTAGTGATGTTAATTACACTGGTGACCTCTGGCATTATTTTTAATTATTTATTTGCGCCCTGGTGGGCTTTTACAAGAAAATTTTACAAAACTGATTACCGTTATTCAGTGTAAAATGATAAATGCAGTTGTAGTAATTGTAAGAAAATAACCCATATGTATATAATAAAATTTAGTGCCAATTATAAATTTTAATAGAATGATATAGCTTAAAATAGTATGTAAAAGAAAGTATAAAATCAAAAAATTAGAATAAAATTGAAAAAAGAAAAGTGCTGAGGTCTCCTCCGTGGACTTCCTTCCTGGGGCCTGTAGGAGGAACCAAGAAGAGAGGCGAGCTGAGGCCACCTCCATGAACTCTTCCTTTGTGGGGCCTTCAGGGAACCAAGGGGAAGGGCACTCTGAGGGCCTTTGAGGAATCAAGGAGGAGTGAAGTGGAGAGATGATGTCCTCTTCCAATGTGGAGCCTTCGGGGAACCATGTAGACGTAAAGAGGAGAAATGAGAAATATAGAAGTGGTTCAAACAAAGTAACATTATTTAATTTAAATTTTATTAGCATATAAATTACATAGATATAAACAGTACGAAATAAAAATTTGTCAGAATTTAAAGAAAGATATATAAAATATAAATTACATATTCAAGACACATACCAAAGGAAAAATAAAAATGCAGACTCAAAATATCCGTAACATTGACCAAGAATCCAACTGAAGGTTTATTCGATAAAATAAGAATTACAAAAAAATACACCACAGGTGTCATTAATTCAGATCATATTTTTAAAACGTTTAATTAACAATATGTTAACCCGAATTATTGTTAATCGGGTTATTCTTAAATATATAATATATAATTAAAATAAAACAACTATATTGTGTTTTAATTAACGTTCCAAAGCACTGTAAACTGGTACAACGGACCCAACTCATCGTTGAAATATTTTCAAGGTGTGGTATGAAGTTAAGTTTAGTGTCATTAGTTACACCTAAATCATTCATTTCAGAGACATTGACTATATTAGTAACTTACATTGATTACATTATTACTTACTTGATTATATTACTAATTACATTAGTAACGATTTTTAATTTACTAAGTGTTGATTTGCCGGTTATAAGACAATGCTGTTCAGGACACATCCTGTATTTAATTTTGAAAATTATTTTATCCAAAATAAGCTCGTCAAAATGTTTTGAAATTGTAGAAAATATCAAATTGAATCATAACTGAATACTTCGCCTTTATCCCATTTTTATAGATCAGTGTTATTTAACTCTGTTTCCATAGATCTGGAAGTATACCCTTCTACAAAGACCGACTAAAGACTGTGCAAGAGTAAGAGGGAATAAGCGTGAACGGCGACACGCTGCTGTAAGAATAAAGGTGGAATATCATCAGGACCGATATTACTATTGGGATCAACGAGTTAAGTTTGCTTTAAATATGCATCAAGTTTAATGAGTACATGCAACATGTTTAAAATGGCACCGGAAATTATCGCTTTTTTCAAAAAATTTATCAAAACATATTACTGCGTGGATGTTCATATGCATTTTTAATTGTTCACGTAGGAGGTAGGTCTGCATAAGATTTTTTAAATAATTCGTAACTTCACTCTTACAAGGAAAAAATTACAAATCTTTTACCAGGCGATTCAGAATAATTTCAAACGATGCAGCAGGTTCCGTCATTATAACCATTTTTTAATGATACTAGTTTTTAATATCAAAGACACCCCGCTGTAACATCAGGTCTAACCCAGGGGTCGGCAAACTTATTAGCCAAAGAGCCAAATGCATACATTACAAAGATACAAAAAAAATTTGAGAGCCAAATCTGTTCATTGATTTAGCAAAAAAATAATATATTTTTAGCACTTCGTAAAATTATGGGTACGCTGAATAAACTTATTTTCATACATAAAAATTGTATTCATTGATAAAATATAATATGTAATAAGGGAAATCCATAAATTTAAATCTTGACAATGACCGACAAAAACTTAATGCGAATAATGTCCTTGCATCTCCTTGGAAAGTTTGAGTAAGTCAGGTTTTTGTGTCGTTATTCTTAATTTTAAGCACGATTCCAGGTTCTCATCAGTCGAGCATATCACACGTCGAAAGCTTTAAAAATGTTGGGATTTATTCTTAGAGTAAGTTCAGTTTTCAAAAAGCCACAAATATTTAAGACCCTCTACATATCCTTTGTTAGAAGCCATCAGGATTATGCTTCTACAGTGCGGAACACGCATTGTTCTACATTTAAAGCAAATATACAAAGAGTTCAGAAAAAGTTTATGAAATTTGTCTCATATCGCGTGCGAAATGATGAAAACTATGTCACCGTAAACCTTTAATCTCTCGATCAACACCGAGATATCAGAGACCAATTGATAACTCTATAAGATTACTCACAACTTCTTTGATAGCCCAAATTAACTACAAAATATTTCAGATGTCCATTAAAAGTTACTCGATCTCCGGATACATATTATATCCCTAAGAGCATCCTAAATTATCTTGAAAATGTGTTTATAAGAACAAGCTGTAGCATATTTAACAGATTATGCCCAAATATCGTTGTATTTAATATGAACCAAGCTAAATTCACAGCACTCATTAAAAAATAACACTCCCTTGAAAGCCACATATTTAACAAATAACTTAAGATATCATTGGTATCTGTGTTTCTCTTTTTTTCTGTTTTTAGTTCGTCACATTTTGTCTCCTACTTTTAGCAGTTCGAATTTAAATAAAATCATTTCCTAAAAAAAAATATTGATATCCAAAGGGAAACAATTATTATAAGCAATAATTATCAGCCTGAAACACTTAATCTACATTGAAAAAACCTTTCGAGAAAAGATACTTGCCGCCAACGGGACTTGAACCCGTGTCCTTCTGAATGCCGGTCAGGTGCTCTGACGTCAATCAGAAGACTTAGTTTTTTCTCTGCTGTGAGTCAGCTTGTGCCTAGTGAGTGCACTCTTTAGAGAACAAGAATAATTGCACTCGGAACAGGAAAAAGGTTTTTCTCCGCTGTGAGTCAGCATGTGGCGTGTCATATGGCCCTTTTGCGAAAATGAACAGTTGCACTCGGAACAGGAAAAAGGTTTTTCTCCACTGTGAGTCCGCATGTGGCTTTTCAGATCGCCCTTTCGAGAACATAAATAATTGCACTCGGAACAGGAAAAAGGTTTTTCTCCACTGTGAGTCAGCTTGTGCCTCGTGAGTGCACTCTTTAGAGAACAAGTATAATTGCACTCGGAACAGGAAAAAGGTTTTTCTCCGCTGTGAGTCAGCATGTGGCGTGTCATATGGCCCTTTTGCGAAAATGAATAGTAGCACTCGGAACAGGAAAAAGGTTTTTCTCCACTGTGAGTCCGCATGTGGCTTGTCAGATGGCCCTTTTGAGAACATGAGTAGTTGCACTCGGAACAGGAAAAAGGTTTTTCTCCACTGTGAGTCAGCATGTGGCATGTCAGATGGCCCTTTTGCGAAAATGAATAGTTGCACTCGGAACAGGAAAAAGGTTTTTCTCCCCTGTGAGTCCGCATGTGGCTTTTCAGATCGCCCTTTCGAGAACATGAATAGTTGCACTCGGAACCGAAAAAAGGTTTTTCTCCGCTGTGAGTCAGCTTGTGCCTCGTGAATTTACTTTTTTCAGAACATGAATAGTTGCACTCGGAACAGGAAAAAGGTTTTTCTCCACTGTGTGTCAGCATGTGCCTTGTCAGATGGCCCTTTCGAGAACATGAATAGTTGCACTCGGAGCAGAAAAAAAGTTTTTCTCCAGTATGATTGCGAAGGTGACTAACAAAATTATTCTTATGTGAGCAGGAGTAGTTACATTGAGAACATGAGAATCGTTTATCCACAGGATGCATCTTCAGATCTGTCGACAAATTTGAAAAAGAATACGGATAAAAAAGGCTCAGTTAGACTTCTCCCTTCGCCAAGTGGTAAAAATGGATACCGCTAAATGTTAAATCTTACTATGAAAATCGGTTTTACCTGCTGCCTGGTTCGTTCTTTCAACGTGTTCTAGGCATTCTTTTTTAACATCCGACAGGTCTATCTCAATTTCTATACAGGGAAAACTCCTTTCATCTTCCTCGCGGGATCCAAAATCCGCCTTGATGGCCACTCTTTTAACATAAGCGCTGCCTGCAATAAAAAAATGACAATACATTCATGGATCATTAATACACAACTAAACTGTTTTTTTTAATAAATCTATTAATTTGAAAGATTTAAGATATCAATCATTTATCATGTATAGCCGGTAATTTTGATAAAATCAATATAATAATAAAAACCCCATGTCCGCTTTAGGGGCCGATGCTTCATAAAGGATCATGTGCACGAAGAAGTCAATGGAAACGTTTTTAATTTCATCAATATTTACGCACGTAATAATAAGTGTAACTTACAACATGTGCCTAATAAAATAGGTATACAATTGAGAAATCGAGAACTTATTGCGAGAAATAAATTTAGTTAAAATTCCAAATTAAACATGCTACATTTTTAATATATTCAATGGAACTAACTGGCCATATGAGTAATCTCCGCATATTGCAAACATTCCTTCTTTACATCTTTGGGGTCGAAATCTATATCCGTGTGCGGCATTTCACATTCGCCTTCTTCCTGGGGCTCTGGTTCCATCTTGATGGAAATGGTATCATCACCTAGTAGATCCATGGCCCTGCTCTGGTAGCGGCAGGTAATTTGTTCAAAAATTCCTGAAATAGTACATTTATATGTTGGAAACAAGCTGGTTCCCGGCAAGCGTTATGCCATTGGTTAAATGTTTACAAACAGATTGATCCCAGTCTGACCTGCAAATCTCTTGTTGACACACTACATATCCATCTAACCAACGCTACATCAGACACAACTCACAAAACTAAACACCATGATTCTAAGCTTAAGCCTTGGATAACTGTTGGTGTCCTACACTCTATTCGTAAGCGCGATAAACTACACGCACTCTGTAAAAAAAATCCCAACGACCATGAATCTCACCTGTTTTACAAGAAATACAGAAATATGTGCAAAAAAATTACATTAAAGGCCAGAGAAGATTACTATAAAAAACAAATAAATAACGCAGAGAATGATAAGAAAAAAATATGGAATATCATTAAAGACATATCTTACGCTAAAGTAATGACAACACCCATAAACAAGATTAACGTTGATGGTCATTTACTAACAAATACAGGTAATGAATCTGAAAAAATCGCAGATCATCTCAATGAGTATTTCACCACAATTGGCTCTAACCTTTCCAATCATATTTTGACAAGAAATAGTGTTTCGGAACATGAACTTGCAAACGAAATATCCCTGACTCACCTGAGATATAGTCCTTTCCTTTTCACCCCCACTACAGAATTAGAAATTATAGAAATCATATCAACCTTAAAAAATACTCACTCAACAGGAATAGATGAAATCTCTACTAAACTTACAAAACATTTAAAAATACTTATAGCCAAGCCTCTAGAGCATATTATAAACCTTAGCCTCCAATCCGGTATATTCCCAAACTCTCTTAAACATGCCTCAATCATCCCTATATACAAATCAGGTGACAGATCTTCCCTAAATAGTTACAGGCCAATATCTCTACTGAGTACAATCTCCAAAATCATTGAAAAAGTAGTAAAACTAAAACTGGTTAAGTTCCTTGAGGAAAATAAAATCCTTTCAAATAACCAGTATGGCTTTCGCAAAAACCGTAGTACTGATGATGCAATTGCAACCTTCACCAAACTGATATCCGATAACCTTAATAAGGGTAATAAACCTCTTGCTGTCTTTCTAGACTTATCAAAAGCCTTTGATACTATTTCACATCACATTCTCCTAAAAAAACTGCAACAGATTGGGATAGAAGGTACTGCCCTAAAGTGGTTTAAAAGCTACCTTACACAAAGATCGCAAACAACTGTTCTTCATTCAAATCGAGCATATAGAAGTAAATGTCTATCTATCTCCTACGGTGTGCCCCAAGGAAGTGTTCTAGGTCCGCTCCTATTCCTCATATATATGAAGTCCCTGTTGAAACTGGACATTGATGGCAATATAATATCTTTTGCCGATGACACGGTTATCATATTCACTAGCAAAACATGGAAGACATCAATAGAGAAGGCAAATTATGGTCTTAACAAAATTAAAAAATGGCTAGACTCCAACCTCCTCACCCTAAATGTACAAAAAACACAATACATTCACTTTTCAATCCGTAAATTCACACTCCCAGAAAACCTTGAGAAAATTAATCATTCACACTTGCTCACAAAATCTAGACACATCTCCACAAACACCCAATAATAGCTGCTCATGCCCAAATCTTAACCACCAGTAAATAATTTAAATTTTTATTTTTACCAACAGTAAATAATTTAAATAACTTGTATATTACAGAACAATATATTACTCTTTCATATACATCATTAAAAAATGTTTAACACCACTGACATGTTTCTTATACTCAAGTATTTATTACGAAAAATATTATGAAAATAATTCCATATTTGAGTACATATTTTTAGCCTTAGCTCAAACGTGGATTTACGCAAAAACTTCTGATATATATCTATATACCCATGTTACCATAACACGCACATGCAAATTGCTCATCAAGATATAACTTATCAATACTCTCTTACCAAATAGTTTTTTCTTTGATTTTATATTGTACTTGTATTTTTCACAAACACACTTGTACTTAATGTACTTGTATTCTTATTACATATTAATAGTATTTTAATTACACAAATGTACTTGTATTTCTTTTTTTTTGATACATGCTCCTTGTATTATTTTTAATTCAATAGTACGTATTTTCTTTCATATACTTTTCATATTATTTTAAATTTTTCTGTTTTTCCATACTTATTTTTTATATTCATATATCTTAAACTTATGTAGATATTTTGCATTATTTTTAATTCCTTTATACATCATACTTGATTTAGATGCATAAATTATTTTATTTTATTTTTATATTATTTTGTTTTACATTCAACTTATTTTTAATTTGTATTATTATACTTAACATAAAATTGGCCACTACAACACGGGCATGTGCCTAGTGTGATGGCCAAAAAATTATCCATTTACTGTAATGTATAAACTTTAGTGAATAAAGAACATTAAAAAAAAAAAAAAAAATAATAATAATTTTAAAAAAAAGTTTCTCCCTGCATGTCCTTTCCCATTTATCCCGCCTCCCCTTCCCTTCTCGTGTTCCCTCTCTGCCTCCTCCACCTTCTCTCTCGCAATTCTACTCCCCCCTTCCCTCTTCCCCCATCCCGCGAACCCCCCTCCCGAGTTCCCCTCCCCCCTCCCGAGTTCCCCATCCCCTCCCGGGTTCCCCTCCCCCCTCTCGTGTTCCATACATTTTGTCCCAGTACATTTAGTTATAAAACAGCTCGCCTGCCACCTATTGAAATTTTTTATACAAATTTCATAATGCCAGAGCTCACGAGTAGTTATATACAAACCTTTTCCTGACAATAACGAACACAAAAAAAGAAGTACTTATCAGAATTGGTGCAGTCGTTTGGAAGTTATGCGCGAACATACACTTCAGCTATTTATTTTTATGTATATATAATAAATATCAAATCAGGCAGCCCTGAAGAAATATAAAATTATCGACCTATATCTCTTGTCTCAAACATTGCAAATTTTTTTGAAAAGATCGTAAAAAAGCAACTCATGTACTACATTGATAATAAAAAAATTCTAAGTCCTAGCCAATTTGGATTTAGAGAGAAACTAAGTACTCATGATGCTATTGCTGAACTCTCCTCAACTATATACAACGCAATAGATAAAAAAAAAAACAAATGCCTTGGCATTTTCATTGATTTACGCAATGCTTTTGACAGTATCTCCCCAACAAAACTAATTAATAAATTAAATGATATCGGTATTATTGGTAAGGTTGGGTATTGGCTTTAAAGTTATCTAACTCAAAGAAATCAAAAAGTAAAATTAAACAACTCACTAAGTGTAGATGAAACTTTAGAATTTGGAATTCCCCAGGGGACTGTTATTGGACCAATTTTATTTATAATAAACGTAAACCAAATGCTTAAATTATCACTTAATGTTAAACTTATATCCTTTGCTGACGACACTGCAATAATTTTCGAAAAAAAGACGTGGAACGATATTACCAATGCAGAAAATCAAGACATGAAGGTTTCAAAAAATTGGTTCGATAACAATTTACTATCACTCAACACAGAAAAAACTTATAACATTCCATTCTCTCTACAAGAAGATGTGCCAAATAATTTAATTAACAAACAATTCATTCCAAAAATTGTACAAATGACGGTACATGTAATACGGACTGCGCTAAGCTGAATCCTAAATCTAATGTAAAATATCTTGGAATCTTAATAGATAAAAATGTTAAATGGAAAGATCATATCAATCTCACTGTGGAAAGAATAAGAAAACTTATCTATGTTTTCTTTAACAAACGAAATATTTTAAACAAGAAAACTATCAAAATTTTCTATTATGCATTAATTCAGTCTTTATTACAGTACGGCATTATTGGGTGGGGAGGGGCCTTTAAGGCTTCCTTACAGCCCATAATGATAATTAAAAGAATAATTATAAAAACCATACTTAGGAAACCATACGACTTCCCTACTATACAGATATTTCGGGAATTTAATGTACCATCTATTACAGAAGTGTATAAGAGAAACGCCTTATGCCAAATTAATAAAGAATATTTTATTCAAAAAATTCACCCCTCAGATAACATAAGCAATAGATTTAAAACTAATGGCTTAATAGCCATCCCTATGATTAGAACGACCACGGCTCAGCACCACTATTTGTATTTAGGTGTAAGATGGTACAATATATTATTATCCAATAACAAAATTAATATAACAGATACGCTGAAAAATGAATTATTCAAAAAACAAATCCTTAAATTGGATAATGACATATTGTACCTTTATTGTTTACCCTTTATGTAATTAATTAATTTACCCTTACTTAAACAGCAATATTTAATATTAAAAAAAATGTTTTGATATTGTCCTTATATAACTATTATTGTCTAAATTGTGTACCTACCTAAGATATTTATTTCATTAGTTCTTTGAAAATTGTTTACATAATGAACATTATTATTATTTTTTTGCATGTAAAATACTCCTCCCATAAAGACGAGCTCCTAGAGCTCAACTTATGGAGTAGTAGAATAAAACATGCATTATTTTGTAATCTTGCATATATTATCATTCTAATGTATAAACAAAAATCTTGAAATCAAAAAAAAAAAAAAATAATAAAAAAATAAATATATTTATATAGATTGTTTATTTATTTATTAAGACATACCTACACACAGTACATTACAATACAAGTTATAAAATGATAAATTTTTACATGGATATGTACCTATTACGTTAAGTCATATAATGTCAGTTGATAGTTTCGCTTGACATTTGTAATAACGGGTTTTAAAACTTAATTAAAACTAGATATAGAAGAAGAAGATTTAATTCGCATGAGCTTTGAATATTTGGTTTTGCTTGGAATACTTTGCCAAAAAAAACTCATATTTGAAACGAGGATACAATAATGACTGTAACTGTATTTTAAGCTCACGTTTGCCATTTGAAAACGGCTGGGAATCGCCATCAACAGTGGCAAAACTCAATATTATGTATACAATATCTATTTCTAAAGATAAACCGGTATTACGTCGGCGTCGGAATGGCTGGAGCTGATCAGAGGATTTTCGTTAACGACCATCTTACGCGGAAGAATAAATCTATACTGAGGTTCGCCAAATTTTAAATGGAATAATCAACAAATGTCAACTAACAGAGACCAATGTTCACTCACGTTACTTAACTGCTAATATTTTGCAAATTTAACCCAATTTAACAATTTACCTAATAACTATGGACGAATTTTGGACCTCGTTTTCTGTAACACTCCAGCTAAGGTGTCGCTTGCCGATCACTCTCTAGTTAAAGAGGATGCTCATCATAAATCATTGGTTATAGAGCTAGAATTTCCATCCACTAATGAAACCCTCTCAACTCCTTGAACAATAAAATTATTCCATAAAGCAGATTACACCGAGATTAATGAGAAACTGAATGAGACCAACTGGTCTACCGTTATAAATGCACCGGATGTAAATACAGCGTTACATTCATTTTACGTTATAATTGAACAAATTGTCGATGCGTTTATTCCCAAGAAAGTTGTGAAATCTGGAAAATATCCACTACGGTACACGGCAGCCTTAATAAAAATAACTAATGAAAAATTAAAATTCTTTAGAGCATGGAAGCGTCACCGGAACCCTCTTGATTATCTGTCATTTTCTTTGCTTCGCAAAAGACAAAAATCGGTCGCTTCAGCGGCTTACAAAACCTACATTTCTACGATAGAATCCGGCATACAGCATAATGTTAGAAAAATATGGTCCTATGTCAATTCTCAAAGAAAATCTCCTACCATCCCCGATCATATGATTTATGGTGAAAAAACTGCTAATGACAGTAAAGGAGTAGCCAATTTATTTTCCGAGTATTTCGGTTCTGTATTTTCGAATGTTCAACCTGCTCATACAAGCAATGCCAGTGACTGTTTTAATTCAATTAGCTCAATCGAGATCAATAAGGACATAACTTTCAAATACCTTAAGTCCATCGATATCAAAAAGGGACCGGGGAACGACCAACTTCCAGAAATCTTTATAAATTATTGTATTAAACAACTGACACTCCCCATTTTTGCCATTTTCAAACTATCGCTATCTGAAGGAACATTTCCTGACAAGTGGAAAACAGCCTTGATTACCCCAATCTTTAAAAATGGTAGTAAAAATGATGTCTCCAACTATCGACCTATATCCAAATTACCCATTCTAAGTAAAGTTTTGGAAAAAATTGTTTACGATCAATTATATTCTACCATCTCACCTTCACTCTTAACTAATCAACATGGCTTTATGAGAAATCGCTCCACAACCTCGAATCTTGTATCTTTTATAAATTTTCTTCATGCTCAAATGGATATGCGATGCCAGGTAGATGCCATCTATACTGATTATTCCAAAGCATTCGACCGTGTTAATCACTATATTCTTTTACAGAAGTTATTTAGTCTAGGAATTCACGGTGATCTCTATAGATGGATCGCATCATATGTCAGTAATCGGCACCAATTCACGGTTGTCAACGGTTTCACATCCTGTTTAACGGAAATCGTCTCGGGTGTGCCCCAGGGGTCGCATCTCGGATCACTCTTATTTAATATTTACATAAATGACATCTATGTATGCTTTCAAAATAGTTACTTTGTGTTATATGCGGATGATATGAACATTTTTAAACCTGTACAGTCTTTATCTGATTGTATAGAATAACAAAGCGATCTTGATCATTTGTGCGCGTATTGTGAATCAAATTTACTCTCCTTAAACATTTCTAAGTGTCACTCAATTACATTTACTAGAAATAAAAATAAAATCATCTATTCTTACAACTTGAATAATAAACCTTTACAATCTACGTCTACATGTAAAGATCTAGGTGTTTATTTAGACAACAAATTAATTTTTGATAAGCATATCGAACACATAATATCAAAATCCTACAAGATGCTAGGATTCCTATTAAGAATATTTAAAGTTATCAAAAGTGCTAAGACTCTTGAAATGTGAATGAATTGCTATCCACTATTGGTTTAAATGTCCCAATAAGGCGTACCAGGCACACTTATCTTTTTCATATAGAATCCAATAACACCAATGCAGCGAGTAACTCACCAATTACTCGCGCAATCATAACTTATAACCACTATGAAAAATTACTACACTTAGACATTTTTCATAATTCCTTGCAAACATACAAAACTAATTTATTAAATTTCTTGGCGTGAAATAATTGTTTTAAAATTACTTACACTTAACTTTTCATTAAACTTTAATCAGTCAATTACAATTAGTGAGCATATAATTCTCAATTTCAAAATGTCTCCTTATCCCCCTCCCCCTCTTTTCTTCCTTTTTTATTATTATTACTTCATTCAATAATTAAGTTTTAAGACCGGTTCATATCTATAATTATCAAATGACATTCTATGGACTTACGTAATAGGTACATAACCATGTAATAATTTAATTTAACAAACCTTATAATCTGTATTAAAATGTACTGTGTATGTCTTAATAACAAATAAATAAATAAATAAAATTACATTATTTTGGATTCGCCATTCCGCATTTAACAGAAAATCGGAAATACTGTTTTAATAATGTGAGTATTTTAATCAATGCAATTTAAAAACTTTACGCTGGCAATCTTATTTATGTAGAGGAAGGAGTTAACAAGGGTCTAGTTGTAGAAACGGCCCCTTCTATTACGAAAAATGTCAATTGTGTATGTTGGGCTAGCGTTTGACGTGTTTCCCGAATGAGCACCAGTGCCGAAGGAATCAATGACGCAAGTTCCTCGGAGCATATTTTATTGAAATACCGGTAGATCAAGGACAGCTCCCACCCGACGCTTGTGCTTCAAAGATTGCAATCCGATTGTTAAACTAGGGTAATTTATCAAACTGATTTCTATTCCAATCCAAATTTAATAGGCGTCGGACCTTTGGGAGTTACTTAATTCTCCCGTTCCTTCAATAGATTCATTGGCTACAAAAATCTCCAACGTCTATTCTATATTGAATGAAATATAAAATAAAATGACCATATATATATATAATTTAAAACGCGTGGAAGAAATCTCAAAGTATTAAGAGCCCGCGAGGGATTTTTCAATATTTAATGTTTTTTTTTCGTATTTTTGCGTATTTTTACGTATTTTCGAAGTCATCTGTGTCGATAACAGCACCTCAAAAAAAAAGTTTGTTATTTTTTTTTTTAGATACATGCATTTTCGATGCCTCAAGTTAATATTAAATATTAAAAAAAATATTTTTTCTTACTTTATCACTGTTTATAAAAGATCAGTTTTCAAAAAATCGTTAATTTACCACTGATTTTTTTCCATCTGTCGTCATATACGAAAAGAAAAAAAATATTGAAAAATATTTTGTTATAGGAAACATATCAACCTATACCCCCACATTTATATTTTTTTATAAAATGCGCAAATAATGATGTAAAATTATTTTTAAAAACTACGTAAATCGATGTACTTCGAAATCGATTTTATGTTTTAAAAAACAATTATTTAAAAAAAATAAAAATAATGTGTATGAAAACAATATTTAAACTACAGAAACTGATAAATAAATAAAATTAATTTTGTGATTTATTGTGCAATATTCCATTTTTATGTGTACCCAAAACAGATAAATGCGATCCCATTTTCAACTTCTATTCATTACGCGAAAGTCAGTCGCCACGAGAGGTTGTCTTGTAACGCTCTGTTCTGTAAAGTAGTATGAAGAATATTTGCATGTGTTGGATTTTGTATAGAATACGTTTACTCTGGAGGGAAGAAATTCGACCACTGAATTTGTACGGGGAAAGTGAATGAAGTGTGCCAAAAAGATATATTTTAAAACGATTGTGGCAAGGATTGACTGTCATATACTTGTACCTTCTTATGCTACCGCTACATGCTTGCGACAAACGGCTTGCCGCAAGCTCAGGCAAGCTCTGGCAAACGAATGCCTGGCATCCCCACACTTGCGAGTGCGCCAGTTCGTTCGCAGCGCCCAAGGATGGCGGACGTCGAAGCGGCTGCATCGGCTGCCATTTTTGCACTAACTTATTTCTATTTTAAAGCAAAACAGAACAAAAGAAAGCGAAGAATTTCAAAGAGATGATGGTGGATGATTAAAATTCATAGAAATCGCACCGGGTAATTCATTTAATAATGTAATATTTTGTGTGTTTTGTCTTCGTAATTGCTAATTTTTTGTTTTCGTTTCAGAGAACTAATTGACGAAAGATTTAATGAGCTTCTTTGTGAGCCATCTGGAGAATTCGACAACTTTTGCTGTATGACCTCAGCTGATTTTGAGTTCTTGCTGAACAAAATTTCACCTGCGATTGCAAAGCAAGATACGAATTTCAGGGAAGCTATACCAGCGAAATATCGTCTTGCGATAACACTAAGATTTCTGGCATCTGGCGATAGTTATAAAAGTCTTCATTATTTATTTAAAGTATCGAGCCAAAGCATATCAACAATCGTACGAGAAAAATAATGACATATCATTTGTCCAGGTAGTCATTTTTATTTAATATAAAGAGTTCTGAGCGATTTTATGTATAAAGAGTTCTGAGCGAAAAGCACGTCTGTCTCCCGCCAGTCCGTAAGTTGTACTAACATGTGGATGCCACGCCAGCGTTTGCCGCAAACGCTTGCCGCTTGTGGCCGAAATATCCGACATCGACGGATCGGTGGCAAGCTCTTGCAAGCCTACGCAAACGCGCGCTCCAGACGTTGGCACTTGTGGACGCTTGCCGAGGCTCGCCAAGCATTTGGACCCCGCTTTTCATATTGCCTTGTTTGTAGACCGAAATATGAATACAGTGATCACTCGGTTTAACGAATCAATTTTTAACTGCTTTTATGTTTATTTTTATACGTGGGCTTTCGAAAAATATTTTTAATGTTATTATTGAAATCAATTACTGTTTATTAAGTTCTGCTAGATATTTTTAATGATTTTAATTATATGCGTACCGGCAACAATTGTTGATTTGGCGATGACTTTGGTTGGCAAAACTGCCATTAGGTACTTGTAAACAGTAATAAATGAATTTTGAATTATTTTCAATTAGCTTTTATTATTCGGAAGTTTTATTCGTTTTGACCATTTTTACTTAGTTTATTTAATTACGAATGCATTACAGAGCAGATGAATGAAGAAAATAGTGTAAGGAGAAGGAATGAGGTGAATGTGTAGGTATGGTAGAAGAAGTCGGGGGGAGAATGGCACGATCAAGTGAAACTGCGCCCTAGGGGTGATTTTTCACTAATACGGCATTATACAAATCGTCCAATTATTATTATTAAATAGTTGAGATTCAGAACTGTACCTAACTGTATAATATTTTTCGATATCTCTGTATCTGGCAGTAAAACCATGTAAAAATTAAACATTTTGTAAAAGACCATCAGTGCATACGGCATTATACAAATCGTCCAATTATTATTATTAAATAGTTGAGATTCAGAACTGTACCTAACTGTATAATATTTTTCGATATCTCTGTATCTGGCAGTAAAACCATGTAAAAATTAAACATTTTGTAAAAGACCATCAGTGCTTTTACAAGAAATAAATTTCCGTGTTGTCTTACTTTTTCGAAGAAGGCATGTATATCATCCGTTATAATATTATTTTATTTTTCAAAAGCGAGTGTCAAGTTACACACGAAATAGGGCTGTCCAAATAAATGGTTAATTATTATTATTCATAATTTAACTAACTAACCATCACGCCGTTTCTCCGCAGGGGTAGGCAGAGAGGACGGACCGCCAAACAACTCGGTCTTGGCACACACTCCTTGCCTCGTTCACATTCATATATCGTCTCATACATGTTTTTCTATTATTCTGACTCTT
This sequence comes from Limnephilus rhombicus, assembly GCA_929108145.2. NCBI lineage: Eukaryota > Metazoa > Arthropoda > Insecta > Trichoptera > Limnephilidae > Limnephilus > Limnephilus rhombicus. The sequence goes on from OV815289.1 coordinate 28,931,305, forward strand.
GATATGGTCCGACTAAAGTATCTGATTCATTTAGTCGTGCCATGTCTTTCTTGGACGTCCACGACTTCTACCATTCACATTTGCGGTTGTATATTCTTCTTACACTATTTTTCTCGTTCATTTGCTCTACATGCCCAAGCCATCGGAGCGTTCCTTTCTTCATCTTACTCATTACACTTACATCAGCCTTGCATTATTTGCGGATCTCCATGTTTCTCATACGATCCTACATGGTTTTACCACACATACGCCATACATCTCAGGGATCTTATTCTACAGCATTCAGTCTACTTTCATCCTTTCTCTGCCAGTTTCATGACTCACTGCCATACATCAGGGTAGGTACCAGTAATTCATTAATAGAGTTACTGCATTCACCCCTCTTTCAATATCTCTATCAGCCTTCCCATCTCTCGTAAACATACTTCCCAAATACACAAACTCATCCAATTGCTCCAAGTTTTCATCATTCACAACTATGTTGCACATTGTTTTCATATTCTCTCTTTCAAATACCATGGCTTTAGACTTTACTTACATTCATTATTAACTCATTCTTCGTTCACCCTAGATACGAGAGACTGTAGATCTTCCATACTGTGAATATCTCGACCCATCGCCCTGCACTGAGATGGATTCATACGTTTGTTACGCCTGGTTCGATACACTGACCCCCAGATTCCTACCAATCCCTAATACCTATTTCCTTCCCAGAACTCCTTATTAGAACTTCGTCTCCATATTTTAAAAAAACTTTTAAAAATCCTTAAAAAACCCTTCACACAGCATTCCTTAGGATGATAGTGATGATGACAGTGTGATATAATAAGTCATTATTATACATCAGCTTTCAGAGGAGAATACCTTTATTTCATAGGAAATAATAACAATGTAAATAATAATACATAACGACTACTTAATGTACAA